>ML778615.1:1452636-1471074 GCA_009831015.1 Picea engelmannii
TATTAATTTACAAAAACAATACATTCCTGAAACTATTATGGAGGTTGGAATTTGCATGTCTCATATTCCTCTCATTTGGTATTGAATTGAGGTATGCCATGTTTGGCTTTAGGGCTGATGAAGAAACTTCCTCTGTAATTGTCGTATTATTGCTTGTTTGGAGTGGGGTTGTTGGTCTACTCTTCATATCTTGTATCTCAGAACATAAGGTTTCATGTCCATCCTTCATCTGATGTTTCTCTTAGCGATGTTCTCCCAAAATCTACATTACTGTGAGCCACTAATTAGACATGCCTTGGAATTGAATCTGCAAAGTTTGTATCATTTGCATCATGTCCTCCTTCTCTTCATTCCATACCTTAGGTCACCATATTGATACACCATCTCGATGCCTCTCCATTTCCTGAGCCTGTAAGGTTTGTATTCCTCCACAAATTTGAAGGCCACAATGACACGCATAGACACAACGTCGATGGGTTTGTATTAATTGCTTTGGGACATTCTGTCTATTCTATCTGAATATCACCAGGAACATAAATCTTATCAAACTCCGTTGGCGAGCTTGATGTATCTCCCTAATTAGACACCCATAATTCATCATCTTTCGATTCGTGGAGTGCTTTGAAAGGAATGAGCACATGTTGCAAGTGATGTTCATATGTTCCAAATTAAGGTTGATGACGATGAATTCCTCCATGCTGGTACTGTCCACAGTAAGGTGACTATTTGAATTGTCCAGAGCCTTCCTGAAATAGACAATGAGGATGCTTTTGTGATGGAGGAGGGATGAATTTTCCTAATGTATGGGCTTGGAGAAGAGTGCTCTTGTCGATTCATTAGAGTGAGCCATCTAGTATTTGTGTGAGGATGCAAGTCACCCCATGTCATAATTACATTGGGGAGATGGTGACTGAGGGGATACTACAAACCTTTAACTCCTCCAACATCCCAATCAGTTGTTTTTTCTTAAGTTCTTTTGAAATTATTTTCATCTTAAGTTTATGTTTGGATGGCATCATGGGATGGAAACTTCTAGGATGTGATCATTCACCCTTAACGATGCAAGGGGATTTATGAGTGCTTTGTTAGCTTTCTTGTCTTCCACCTTATTGTTTTTGCGTAAAATGTGAACCAATATGATTTTCATTGAAACTACTTCAAACTAGATTCAACAAAAAAAAATGGTGACCAATTTCATATCCTTAGACGAAGAGTTTCATTTCAAATGAGAAATACTCTTCTTTGGGTCTCGAAAGATTACTAGGGAAGATACTCCTTCTTGCTTTGCCAACCTCAATCTTTGTAGTAATGCATAGGCTTCGGTTTGACCAATACCCCAACTACTATTGTGTCCACTTACCCCAACTACTATTGTGTCCTCTTACTACTTATAGTGTCCACTTACCCCAACTACTATTGTGTCCTCTTACTACTTATAGCATTTTCATTCCATTGAATTTTATTGTTAAGATTCTTATTGAGTGTATCCAAAAATATTTGATATTTTTATTTTCTATTGAGGTAAAAACTTCATCGTTGATGTGATTTGATCTTTCTGAATAGATGGTAAAACTGGTTTTGATTTGATCGAATAAATAATTGATGAATATGAGAGAAAGATACATTTTTATTAGTTTTAAATATTTTTATAATTTATAACTTATTTAAATTAAGTGTTTGTATATTACTTCTGTATATATTCCCAACTACCACTTATATATTGGTTATTTAAACATTATGTTTATTAACTTTTATTTATTTATTTCCTAGTAGGTGAAAACTTCGTCGTTGATGAGATTTGATCTTTCTGAATAGCTGGTTAAAAAGAAATAGCTGGTAAAAAAGTTTTAATTTGATCTAACAAATAATTGATGAATATGAGAAAAAGATACATTTATATTGGTTTTAAATGTATTTATAAATTATAAATTATTTAAATGGAGTGTTTGCAGATTCTCCATTCCCATTTATATATTGGTTATTTATACACTAGCACAGCTGCTAATTTGCGGTTGTTGAAGGCCGAAAGGCGTTAGTGAATAATGTTTTTATAACAGCCCAAAAGTTAATGGATGAAATCAAAGCCATTCATTTATTGTGAAGACTAAGAATATTCTAGACATTTTTATCACATTTATTTAAAACACAAAAAATTTATTTATAACTAGATTTAAATTCAACAATCTTATATTATATTAGTACGAAGAAAATTTCTCATAAGAATTGTTTATTATGCTAATCTAAAGTGAGATAATATGGTTTGTTTAGGCGAGACTGATAAGATTGGTCTACTGGAAACTAGAAGACTTCATGCACGACCAGGAGCTCCTCATTTCTCTCCCACCAGTCAAGACATTCGATTACATCGAAGGCTTCGTCGTAGTTAACGAGGATTATTCAATCAATGGTTGGTCTTCCATACCTCTACTGTCAAATCAGTCCTTCGATGGCTCTCTGATTCCTTCCACAGCCGGCCCGCTGCTGTACGCTATTGAGGTTGCCCACTACTACGACCCTGGAATGGACACCGATAAGGTTAGTCATTCGAGAATCTTTTATTTCAGATATTCCCTGTTCCTCTAAGTTCATGACAGCCACTGCATACTACTGTTGAAGGTTTCCTCTAACATCATATTCGCCCGGCTTCCTGCAGATAATCGAATCCCTGCTTTCCAAACTTGGCTTCATTAAGGGCTTAGAATTCAGCGTCGACCTTTCATACTTCGATTTTCTCTATCGTGTCCACGCCGAAGAAGTAGCAGCGAGAGAAAGCGGTATCTGGTACAAGCCTCATGCATGGTTCAATTTCTTCGTCCCGAAGAGCAAAATGGTAGAATTTGATTGCAAGATTTTTAAAAATATCCTCATAAAAGGAGTGGATGGATTAATGCTCTTATATCCTATGAAGAGAAGCTTGTAAGTCTAACACCACTAAAATTCTTTGAATGAACTTTTTTTCGATATGTCGTGTTCTAAGCTGGCTATAAAATTACACGCATCTGTCTTGCCATGTCCAGGTGGGATTCTCGCACGTCCGCTGTTATTCCTGAGGAGGATATCTTCTACGTGGTATCCCTCCTCCGTTTCAGCAAACCGTTTCCAGAGGGCCCTCCTCTCTCGTTTGTCCTAGATCAGAATAACGCCATTCTTAAGGCTTGTAGAGCAAGTGGTATCCCCGTGAAACAATATATTGGTCGTCATGAAACTCAAACAGAATGGGAGAAGCATTTCGGAGAAGAGCGCTGGGAGCAATTTTTAGAGAGAAAGAGATTGTTCGATCCAAAGGCAATTCTGGCTCCAGGACAGAATATATTTCCGAGAAACAGCATATATTTCCCAGAATAAGTGAACTTGCTATTCATTATCGAGCTCATGTATTTTAGTTACGCTTACAGTCCTGAAGACTATATTATGATGTTCGCCACTTTTTATCTTGCTTTTGCTATCTGTACCGACATACTTGTTTCCAGAAGTCAATCCAGTTAATATTGATCAGTTTCTCAAGATTATATCGCAATATAGACTGAATTGCTTTTTGTCAATCCAGTTAATATAGATCAGTTTCTCAAGATTATATTGCAACATAGACTGAATTGCTTTTCTCATATTGTGGTATACATTCAGTGCCTTTACACTCCTCCTTATATTGCAGTATACAGTCAATTCGTCTATGCTGTCTCCTAATTGTCCTTTCCCGGCGTTTAACCAACTTACCCCCACGATTGATACAAATCCATCTAACCGATATTTATGAGCGAGCACACCCGCCTGACTCACCGCTGGTGAACGCCGATAGATATCGGCAGCTCCGTGCCCGAACAAGGGGTCCAACACAGGCCAGGCGTGGCGGCGCTTCTCCGCACCGACGTTCAGAAATACCCTGTCCTTTGCCAACCCCTCTCTAGCGCCCAACCAAAAAGATCCAGCTGATTTGCTTGGCGGGATGAGCTCCTCCATGCTGGCACTACCGGTTCAACTCTCAAATCCTGGGGTTTTAGTTGCAAGTTTGCCATGTTTCTCTATGGATCTACCACTCTCAGTTTGACTAAAACACTTAGTGAAATGATTTATGAATGCAGAATAATACACAGCTATGCTTAGCACATAAACTCAGAAATATGAGAGAAAATTGTCAGTACATAAAACACTTGATATTAATAACTTTGGGGAAGTTGGCGAATACAAAAATAATTAAGATGAGCATCACTTCCAATAATTTATGTTGACTTTAAAGACACAAAGTTTGTGGTCAGACTTCTTCAACTCCTCAACTGTTGTTGTTTCTCCTTCCTCTCTACCTGGCTGCTTCTTCCTGTTTCTCCTTCCTCTTTACCTCTCTACTTCTTCTCTGCATCTGTTTCTCCTTCCTCTTTACCTCTCTACTTCTTCTCTGCATCTGCATCCTTGTGACTGAGACTTCCTGTAGAAGTAAGACTGACTCACCATTAAACACTTCCATTAATATGACTGACTCTTCAAGTACTTAACTGAACTCGAGAGAGAGATAAAGATCGGCTCTATTTATAGCTTCTATGCTTGCGACTGACTTAGATTGAATTTGAGTAAACGTGCAACTTTACATTTGTAGACTATCAGACATATTGACTCACTGTTGGGTTGACTGACTGATGTGAAGGTCTTAGGGACTTGTAATTACTATTTCCAACACTCCCCCTTAATTGTAATTAGGTGGGATTACAAAAAATTTCATCAAAAATTGAGTTTACATTTTACTGTCACTCGTTTGTTACGGTGCAGACTCCAAGACTACTCCACTAATGTTGAAATGCATCTCTTGCTAAAACTTTTGTAAAAATGTTGCGACTTGCTCTTTTGACTTGCAAAACTCTAAACAAATCTCTTTGTTATTCACCAATTCTCTTACCAAATGATAGCTTGTATCAATGTGCTTAGTTTTCTTGTGAAACACGTGACTTTTTGATAACAAGATGGATGAATTGTTGTCACAAAATACTATTGTTGGCTCATGTTGCTCCTGCAACAAATATTTTAACATTCTTCTTATCCAAACCACTTGACAAGCTGCGCTTGTAGCTACGACATGCAATGCTTATGCTGAAGAAAGACTCACTATGGGTTGTTTCCTTGATGACCATGATACCATACCCGTTCCAAAATGAAATGTTTACATAGAGGTGCTTTTTCTATCATCTATGTTGCCTCCACAATCACTTTCAGTGTATCCAATGAGTTTAAAATCTTCTGAAGTGGATTACTTAATGCCAAAATCTATTGTTCCATTCACATATCTCAAGATTTTGTTTCCTGCCTTCCAATGTGAGTATTTAGGACTTTCCATGAACCTTGAAAATAAGCTCACTCTATACATAATATCATGTCTTGTTGCTGTGAGGTACATAAGACTATCTACAAGTCTTTTAGACAATGTGAGATCCACCTTGGACCCTTTATCTTCCTTGCTTAACTTCAATCCTGTTATGACAAGTGTTGCAACTGCTTTTGAATTTATCATATTGAATCTTTTCAATAGTTCATGCGCATAATTAGACTGCGAGATAAATATACTAGTTTTGGACTCGTAAACTTCTATTCCCCAAAAATATATCATAAGCCCCAAATCAGTCATTTCAAATTCATCCTTCATGACTGACTTGAATTCTTCTATGCCAAAATCACCTGTAAATATCAAATCATCTACATATAAGAAAACAATTAACATATTACCTTGTTGATTTGATTTGATTTGATTTGATGTACAATGTTCGCTCATTTTCACTTCTTTGAAATCCATTCCATGTCAGATAGGAATCAATGTGACTGTACCAAGCTTTGGGAGCTTGTTTTAATCCATACAATGCTTTCTTCAATCTGTATACTTTGTCTTCTTGTCGTGGAATCTCATAAACTTATGGTTGTTCCACATACAATTCTTCTAAGTGTCCATTCAAATATGTTGACTTTACATCCATCTGATAAACTTGCCATTTGTATTGCGCGATAATTTCTAACATAGTTATGAATCTATCCATGCGCGCAATTGGTGCAAATGTTTAGTTGAAATCAATTCTAGGTTATTGTGTAAAACCTCTTGCAACTAATATTGTCTTGTGCTTCTGCACAAATCCTTCTACATCTTGCTTGTTTTTATAAATCCTCTTGACACTTATCACATCCTTGTCTTTAGGTACATCTACCAATTTCCATGTCTGATTTTTCTCTATGCATCTGATTTCTTCATACATGGTTTCTTCCCATGCATCATCTTTGACATCTTCTTCAAATGTTAATGGATCATCTATATGTGAAAACAAAGCAAAAACTGAAAATGAATTTGGTGTGTCCTTATTATAGATGTTGCGTAGAATTCTTGTCTTCCTTGGTAACACATTTGCTAAAGTTGGATCTAGAGATGTAGAACTACTCAGACTGTTTGTTGATGTTCATTGTGCTCCAGGTCAATATTGTGCACTTGTTGTTCTTATTGGAATATTTTTCACTGTGATTTTGTCGCAGTGTCAGGTGTAGAGGCGACTGGGCACTGACCTGTGCATGGTGTTTGAACCATTTCATCCTTTGTGTCATGTTTCTCCACTGCATCAACAATTTTGATTGTCTTTTCTATGCATCCATCCCATACTTCATTCTCCACGAACTGAACATCACGGTTGACTATGACTTTTCTTGTGACAGGGTCATACAACTTGTATCCTTTTTTGTCTTCAGGATACCCAACAAATATACATTTTTTTCCTTTGTTGTCCAAATTATTTCCCAGCTCACCTAGAACATGTGTGTATACGAAGCAACCAAAAAATCTTAAGTGCACCACATTATGCTTTAATCTTGTCCAAGATTCTTGATGAATTTTTTTCTTCACACTCTTTGTCAGACATATGTTCAAGATGTATACTTGAGTTTCTACTACCTCAACCCAATACTCATTTCAAAAATGTTTGGTTTCCAACAAAATGCATGACATTTCCATGATGGTTTTGTTCTTTCTCTCTGCGACACCATTTTGTTGTTGGCTATATCGCACAATAAATTGCTTGTAGATGCCATCAACTTTGCAAAAGTTCTGAAATTCTCTTGAGATATTTTCTCCTCATCTGTCAGTTCTTAGAAACTTGATGTAATAGCCGCTCTGCTTTTTCACAAGTGATTTAAACTGATGAAAACAACCCAATGCGTCAGATTTATGCTTTAGAAAATAAATCCATTTTTTTCTTGGGAAAACATCAATAAATGTTAGAAAGTAAGTACTTCCTCCTATAAATGGATTTTTCATTGGTCCAAAAATGTCGGAGTGTACAATTTTCAGTGGAGGTTTTGCTCTGTAAGACTTGCCAACTGGAAATGATTCTCCGTGTTGCTTTCCAAATATGCAGTCTTCACATATCCTCTCTGTTTTTTCAATCAATGGAAAACCTTTTACCATATTCTTTGTGTGTAGCAGCTTTAGACCTCCAAATTTCAAATGTCCAAATATGAAATTCCATAACCATGAATCATCTTGTACTTCATATTGGAATGTTGCCTTCATTTTTGCGCCACTTTCTCCTTTCTTGGTATTGCATGGATTATTTTCTTCATTGGAACTACACGCACTTTTTGTTGTAATTGCAGTGTCTAATTGTGCACTTTTTCCTTTACCAACAACTACCAATGCATTATTCTTCTTGGATGGCTTCAATGTTAATGGGAACATTTTGTTACTTGTCATATGGATTCTTGAAATGAGTTGATTGCTTGGGGATTTATCCAGAATCACACAATGATTATCTTCCACGTAGATTATGTATCCTTTCTATAACAATTGTCATGTGCTCATCAGATTATGCTTCAGACTAGAAACATAATATACATCAAACATAATTTTTTGTTCTCCTTTCTTGGTTAATATGTTTATATTTCCTTTTCGTAAGACAATGACTTGGATATTTGTTCCAAATGTAACCTTGCTTTGGACTGGCTCATCCAAACTAGAAAACAAGTATATGTTTCATGTCATGTGGTTACTAAAACTTGAATCTAAATACCATATGTCACATGGAGTTGCTTGAGAAATATTGCATTCAACTGGGGATACTATATGCATTACCTCAGCGCGCGCCATAAACATAGGGTGAGTTTTGTTATTTGCGATGTTTGATTGATCTTGACTTTTCCTGTTCTGATTATACTATCTTTTGTTGCACTCATATGCATAATTCCCATACTTTTTATAGTAATGGCACTGAATATTTGATTTTTCAGTTCTCTGACCACTTGGCTGACTAGTACTTGGGTTTTGAATTCTTTCACCAATATTTTGAGGACTACTACTCCATCCACCTCTGACATAACTTCTTCCTCTGCTTCTAGAGTTATCTCCCCCCCTTCCTCTTCCACAACTTATATATCATTGTGCATAAAATTCATTCTCTAATGACATACTTGACCTATTCAATCTATGTTCATGATTAATGACGGAAGCTTGTAGTTCATCTAGACTAAACTCACTCAAGTCTTTTCTCTCTTTTAGAGTCACAACTAGAGTGTCAAAATTAGGAGGAAGACTCCTAAGTACCTTCTCAACATTTTTTTCCTTCTATGGTTTCACCATGAGACTTAATCTAATTTATCAGGTCAATGACATGGGTATAAAGGGAATCTACTGTATCTGAATCTTTCATTGGCAGAGTTTCAAAATCTCTTCTAAGAATTTGTAGTTTTGAAGTCTTTACTTTGTCCATACCTTGATAACATGTTTGTAATATGTCCCATGATTCCTTGGCTTTCATTGTTGATGCAACTCTTGGGAGTATGCTCTCATGCATGGCTTGATGTATGTAAAACATCACTTTTCCATCCTTCTTTCATTGATCTTTCAAGACATCCTTCTCAGCTTGTGTGAGGGAATTGTACGCTTCCTGGTATACTTGTTCCACATAACCATTTTCAACTATCTCCCATACATATTGACCTTGGAACAACACCTTCATGGTCAAGGACCACATTTCATAATTCTTTCTTGTAAAAGTGAGAGGTTGCATATTTGAGGTAGAAGCCATATTTCACTTTTAAGGAGAGTTTATTCTCTAATAAAATTGTTACGATAGAACCTGATTTGATACCAGATATCGGGATCGACGACACAGATAGATTGCTCTGCATAACACAGTTTCAAATACTGCACACCAAATAGGCTTCACAATAGATTTCTCAAAACGAAATGCATAGTGCAATGACTACACTATTTTTTGCACGTTGTGAATAAAGCCGCTTAATGAAATGGATCATGAATCCAGAATAACACAATGCTATGCTTAGCACATAAACTCAAAAATATGACAAAAAATTATAGATACACAAAACAATTGATATTAATAACTTTGGCACAATGCGTGAATAAAAAAATAACTAAGATGAGATTCAACTCCAATAACTTCTTCTGACTTTACATACACAGATCATGTTCTCATACTTCCTCAATGCCTCTATTGTTTTTGTTTCTCGTTCCTCTCTACCCCTCGTCTTCCTCTCTACACCATCTGCTTCCTTTTTTCGACTAACTAAGGAATCAGACTTATATGGACTCAAATTGATACTTCCTGTATAACTAAGTGATCCAAGTGGATATCGGTGGCCACCCACCTTTTCCAACTGGCTCAAAATCGTTTTCTAGCAATTTTGGCAATTTACTATTTTTAGCAGGTTTTAACTTCCAGGGCCATTTTGAGGGCCTAAATGAATGTTTTTCGGGATCGAACCAAATCACTGATAGCCAAAGGCATGATTGAGGCCCCAAAATGAATCTCCTTGATGATACCTTTAAAACAGGCTATCATACACCTAAAACAGAGATCGTATGCAAAAGTTACGACCCCGGGAATTCGATGCACCAACTTACCCAAACGGGGCCCACATCAATTTTGGCACTTCATCTCCTAGGGTTAGGTTTTTGGATGTCGATGGTCTTGGGCATTCTGGTTTATTGTAAAAAGGCCTTCAGATCCTTATTTTAATCATCTTCTTGCGAATGCGAGTAGCTGTCACATCTCTTCTCAGAGATAAGCTGCCACCATTCTAGCAAGTCTTTCACTCTGTATTTTTACAGTCTCTATACATTTATTTCATTAATGAAAATTGTGTATTACTGTATCTTTGTTTTTATGGTTGCATCTATGATATATTTATGTTATATTATTGGATATACACAATATCTCTGTGCATTTCTTTATTAAAACCCCACTCACATTTCGTGTCGCAAATTATCCAGATCACTAAGACTCGCTCGCCATTAAACACTACCATTAATATGACTGACTCTTCAACTACTTAACTAAACTTGAGAGAGATAAATATCATATATATATAGATTCTCTACTAGTCGAATGACTTAGAATGAATTTGAGTAAACGTGCATCTTTAGATTCGCAGACTGTCAGACATACTGACTGACAATTCCGCTGACTGACAAATTAACTGACTGACAAATCGACGGATATGTGAAGTTAACACTAACTTCTAATTACTATTTCCAACATTTTCTTCCACTGGATAATACGCTTATAGTTAAGAATCGAATGGATCGATTGATCGC
Organism: Picea engelmannii; assembly: GCA_009831015.1. Lineage (NCBI taxonomy): Eukaryota > Viridiplantae > Streptophyta > Pinopsida > Pinales > Pinaceae > Picea > Picea engelmannii. Next base: position 1,463,204 of record ML778615.1, read on the forward strand.
TGAAAAGTGGGATTAAAAGGGAAAAAAAGGATTGGATTGAAGGCTCGATGCAATTCCAAAACATCCGATTTGCTGATTGGGATGAGCCTTTCCATGCTCGCATTTCCAGGTTCAACTCTCAATGGTATAGTTTTAGTTTCAAGTTTACCATGTGTAGTTAATTATTTTGATACGCGTCTTCCCTATTAGATGGATAAATCAACATGTTAATTACAATATGTAATCTTATGTCTAGAATTAAATATGCAAGAATATTTTTGTTTTTAGTCTCCAAATCAACTAATGCGATTACCATAACTTTTCCTATTTATGAATTGTTTTTTTATTTATTATTACTACAAGTTTACTTAAGTTTTAACATTTACATCTTCATTGTTAATTTTTACATCTATTGAAAATGGGCACAATAGGAAATGGACGCAAGTAATGATATTTTAATTATAAATTCTAATCTTATCGTTAGCAATGTTATATGATGTCATATTCTTCTTGGTCCTCCCAAATAAATGAATAGTATTTAATGTTCATAACTTCATATCATTTTTTAATGCATCATTTAATTTCTTTACTTTTTCACATTTACTTAATCATATTAAGAATTTACTAACTAGCCACTCGCTTAAGTGATTAACAAATACTAATATATAGAAAGATTTATTGACACATTTCGATGATTAAACAATCTCAATTCTGTGGATCCCATATTAGGTTAGGTGTTTCATTTTGTTTTTTAATGGTGTGAAGGTTGCCATAACCGCGAACAGGCATAGAATAAGAATGGTCATCATGGAATTCGGTCTCTATCCTAATTCTAGAAGAGGTCTTTACCACAGATCCCATATTAGGTGATGCAGGAACATCGCTCCACCTCACCACATGCTAGCTATTCAACACATTGGTGCGCATTCAAAGAGGGAAGAGGCACCAAGCCTCTCATTTTTCCCTCGAATTTTAACTTTTAAATGTAATTAATCCAAGTAAATGGTGTAAAGCTAGAGTAGAGCCAAGTCATGCCTTTGTACAGGCTGTAGAAAGGTCGCCTTAAATGGCTGACAGTATGAGGGATCTAGATCCGATTCAGACTAGATTTTCCACTCATTGTAATCTACCTCAGTAGATTAGTGTTTTGATGATGATTAGACACCACTAGTGTAGCTTGGAGGGAAATCTCAAGGATCCCTCTAAAGATTGTTTATCATAGAGGAGAGAAGAGGCGAGACTCAGTTGCAGTCTGAGCTCATACATTGTAATTAACATTATGATATTAATACAAAAGAGCAGATTTCATTGTTTACAAATTCCTGTGTGGTGGATGTTTGTTTATGAATATCATTTATGTTTGTATGAATTTAAGTTGTAGGTGTGTGTTAGTTTCCATCTGCAGGGTGAGGATAGAATTCATTATCTGTTTGGGAGTTTGTTGAATTTTTCTGGGTTCTTTAGGCTGTGCAAGGAGTGCAGAACAAGGTATTAGAAACTCTGTACCCAGTGCAAGGAGTGTGCATCTAATCTCTTTCGAGTCAGATAAGAACATGGGAGGAGTGAACACCAGAGAAATTAAAACTCGAGGTTGTTAAATACCTTGGAGGAAAGTCTGCACAGTAGTAGGTGTAGCACAGAGTTGTTGAACACTCTGTAGAACTTTGCCAAAAAGGAATTGAGCAAGTGCAAGGATTACACAAAACCAACATGGTCTGAAGTGTTGGAGAATTTGAGGAAAACCCAGAGTTACTGAACACTCTGAGGATAAGAAGTTCTACAACTATGCATTGATTAGATGTATGAGTTTCTTCGGTAACCCGAAGGATTTCAAGAAGCAGAAGGAAGACCTGTACAACGAGTGAACAAGGCCAACACTCAGACAAAGTTTTTAAAGTTTGAAGTCGTCTGAAGGCTTGGTCAAGCACAAGGAGTGCAGAAGAACTTTAATTCAAAGTTCTGGGAGAAAGGTTGCCAAGAAGGCACACCACAAGGTTAAGACTCAAAGGAGAGTCAAGTGCAAGTCTGCACAGAAAGTGCAAGGAGTGCGTAGAAGCAGACTTATTCCAAGTCCCAAAGATCAGGAAGGAAAGCATTGTTGAGACCCAACATTCAGGTTCCCAGGAGGACTATCAAAGGCCGCAACCTTGGTACTTATACCTTTTTCCAAATTTCAAGAGGAAACCAAAGCTTAAGTGTAGGATCTACAACAACCAACAAATCAGTTGCAGGAGGAGAGATCTGGATAGTTAGATCAAAGTCCAGACATCGACAGGAGAACAAGGTAGTGAAGTCCCAAAGTGAAGCGGGGCCACCCATCGTCTCAAAGGACAGGTAGCAAGAGATCTGGAAGTCTGGAGAAATTGTTCTCCAAGAGGTTTTAGTTGAGTGGAGTACAAGATCACCGAAGCTCCAAAGCCTAGAGCGGATCCTGAACGTTGGTTGTCAGGAGATAGGAGGCAACAAATCAAAGAGTCCAGGAGATAGAGTTTCAAAATGTTTGTGTAGAGAAAAGCACAATCTTCGCGAGGTCGCGAAGAGTGAAGTGGATTTGGACCATTGGATCCAGAAGGACACGTGGTAGAGATCCTCATATTTCATAAGAAAGGTACTCCTGAAAGAAAGAGGAGATGAGAGTGGGAGGAACTCCCGAAGGCAGATTCCGAAGAAGATCACAACCATTGGTTATGGGAGGGACGTAGACTGTAGATCAGGTCTCGGGTAAATTCGTCGATTCAGAGATCATGAAAAAGGGAGAAAGCTACTTGAAAAATATCTAAAGCGTGAAGTTGTGAAGAGGATTGGACCGAGGTCATAGCCTAGGGGCATGTGAAGAAGAAGGGGCCTAGCATAGGGAGCTAGCACTCATCACTCGAATTCTCAGAAAGACAATAGGGGCTTAACAGGAGCTCGTGGGTTTCACAGGACCTGTGCCTAGGAGAAAAAAGGGCCTGTGTAAAATCATTTGTGGGGCTAGCAGGGTCCCAAAGAGATAATCAAGCTCAGAAATATTGAATATAATTGACTGGGAGATCATGCAAACCCTAGGAGGGGAGGGGGGTTGCGCCATAGTGGTATCAGAGCTGAAATTTGCATGCAAACCGCAGGCAAAGGGAGAGAAGATAGTATGACTACAACAAGTAGTGTCCAAGCTTGATTTCACCTGTCGAAATCAGGTGAAGGGATATAGACTATGATGCTCTTTAAATACTATTTCAAGGTGTGCAAGAGATGGTAGAAATCCAGGTGGGATGAAGGTGAAGCAATAAAGGATGGCTATTGAAGGCCATAAGCATTTTTGGAGATAAGATTGCCAACATAAAAGAAAAGAAGAAATTGACAAGGAGCTTAGTGAAATTTGAGCATAAATTGAAAAGATAGCATTGAAGACACAACATGAGGTGAAGGTACACTGGAGGTATGAATGGCCTCTAAAAAGGAAAGTAAAATGGCATGTTCAGAAGTTGTTGGCCAGAAGACAAAAACAGGTGTTGAAAAGGTGCCTGAGGCATGGTGAAAACCTTAGTGATGAGGGAAAGAGATCAGGCAGAGATATCATAGATTGCTAGGTGGGAAATGAGAAGAGATCAATTGATCTCATAAACTGCCAGGAGGGCAGAGGAGAAACCCCAATTTTCCATGTGGGAAAGGGAGAAGAGATGAAATTAGTTGATATTTCATATTAGCAAGAGGTGTTGACAGATGGAAAAGAGGAAAAAGAAAGGCCTCATCTATATGAAGATTCATGTGGAGTTGCAAACCATGTGAATGAATATGATAAGAAGTTAAATACTGCCACCGTCGAAGAGGAAGGTCAAAGGTGCACTCTGATCATTGGAGGAATCAAAATATTCCTGCCAAGAAGCCAAGGAGAAGCTAGCATATGTGTTGCAAATGCAGTAGTAGAAGGATAGCTAGTTGATATTGTCATTAAGGAGGATAAGGAGCAGATACTGAAGTCTTCCCTAGTAGAGGAAGGAGAGGATTCAGACGACATGCCCACTCCATGGGAGATGGAGTTGAAGTTGTTAGAGGATTGGTTGGAAAATCCAGAACCAGAGAAGAACTGTCTGGTTTCAATCATAAAAAGATATGGAGCACAATGTCAGTGTGAGGAGTAGCCAAAAGAAATTGGATATGTACTAGTAGAGGAACTGGTAGAAGATAACCCGTTAGAGGAGATAACTGAGCAACAAATCAATAAGGATTGTGCATAATTGGATTCTGCAACAAAGTGGCAAGTCAATACCACAAAGGAAGAAAACAACATGGGGGATCAGCATGATTTTCCCTTTGATGTGTATGAGGAAGAGGAATTTCAGTCGAGCAGACTGCATAAGGGAATCTAGCCAGCAAAGCAACTGGAAGAGGTTATACAAGAGATAAGGGAGATGATGTTGAAGTCATCAAAAGAAGATGTCAGCAAAGAGAAGTTGAAAAGAGGAGGACCTCCACGAGTAGCAGAGCAACAGGAACAACAACAAAGAAGAGGAGCAGGAGGACAACTCCAGGGGAAAGTCTGGGATCCAGGGGGATTTCAATAGTAGTGCAGAGGAGCTCATGAGTAGGAGCTCATGATTTTCCTAGCAGTGGGGTATGATGAAGTAACATCACTCCACATCATCATGTGCCATCTATTCAGCACATTGGTGTGCATTCAAAGAGGGCAGAGGCACCAACCCTCTCATTTTTCCCTCAGATTTTAAATTTTAAATATAATTAATGCAAGTAAATGGTGTAGAGCTGGAGCAGAGCCAAGCCATGCCTTCGTACAGGCTGTAGATAATGTCACCTTAAATGGGTGATGGTAGGAGGGATCTAGATCTGATTCGGACTAGAATTTCCAATCATTGTAATCTACCTAAGTAGGTAGGCATTGTGATGGTGATTAGACACCACTATTGTAGCTTGGACGGAATCCTCGAGGATCCCTCTTGTATAAATATTTGTAACATACGCCCAGTAGAGGTTATTTATAATACACTCAGTAGAGGTTGTTGATCATAGAGGAGAGAAGAGACGAGAATCAGTTGGAGTCCAAGATCGTACATTGTAATTGACATTTTGATATTAATACAAAAGAACATATGTCACTGTTTACAAATTCCTGTGTGGTGGATGTTTGTTTATGAATATCATTTATGTTTGTATGAATTTATGTTGTAGGTGTGTGTTAGTTTCCATCTGCAGGGTGGGGATAGAATTCACTATCTATTTGGGAGTTTGTTGAATTGTTCCCGGTTCTTTAGGTTGTGCAAGGAGTGAAGAATAGGGTATTGGAAACTCTATAGCCAGTGCAAGGACTGCGCATCTCAGATCTTTTGAGTCAAAGAAGAACGTGCCAGGAGGGCACACCAGAGAAATTACAACTTGAGGTTGTTGAATACCTTGGAGGAATTTTTGTGCAGGAGTAGGCACAGCAAAAAGTTGTTGAACACTATGTAGAACTCTTCCAAGAAGGCCTTAAGCAGGTGCAATGAGTACACAGAGCCAATACATTCTGAAGTTTTGGAGAATTTGAGAAAAAGTGTTTAAATTTTGAATTCGTCTAAAGGCTCGATTGAGTGTAAGGAGTGCGCAACAACTTTAATTCGAAGTTCTGGGAGAAAGGTTCCCAAGAAGGCACACCACAAGTTTAAGACTCAGAGGATATTTGAGTGTAAGTCTGCACAAAAAGCATAAGGAGTGTGCATAAGCAGACTTATTCCAATTCCCAAAGCTCAGGAGAGAAAGAACTGTCAATACCCAACAGTCAGGATCATAGGAGGAATATCAAAGGACATAGCCTTGGTACTTAGATGATTTTCCCAATTTCAGGAGGAAGCCAAAGCTTAAGTGGAAGAGCTACAAGAACTGGTAGATCAGTTGTAGGAGGAGAGATCTAGACCGTCTGATCAGATTCTAGACATTGATAGGATAAAGAGGTAGTGACGTCCTGAAGTGAACCAGGGTCGCCCATCGTCCGAAAGGACAGGTGGTAAGAGATCTGGAAGTCCAAAGAAATCGTTCTCCGAGAGTTTTCTGTTGAGTGGAGTAAAATATCATCAAAACTCTGAAGCCCGAAGTGGATCCTGAATGTTAGTTTTCGAGAGATAGGAGGTGAAAGATAAAATAGTCTGGGAGATAGAGTTCCAGAAGGTTTGTGTAGAGCAAAGCACAATCTTTGCGAGGTCGCGAAGAGCTAAGTGGATATGTACCATTGGATCTAGAATGACACGTGGTGGAGATCCACGTGTTTTGGAGAAAAGGTACTCTGGAAAGAAGAGGAGAGAAGAGCAAGAGGAACTCTCAAAGGCATAGTCTGAAGCAGATCACAGTCGTTGGTTGTGGGAGAGATGTGGATCGTAGATCGGGTCCTGGGTAAATTCTTTGATTCAGAGATCGGGAAAAAGGGAGCAAGCTACTTGCAAAATATCTGAAGCATGAAGTTGTGAAGAGGACTAGTCCGAGTTCATAGCCCAGGGACATGTTAAGAAGAAGGGGCGTAGTGTAGGGAGCTAGCGCTCGTCATTCGAATTCTCGGAAAGAGAACAGGGGCTTAGTAGGAGCCCGTGGGTCTCACAGAACCTGTTCCTAGGAGAAAAAAGGGGTTGTGTAAAATGATTTGTGGGGCTAGCACGGTCCTGAAGAGATGATCTAGCTCAGAAATATTGAAGATCCTTGACCGGGTGGTCGCGTAGCCCCCATGAGGGGAGGGGAATGCATCATTAGGTCAAAATTTTCATTTTGTGTTTTAATATTGTGAAGCTTTCTATAACTGAGCGACATGCATAGAATATGAGTGGTTTAATTGAATTCAGTCTCTATCATAATTCTAGAAGAGGTCTTCTATTTGATTCGACCACAGATCGTTGCTCGCCTATGTTGTGGCTTAAATCCATCTTCAGAATCTTGTTCTCTCGTTGTTTTATTAATATTGTATTTGGCTTGTGTTGAAGAGTGGACATGTGATTTTATTGTTTTGGTTGGTTTGTTTGCAATCTGTTCATGGCGTTTATATATGATTTTTATTTTATTTTTTGTTGTGGTTGTTTGTGGGTGGCTTTGTGTATGATTTGTAGTGTTTTCTATTTGAAAATGAAAATGGGTATCATGGGATCATAGATTCCTTTAAGAAAGAACCAGAATTAGAAAGAAAAATCAAGTCATTGACATGAAAACTCTTGTAATATGGAAGCTATGAATCATTTTCAATTTTGGTGCATACCCAATGATTAGCCTCTAAATTCTAGAATTGGACTTGAGATGAAAACTCTTGGAATATGGAAGCTATGCATACTTTTGTATCTTGGTGTTGGCCCACCGATCAACATATGAATTGAATTCTAGATTTGTAACAATTGTTAGGAGTTGTGTGAAATCTAAAATATATCGAACACCTATTGTGGAGAAATGGACCAAAGTTTCATTTGCTTAAATTTATCCTTGTTATGCAGTGTTGTTCAAGAATATTCATATGTATTATCATCTAAAAGATCAATATATACAAGCAACAAGATCCGATCTATCCAATGTCTTAAATATCTATTTTAAGTTTGTCATTATGAAGTATCCTCTAAATATACATTAAATTAGTTTTTCTTGTTTGTGTGAATAGCATACTCATGTCCTTCCACATCAACACCCAAAATTAGGTTTTTCTTATTTTTTAATCCATCTCATGTGGAAATCGTAGTCCTGCATGAACTTCAAACCCATTTGAATCCTTTTTATAGGAAATTAGATCGAATAAAGAGATTAAAACAAGATATCCCTCTCTCTATCTATTTAAATACCTTTAATTGTATTTGTATTTATTTATTTTTATGTGTTTCTGTTAGTCTTTGGATCAATCCATAATTTTACTTCCTTAATCCATAATTACATTTCCTTACACCTATAATTATAACTAA
>ML778615.1:1471124-1500582 GCA_009831015.1 Picea engelmannii
TATATATATATAATATATTCCTTTAAACTTCAGGTATAATTAATGCACCAATCACATCCAAAAGATTAACCTACCATAGACAATGCAGAAGAAACACTCGAGATAAGTACTTTATATTTAAATGCAGATAATTTTGAATTTGTGCACTTAGAACTCATCTGCCATTCATGTCCAATGAATGAAATTGAATCCAATTTCACACTCCAGTTGCTTGAATTTCATCTCTTCAACGACTTGATTTTCAAGTCACCTAGGGTTAAGTTTATCTTAGGGTTAGTTTTTATGCTAGGATTACCATAATATTAGAGTTACGGTTGTTGTTTATGCTAGGATTACAATTATATTATAGTTAGGGTTTTCAAATTAAATACACATGTCATATTTCATCATCCACAATTATGTGGTTATACTAGTTTACATTTTATAGTGTGTATGGTTATATCAAGTCTTGACATGGAGAGGAGAGGAAAACAATCCAACTGTTTAACATTTATTTTTCAAATTTTACCAAATTATAGGTTTGAATAAATTCTTTCACTATATGGTTAAGTTTCACTAAGTGGCATGTGGTTACTTTATACCACCTCCCATGCCAATGAGTGTACAGAAATAAATAAATAATTATGTGAAATCTCATAAGAATCATGAATAAATAATTAAGTACCACAAATAAATACATCTTGGTGTCACCTCTCGTAATGTTTCACTAGGCCACAGAGACGAGTGGCAACAAAAGAGTAGTGGTGACACAAATATTTAGATTAGTAATAGAATAAAATTGAATCCGTATGTGCATGTTGTTTTAAAACCAAGAGAGTAAAGTGTGAGTGCAAGAAGTTTGTGGCCAGAAAAGTGACAAGGCATGGATTAGGAACACACACTTGCAAGAATGTATGTGTGTTCTAAGGAACATGCATGTGTTACTAAACCTTTAGGTTTGGAGGTTGTTGATCCTCCATGAGGATTTCCACATAGGTTTAGTGGTAAGAACGCGTGTGGGTTCCTACTGATAGAATTTTTAAAGAGGTCGCGAGTGCGATTTGTGGTCATTGTTCACAAACCGCACTCGCTTTTCTACTCCCAATGAGAGAATCAAAGAGCTAGAGAGGAGATAGGGAGGAAGGATATTTCCATTGTGTCCATGTATGTTTGATTTATCTTATTTTGAACCCAATTTAGTCATTTCCAATTTATTTTTTTTGCTTCAAAGAATGTAAATTAATTTTTTTTTGTAATTTTATATTTTAATAAAAAAACCAACCTAATTTAGATAGCATGGATTTTAAATTGTAACATATATAATAAAATGGAACTCCAAGACAATGAAAATCGCTTAGAAAAAAAAATAAAAAAATCAAAACCCCAACCCACCATAACCACCCAATCTAAACACTCAAATTGATGAGGGGTTGGTTATATTTAGAACCCTTGAATAAGAATTAAGGGCCACCAGAGAGCCTAGTAGAGTCTCCTTGGCCACTTCTTTGGAAACCATTTTTAAGTCCATTGCAATTTCCCAAGGGAAATTGACCTCTATTTCTGATTACAGGGAAAGAATGTATGAGTAGTACAACACTAGTTTGGACAAGAACGAAGGAAAATACCTAGGCATTTAAAAACTACAATTATTGTCTATTTTTGGGGATCCTAGAACTGGAAAAGAACTGCCATTGAACAAGAAACACATCTCCATTAAGTGGTGCATCCAACCCTATATTAGTCAAAATTGGATGGATAGGTGGTATATGGTTTTGAATAAACCTCCCTGCACTAACAAGGAGATGCCCTTATATTTTAGGTAAGCATGTCAACTATTTTGACATTGGAGACTTCCAGGGGGTGGTTCTAGGGTCTACACAGGATGGAGAGCATGCCATTCGTGACCCTGTGTTAAGTCATCTTCCCCCTAGGAGAAGGCCTAAGCCCCCTACCCAACATCCTCCTATTGTAGAGAGATCGTAACAGGTAAATCTAGACATTTCATCATTGACTCATAGCCTAGTGAAACACAATATCTTTTTTGCACTATCTGGGAAGAAGGTGCCGACCAATGACATTGATAGAGGGGTTGGAGGTTCAACATGCATGGTAGATTATAGTGAGGAGAGGGAACATGGACATAGTAGTCATCCATGTTTTTAACATATATGATTGATCATGTAAAGGAGGATTTATGGTTTTCATAGCATACATTTAACCATATCTCCAGGTATTATGGCATACCATCAACTAACAACCTCCTCAGAGTGTGTAAGCTATATTTGAGTTGGCGCTATGAACTAGCACTGCGAAATAGTTAAGGAAGAGGGTTGGAGGTTAGGCAGTTTGATGGCATCTGACTGCAAATCTGAAATTACCAGCATCAAAATCATATCCATCAAGTACTCCATCAAATTTTTGGTCTTGATTGGAGGCCAAGAAGGGTTTGGATACTTGATTTTCCTTTGGTGCTATAAACTAGCTTAGGCGCTGCGAATTGAGACAGGTGCTACGAAATGCGCTACTGAATTTCCTGTAGCAGCTTCTTTTACATATTTATTCATAAATCCAAAATGGTCATGTGGGTTTCTCTGAAATATATTGTGGAGGAAGATGATATCCTTGTTGACTTGCTAACTAAATTTCATCCTGAACCAGTTTGGAATTTGAGAGAAATAGTTAAAACACCAATACGTTACACAATGTGTTGCAAATTCTCTGTTTTGCATAGTTGTTGGATATTCTCCTTGTCAGGAGGTTGCCACCTATCAAGGAGGGTTCAAATGACTTCTCATGGATTAGTTAGATGTCAAGGGACACATGAACCTAAGTTTTATATCCATTAAAGACCTCATGTAGTGAGTTGAAAACAATTTATTAATGACTTCCAACAATTTCCTGAAAATTAGTAGTTTGTTGGATTTTTATCTCTATGACTATTGCCACCTAGCTCCAAGGCATAGAATCCAATGAAATAGATGGGATTCAACCTCCTAAGGATATGTTTATGCTATTTTATATTTAAGAGAGGATGGATCTCTTGGAGAAGGGGTTGGATTCATGAGCCAATAAAGGCTAGAGAGAGTAGGAGTAGCCAGTTTCCTTGGGTGTGTTCATTTGTAAGCCTGAGGGAATTTTATGATTGTAATCATTACTACTATTGAATACTCACGAGAGATGTGATTTTCATATTGTAATTCTTGTGTTTTATATATCTTCTTATTTGAATATATTGCATATTTGAGGATCAAAGGCTGCCAATGATTTATGGATCCCTAAGAAACAAAGGATTTGTTGTAATTTTTCCCATCAGTCGTTATTTTATTCAAGTATTTGTTGATTTATTAAACTGAAAGGATCTTTGTTTAGTGAAAATTATATCTTATGTTTTCCTTCTTCATTCTTCCATCTGTCAACATATAATATTATTTTATGTTGAGCACCTTTAGTGCCTTCGATAAGTAGAATGTTTGTGACTCCATTGCCCATTAGTGTAGCCTATTGATATGTAGTTTGATTCCCTCTCCCTTTATTTCTCCATATTCTTGATCCACCTCTTCAAAACAAAACTTATTTTTTACATTTTGATGGGTCTTGAGCTTAAACTTTAGCAGTCAATGTGTGACTTTCAGTGCTAACAATGTGAACCTCATAGATGCTCGAGATGTGGGAAGACATGTTATGGTCCTATAGAGCCTAGTGGATAACATAGATTCATGGACGAGGTTAGTATAATAACCCTTTTTATGTTCTTCATTGTTATGTGTATATATATTTATTTTGTATTATATGTATTTATATCGATATTTTATTTGTGTTGTTTTCGAGTTGTTACGTCCTAGCAGTAGACCCTCTATGTCGATGGATGCATCTATCCCCACCACTGATGCAGTAGTAATGGAATATTTTTCATTGGGTGCACCCCATATGAAAGTATGTGTCACATATGATAAATTCACCATAGTCATTTCTTTATTTTATGGCATCCTAAAATTTTTAATGTTCTCATGTTTCTATAGGATTTGGGACTAGGCGGTGTCAGGGAATGTCCATCTAGGATGGACAATTCACCTGCATCACACGAATCATGTGTAGAGTTAAATATCTTATAATTCTCAAATTGTTTGTGTTTATGTTTTTTAATTTTACTAGTTGGTACTAATAGTTCAATTTTATTAATATGTCTGCAGGTTGTGGATATATTTGATATCTATAATACTATTGCACTCCCTAAGAATCTGGGCATTTCTTTTAGGTTACCTTTCTCTAGGTGTAGGGAGTTTCAATCACTTGTACATCTTGTGGGGGTCCATCGTTGCCCACCCTCATCATTTCCATCAACCCCATCGACCGAGACTGCCATAGTAGCCTTTGTCTTAGATTAGGTTGTACAACATAGTGCTCCATCAAGGCCTGAGATATTAACTGTGAGATAATGCATTGAGGATAATTTTTTATGTTTAATGAATTTGTTTTTATGCATATTTGTCTAATTTTTTGGACTTAGTCCTTTTAACTGATGCAAGGTGGAATCACAAAGAGACTAGGGTCACATAGGAGGGTAACACCCTCACGATTGACACTAGAAGATGTGGTTAGTTGTCTTACATTAAATTACAAAGTATCATTTTGTACGTTTATTAATTCATTAAGGAAAAATACTTATAACAATGCTTATTCTTTGTGTAGTCTACATAGCGTCGAAGAAAAACCACACCTAGAACTTCTCGAGGTGCTTCCTAGAGAAATAGAATAAAGATTGACTTATAGGATGCTTCTGAGGGTGATGAGGGTGGTAGTGGTGAATGATTTACCACCTAATACCATTTTGTATCTAGGCCACCATATGAATGTCTTTTTATGTTGGGGAACTTGTTGTTTGTTTGTATATTGGGCACGAGTTGCCATTTTGTAAAAAATGAACAATTTAGACAATGTTGGATACACACACACACACACACACACACACACACACACACACATTTCATGTCATTTTTTTATGAATCTCATTGTTTCTGCATTTTATGTTGATGAATATATGAATTCCAAAGTGTATGAAGTTTATGTGTATTAATCCCTTGATTTTTTTCTAAAATGATTATAAATACTTGGATTATGCATTAAGGAATATCTTGTGGTGGAAAATATTGCTGAGTTCTCAATCCATAAGAAATTAGTGGTTCTCAAGTAGCATTTATTGCTAATCAACTATCCATCTCTACATAATCAATAGACCATTCCTTTTAAATTATTTGCATGAATGTTGTGTCTATCCATATTCTAACTTACAACCAACAATGCATGGAATACCTCTTGAATTACATCCATCTAAATGCAATGAAAATACACACTCAAATAGTGGTCACTTGAAAATATTGTGACCTAAAAAATGAAATATTACAATAATTTATTATAGAAATAAATTTTCTTATTTATCTTCTACATAATCGTAAATCACTTAACAGTCTTAGCTCAATGTTGTGTCAAATTAACCTCCATAACTAGTACTATATTTATTCAATTATGAAGAAGAAATAAGATAAAATTCAATTATGCAAGTAGCCAACATTTGGACAACCCAAACACTTCATATATATTTAGATGATGAAGTACATGAACCTACCAATATCTTATCATGGGTTGTTAGAAGTCAGAATATTCAAACCCTAGTGATGGAAATCATAAGACAACATTAGCCAATATCTCACTCCATTAGAGATCATCAACAATGTAGCATACACAATGGTAAGTCCTTTTTAGAACCTACATTTGCATCCCACACTTGTACAAAATCAATTCCCTCTATCTTCTTGATAACAAGCACATTAGGTAGAACTAGGGTTTTAAAATGCCACAAAAACCTAACTTCTTCTCTTACCAAAGATACATGATAAAATTATTTCTTTTCTCTAATAGGTATAAGTCCTAGTATTCATAGTATCCTTAGGACAAAACCTATACCCTAGTCTTCCATTCACATTCCTTTGAGGAGCCTAGTTGTTAGTTTCTTAGTTGATTCAATCCATAATTTGACCTTTTTCTTGGTCACACACATTATTCCCCTCTTTCTATGCATGACATATATAAAATCATTTGATTTATGTGCATCCATTCATAAATTCCAAAAATATGAATTAATGACTCATTAATGCACTCATATTTTCTTAGCTTATGTAGTGGGTATATGTAAATTTTGTTAAACCCATCAATTATTAATAACATTTATTTAGTCTTCCACGATGTCCACTAAAATTATTGATTTCTATCAATAGAATGAGAGAGTTCACATGGAAACTAGATCTTAGAATGTGTATAATTTTCCACTTACAAATAAAGGTTTTGAGGTTACATTTCATGACACACCATAGAAAGTAATGCTATGCTACCAAAATTACTCTAGGGATACTTGAAACCATTATTCTTTTCCGTTCATCATCTATGAGATTTTATTGCACATTCGTACCCAATTTTTGGGTTAGAGCACACATAGAGACAAAGGACCGCCCCAAACCCAATCCCACAAACTTGTTGATGCCATGCCATTGCCATGCCATGCCATTTCCATGCCATGCCTTTCATTTCCATTCCATTTTCATGCCATTCCAAGTCATTCCATGGCATGTTATTTCCATGCCATTTCCATGTCTTTCCATGCCATGCCATTGCCAGGCCATTTCCATACCCTTCCAAGCCATGTCATGCCATACCATTTCCATGCCATTCCATTTCCATTCCCTGCAATGCCATGCCATTGACATGCTATTGTGAAGCCATTGTATACAATTTCCATCCCATTTCCATTTATATGCCTTTTCAACCCATTCCATGGCATGCCATTGGCATTTCCATCGCATGCCATGTCATTTACATGCCATTTCCATGTAGCTTCCCATGTATTGTCATGTAGTTTCCCATTTTAACCTATATAACAATAAATATAACATTCCATAATTATGCAATGAAAAATTCAAATCAAACTGTGTATTGCAATGAAACAAGAATACAAAAAAATTAGCATTGCCATGCCATTGTCATGCCTCTCAAATAAACCCTAAGAATACACCTTCACACCTTTTATTAAATTTATGTCATAATTTTCATCTGTTTAGGGCTGTCATGTATTGAATATTGTATGGTTGTCATTTGTCATCTTGCATTTCAACATGCATTTGTTATCTAAACCCTATTTTAAGCTTGCGTTTTTAGCCCCCTTTCATTTAATGATTACTTGTTTTAAGGGATATTATATTGTTTATTGTATTTCCTTGCCTTAGCTTTCCTTTCCATGCCTTTTCTTTGCATTCCCTATCATGCCTTGCCTTTCATTTCCTTGCCTTTCCATGCCATTCCTTTCCATGTCATTCCTTGCCATGATTCCTTGCCTTGCATTGAATTTCCTTTCCTTGACACACCATGCGATGACTTTCATTTCCTTTCCTTGTCTTTCTTTTCCATGCCATACCATGCAATTCCTTTCCTTTCCATACCTTGCCTTTCCATGCCATGCCATGCCTTGGATTTCCTTTCCTTGCCTTCCCATGACATTCCACGCCTTTCATTTCCTTTCCTTGCCATACCATGCCATGCCATGCTTTGCCTTGCTATTCCATGTCATCCCATGCCATGCCTTTCCTTACCATTCCATGCCATGAATGACTTTCCATACCTTGTCTTTCCATGCCATGCCTTGCCTTATATTTCCTTGCCATGTTATGGTATGGTATGGTATGCCTTTCCTTTCCTTGCCATGGTATGGTATGGTATCCAATGAAACAAGAATAAAAAAATGTGGATTTCAATGAAATGAGAAGAAAACAAAAAACATGTCCATGCCATTATCATGGATCACAATTAAACCCTAGGAATAAACCTTCACAACTTTTATTACATTTATGTCATAATTTTCAACCCTTTAGGGTTGTCATGTCTTGAAAATTGTATGGTTTTCATGTGTCATCTTGAATTTCAACATGCATTTGTTATCTAAACCCTATTTTAAGCTTGCATTTTTATCCCCCTTTCATTTAATGACTACTTGTTTTAAGGGTTGTTATATTTGTCCTTGTATTTCCTTTCCTTGGATTGCCTTGCCATGCCATGCCATGCCATTCCATGCCCTACATTACATTTCATTTCCTTGCCATTCCATGCTATGCCATTCCTTAAATTTACTTTCCATTCCATGCTATGCCATTCCTTACATTTCCTTGTCTTTCATTTCCTTTCCTTGCCTTTCAATGCCATGCCATGCCATGCCATGAATCTCATTATCTTTCCTTTCCTTTTCATGGTATGGTATGGTATTGTATGGTATTCCTTGCCTTGCCAAGTCATGTTCATGTATTGTATGGTATGGTATCCCTTGCCTTGCCATGCATTGCCATGCCTTTCCTTTCCATGGTATGGTATGGTATGGTATGGTATGCCTTTCCATGCCATACCTTTCCTTGCCTTGCCTTGCCATCCCTTGCCTTTCCTTGCCTTTCCTTTCCAAGTGATGGTGTTGTGTGGTATGTCTTGCCT
This sequence comes from Picea engelmannii, assembly GCA_009831015.1. Lineage (NCBI taxonomy): Eukaryota > Viridiplantae > Streptophyta > Pinopsida > Pinales > Pinaceae > Picea > Picea engelmannii. Next base: position 1,479,627 of record ML778615.1, read on the forward strand.
TGACATGGTATGGTATGGTATGGTATGCCTTTCCATGGTATGGTATAATATGGTATGGTATTCCTTGCCATGTCATGTCTTTCCCTTCCTTTACATGGTATGGTATTACTTACCTTTCCTTTCCATGGTATGGTATGGTATTGTATGGCATTCCTTAGCTTTCCAAGACATGGTATGGTATGGTATGGTATTCCTTGCCATGCCATGCCTTGCCTTGAATTGCCATGGTACTGTATGGTATGGTATGGTATGGATTTCCATGCCATGTATTTACTTGTCTTTCCATGGTATGGTATGGTATGGTATGCCATGCCATGCTATTCCTTACCTTTCCATGGTATGGTATGGTATGACTTTCCTTGGCTTTCCATGGTATGGTATGGTATGGTATGGTATTCCTTCTCATGCCTTGCCTTGCCAAGATATGGTATACTATGGTATGGTATGCATTACCTTGATATGGTATGGTATATTATGGTATCCTTGGCATGGTATGGATAGGTATGGTATGGAATGTCTTTCCTTTCCAAGCCATGGTATGGTATGGTATGATACAATATCCTTGATGGTATGGTAGGAAACCTTTTATTACATTTTTTTCATAATTTTGATCCCTTTAGGGATGTCGTATATTGAATATTGTAGGGATTCCATGTATCATACTTCATTTTAGCATGCATTTGTTATCTAAACCCTAGTTTAAGATTGCATTTTTATCCTCCTTTAATTTAATGATTAATTTTAAGGGATGGTATATTTTTCCTTTCCATGCCATTCCTTTCCATACCATGCCTTGTCATTCCATGCCCTGAAATACCATGCCTTGTCATGCCATGCATTTCCATGCCATGCCATGCCTTCACTTTCCATTCCATTGCATGCCATGCTATTCCTTTCCTTTCCATGCCATTCATTTCCATACCATGCCATGCCATTTCATGCCTTTCCATGCCCTCACTTTCCATGCCTTACCTTCCATTGACTTGCCATGACATGCCATGTCATTCCTTTACTAGATGAAAATGTTTAATACGTAAATAATTCTTGTACTAAATGAACAAGTTTAATACGTAAAAATTACAATCAAAGGATTCATTAAGCATGTAATTCTACAACTTGTTATTCCAGATATCTTATAGAAAAATACTTGCATGAGAATTTCAATGTCATAACATAAGCTCTCTTTATTCATATATATAGGGTATCATATATTTTTCAAACATGTATTATCATAAGTAATAGGATTTACCTACACCTATACCTACACCTCCACCTAAACCTAGATTTAAACCTTGCCTTTCCTTGCAATGTCATGGCATGCTTAACCTTGTCATGTCTTGCCTTTGAATGAATTTCCTTGAATTGATTTTTCTTTCCTTGTAGTTCCTTTAAATTTCCGTTATGCCACTCGGTTTTGATTTTATGCCCTCAGATCAAATTCGCCACATGTCCCGAAATGGCTTGAGGAGGCAAGTTGCAACTAGCGATAAAAATGAAACCATAATTCAGATGGAAGCCGTCAGCTGCATTGGATATGTAGCATTGGGTTTAAGCTAGTGGGGGCCCTCCACTATCATTCTATCCATAGGAAAATCATTTGATGGAGTATCTTTGGCACCAAGGGTTTGTTCAATGAGGCATAGTGAAATTTCTAAAGAGGAGGTCAATTTTCAAGAAAATTGTGTCAGGAATTTGTGTGTAGTGTATTAACGTGGAAATTGGATAAAAAGAATTGCGGGAGATTACAAAACTCTAATATGCCACTTGGTTTTCATTTTATGTGCCGGGACAAAATTGACCAAATGTCCCTAAATAGCTTGAGGAGGCGAGTTACAACTCGCAAAAAAACTCAAACTGGGACTTGGATGGATGATCCGTCAATTGAATTTGATCTCGAGCATTGGGTTTCAAATAGTGGGGCCCCTTCGTTGTTCTTTTGTCCACCGAAAAACATTTTTTTGGAGTATATTTGGCATTATGGTTTTGATCCATGAGGCATAGTGCAATTTTTGAAGAGGATGTCGATTTTCAAGAACATTGTGTTCAGAATTTGTGGGTAGTTTATTTTCATGGAACATGGGAAAACATACTTGCATGAGCTTACAAAACTATGTTATGCCGCTCGGTTTGGATTTTATTACCCCATACCAAATTGGCTACATGTCCCTAAATGTCTTGAGGAGGTAAGTTTCAACTCATGACAAAAAGTTAAATGGTACACAGATGAATGAACTATCTATTGCATTGAATCCATAACACCAGGTTTCGTCTAGTGGGGCACCTCCTCTCTTATTCTTTCCACCGATTTTTTTTTTGTTTGATTATCTTCGACACATGGGTTTTTCTCAATGAGGCATAACTCAATTTATGAAGAGGAGGTTGATTTTCAAGAACATTATGTCAGAAATTTGTGAGTAGTGTAGTCACATGGGCCTTGCCCAAAAAGACTTTCAGGATCTTACAAAACATTGTTATGCAACTCAATTTTTATTTTATAACCCAGGACCAAATTGGGAACATGTCCCTAAATGGCTTGAGGATACGAGTTGAAACTCATGAAAAAACTCAAATCGGGACTCATATGGATGAACCATCAGTTGCATTGGATCTAAAGCATCAGGTTTGAGCTTGTGGGGCCCCTTTATTGTCATTCTGTCCACTAGAAAATCATTTGTTGGAGTATCTCTGGTAATAGGATTTTTTTCAATGAGGCATAGTGTGATTTCCTAAGAGGAGGTTGTTTTTAAAGAACACTGTGTCAGGAATTTTTGGGTAGTGTAGTTGTGTGGTCCTTGTCCAAACAAACATGTAGGAGATTATGAAAATCCATTATTCCACTCATTTTTTATTTTATGCCCTCAGACCAAGGTAAGGAAAGGAAAGACAAGGCATGGTAATGCATGACATGGTATGGAAACGCATGGCAAGTAAAGGCATGGGAATTCAAGGAAAGGTATGGAAAGGATAGGAAAGGAAAGGAATGGGAAGAAAAGGCATGGGAAGGCAAGGAAAGTAAAGGAAATTGAAGGCATGACAAGGAAAGGAAAGGAAATGCAAGGTATATCACGGGAGGGAACGACATCGAAAGGCACATGAAGGAATGGTATGGAAAGAAAAGGCAATGAAAGTGAAGGCATGTAAAGGAAAGGAAAGGCATGGGAAGGAAAGACATGGAAAGGAAAGGAAAGTGAAGGCATGGAAAGGAAATGGAAGGCATGGCAAGGCAAGGCATGGGAAGGCATGGGAAGGCATGGCATGGGAAGGCATGGCATGGCAAGGCAAGGAAAGGAAAGTGAATTCATGACAAGGAAATGAAAGACATGTAAAGGAATGGCATGACAAGTGAAGAAAAGTGAAGGGAAGGAAAGAAAAGTAAAGGCATGGCATGGGAAGGAATGACAAGGTAAGGCATGGGAAGAAATGGAAAGGAAAGGCATGGGAAGGAAAGGAAATACCATGCAAGGAATGGAAAGGAAAGACAAGGCAAGGCATGAGATGGGATGGAATGGCATGGAAACAAAAGGAAAGGCAAGGCAAGGCAATGCAAGGCATGGCATGGTGTGGAAAGGAAAGGCAATGAAATAAAAGGCAAGGAATGAAATGGAAAGGAAAGGAAAGGAATGGCATGGAAAGGAAAGACAAGGAAATGCAAGGTAAGGAATGGAATGGAAATGAATGGAATGGAAAGGCATGGCATGGTAAGGCAAGGCAATGCAAGGCATTGCATGGAAGGGCATACAAAGGTGAGGCAATACAAGGACAAATATAACAACCCTTAAAACAAGTAATCATTAAATGAAAGGGGGACAAAAATGAAATCTTAAACTAGGGTTTAGATAACAAATGCATGCTAAAATGCAAGATGGCACATGACAACCCTATGATATTAAAGACATGACAACCCTAAAGGGCTGAAAATTATGACAGAAATGTAATAAAATGTGTCAAGTTGTATTCCTAGGGTTTAATTGTGAGGCATGGAAATGGCATGGAAATGTTTCCTTCTTTGTTATTCTTGTTTCATTGAAATGTTTTTTTTTTTTGTTTTTTTTCTTTGTTATGTTTTTTTTTTCCATATTTTTTATTTTTTTGTTATTTTTGTTATTCTTGTTTCATGGAAAGGAAAGGCAAGGCATGGCATGGGAAGTAATGGAAAGGAAAGGAAAGTAAAGGCAAGGCATGGCATGGTAAGGAATGGAAATTCAAGGCATGGGAGGGAAAGGAAAGGAAGGGAAAGGAAAGGAAAGGCATGACATGGCATGGTAAGGCAAGACAAGGCATGGTAAGGCAAGGCAAGGCATGGCAAGCAAAGTGAAGGAAATTGAAGGAAAGGAAAGGGAAGGAAAGGTAAGTGAAGGCATGGAAAGGCAAGGCATGTCATGGAAATGTATGACATGGCAAGTGAAGACAAGGAAAGGCAAGTGAAGGAAAGGAAAGGAAAGTGAAGGCATGGAAAGGAAAGGAAAGGCATGGCATGGAAAGGTATATTTTAACAGTAGTCAAAATATTTTACATACCAAAATATAAGGCAAGGTATATTTTAACAACATTTAAAATGAATCCAAAATTGCTCCTCTTATATACCTATGGTCATTCAAGTAGACCATCGGGACTACTTGTAATATTGATGGTCTCCATTAACTTATCGTGCTCAAAGTAAGGCAAGAAGTATCGTACCTTTGATGAGTTATTTCTTGGCATTCTTTGTAGTTACAGGTTTGTACCAATAAACAATTTTGTAAAGTGGTATATGACTTGACCTCGTTGATAATATTGAAATACATAACCACCTTTATTTTGTGTTCTTTCATCATGTGTAATATATTCTCCTTTTAACCATTGACCTAATCAGAAATTCAATACCTTCCGAGTTTGTTACTTATCGCATGAGGGTATGCTTTCTCTCTAAGAATTTTTCTAGTGAATAATCAAAGCCCCTTTGTTATCTCTTGGGGAAAATATTGTGTATATGATCCCTGAAAAAAATGGAGTGCCAAAATGTGAGTCCACTAAATGACCAAAAAGTAAAACATTAATGACCATCACTGCCCTGATTTAATTTTTCCTAAGGTCGAAGGGGCAAGTTTTGTTCCCATAAATAGTTGAATCATATTGTAATTCCGGACACAAAGGGTGCGATAGCTTGAAATCATTTCCTGAATTGATTTGGTTATTCCCTGTTTTGGAGGTTTTCTCTGCGATTATGATTTTATGTTATTGAGTTTGTAAACTCATTTTATTTCTTAATAAATTCATTTTTTTCAGCAAACACAATAATTATTTGTTTTTACCAATTACGAAGCCGATAATTTATTTATTCCGAGTTTATTTGTTCAAGCGAGTGATTTTAAAAAAGAGATTAAATACAAAATTGATATTTCGGCATGCGGGACTTGCTTGTTACATATATGTGGAGTTCCTTTTCTTTACCAAACAATGAAACCTGAAATTGTTGGGCCCACACCCTAATCTCATTTTGCAATTCATAATTTGTTATTTCATTTTGTTTGTGCGTCAGGTGTTCGTAAACCCCAAAATTCCGAACCCCGAAACCCCAAAGTGCTGGTCCCACATTCCATTCACATTTTCGCAATTCGGGTAGTTGTTGTGTGTTGGTGTTTGGCATTTGAAATTGCGAAATCCTGAACCCCGAAACCCCAAAGTGCTGGGCCACAGTCTTTCCGCATTTTGCGATTTGGCAAACAACGTGGTCTTTTGTTTTTTTTGTGTTCAACATTCGTTATAGCTGAAACCCGATTGACCTCTGTTTTTTCACAAAAATTGTAGGAACATAGTAGGAATTATTTGTTATAGGAACAACTCTAATACTGTAATGAATGGACTGGTAGAAACAATGGAGGATCTTCATCCGAGATAGAGGTAGAATAGAAATAACAAATCATATTACAAGTCACTATGTACAGGGCATGACAAGTACAATAATTATTGTATATGAAAGTATTAAACTAATTAATCAGATTTTTAGCGTGATTTTTTTCTAAGAGTTCTGCTTGCCATGAGGTCATACACCTTTAAGTATTCAAAATTTCGTAATTAGACTATTGTTTAATGGCATAAACCGTAGAGAACAAGATGGGATCCTTCAAGTTAACTATGCTTGATGTGTAAGCTACTGGTGTGTAAGAATGAGACCCAAGTTAGGTAGATATACTTGCATGTTTATATTTTCTGTAAGTAAGGATGCAGGACCGTAGCACGTAACTAAGCTTTCCAATTATTACACTAGAATCAAGATGAAGCTATACCTATGACAGTGCATCACTCTATATATATTTAGAGAAAGCTATAGGTAAGTACATACTTATAGGCAGAAATAAGTACAGATGTTAATGGAGAGTTAAAGCGAATTCCCTAGAGTAATAATGATAATATACGCCTTTATACACGCACATAGAACACAATCAAGATACCTACTATTCTAGTAGTCATGAAGGTCCAACCTTCCAGTTAAATGTGCATAAATTATTACTTTGACAATCCCAGACTCCTTGTCCTTCCAATTCTCGGTCGCCGAAACGCCGAAAAGGGCTTAACGGTTCTAGATCGCCCTTAGACTCCATCCACGTGACCACCACTCTGTGACCACACACTTAACATCAAAGCGCTACCGAATTTTCGTGGTTCAGGGAATCGCGATGCAAGCATTCCTCCTGTTTTAGGTCCTTTGAACTCTCGGACCCCGAAATGATGAAATATCCACCTTGAGAGATCAATGGTCCAGATTCCTCTTGAATCGATGACCACGATCCCACTGGATCGGTGACCCACAACCTTTCAGGATTTTCCCCGAACCTTGACCACTCGCCACGTGTCCTCCTTAATGAACGGTGTCGATCGTTTCACAATTTCGCGAACTGGGAGTTCACGATGCAGTGACTCCAAAATCAGTTGCCGCTCCAAACCCTGAACTCCGAAATAGAAAAATTCAATGCCTTAGAGTATTGGAAGGCACTCGAACTTAATCTCCACGCTGCTCTGCAAGATCCAACGACTCTTGCAACTTCGACACTTCTTCCACGAAGTGTTTTCACCGTGCATACGAATCCTCTCCTGGGGTGCTTCTAAGCGCTTAAATCCCTCATAACTTGGTGTGATCCTATGGCTCTTTGGATTTCAGAACTTCTCCCCGAAGTGTCTCCATTGTCTGTTTTAGCTGCTCTCCTGCGCGACCACCCAATGGTTAAACTCTGTGCATCGAGATCCTTTCTCTAAACCTCAAGGGTTCCTTCGACCTAAGTTTAGATATTGCCTATATACATATAAGTATGTTGGAGTAGTTTGAATGTTAAGGGAAGTGAAAGAGTTATGGAAAGAATTTATCCACATAATCTTTTCTGTTCAAAGTAAACTAGATTGGTGTAATAATGTCGTTATGGACATAAATGTATCTTACCTTCTCTTAAATTCTAAAGCTTAAACAAAATTGAATTATGTCATAGATTTTTTTTTTTTATGGTGAATTTGAGGTACATTACATATGGTATCAGAGCAAAAGATACAACACTGGGCCTAAACAAGGCCACATTAGATACTTAGTATACATTTCGACGTATGTAAAACTAATAAATCATATGGCTTCAAATAGAAAGCCCTTTCTGGTTTTTTTTGTAAATTATGGCGGCTCAGGAGGGTGTAGAAATCAGGATGGAAGGAAATCCGCAGCAAGGACCTTCGGGAGATCCAAGATAGAATAGTGATGGAAGCTCACCCATGGAGGTGTTGGAAACAATGAGGAATCTTATTTTTGAACTATAGGTTTTCAAGGCCGACAATGAAAAATTGAAGAAAGCACAGCAGGAACAACAAGAGATAAATAAAGTCCTGCTACGTAGTATAGTAACCAAGAAAATCCCAAAATATGATAACCATGATGAATAAGTCAGCAAAATGGCCTCCACGAATTTTGGACCAGAAACAGAAAAAGGAGACAGTTCTTCTGAAGGGCCACCTTCAACTGAGGACAAAACTATACCAGACAGAAAAAGAAAACAAGTAGTCCACCTTGAAGGATAATTTAAAAAGATTAAACTAGCTACCTCTGATGGAGAATCCAATACAGGAGAAGAAGTTGAGGCGTGGTTGTTGGACATCAAAAAATACTTCCAGATCTACAACTATTCCAGCAACATGAAGGCCAGAATGGCCATCTACAATCTGAAGGGGAAGGCCAACATTTGGTGGCAAGACCTGAAATTGGCCAAGGGACTAAAGGAGAAACAGTTGGAATGGTCCAACTTTAAGAAGCATTTCAAGAAACAATACCTTTCTAAAAGCTATTATGAAAGGAAGACAAAGTAACTTTACAAGTTACGACTCAAACAGATGACGATGGAGGACCTCATAAATAAATTTCTGGAACTACTAAGGTTCATACCATACATCCGGGAGGATAAGATAAAAATCTACTGATTCTTAAGCTATTTACCATAGGCCTACCGGGACAGAATTGAGTTTGACAGCCCCAAATACTTGAGTGAGGTATTCAGGAAAGCACGAATGTGCTATGACCAGTATAAATAGTGGGTAGAGTTTCCCAAGACCTGGAAGGATAAGAAACAAGATCGAATGAATCGGCAGAATAAGGGATACCAGCTAGCTCCTTATCGGAATGCAGCAAACAATTTCCCAAGGAAGGATTTTCACTCCAATCATTCGAATACGCAAGGTAGCGGTAAACCAGTAAACCTGGGAATGAAGAAGTTTGGGGAAAACTCCCGCGAGCCATTAAAGTGTTGGGAGTGTGGAGAGCCTCATCTAAGGAGGAACTATCCACATTTAATTGCAGCAAACAAAACTGTTGTTCACAATTTGCAGGAAGCCTCGACAGTGGGAGACATGGGCAAAAGTCTACATCGGATAAATGTAGCCATAGATGGTCGACAAGCTGACCACCAGTCCTTGGTGGTAGAAATCGAAGGTAAAATCAATGACACTCGAATTTCTATTTTAATTGACCCTGGAGCTACATTAAGTTATATTACTCCCAATGTAGTAGAGTCGAATAAACTTAAGAAACTAAAGCACACAAAATCATGGCTTGTACAACTAGCAACAGGCACTAAAAGGAAAGTAGTTGACTTTATTTATGATCTTGAGTTCATCTTAGATGGTCAAAAGATAAGGACCAATCTGAACATCCTACCACTAGGATCTTATGATATGATTATTGGGATGGATTGGTTGGAACAACACAAAGCAGTACCAGACTGTTATACAAAGATACTTAGCTATAAAGATAATTTTGGCACTGTTAGAACAGCCCAAGGCATACCAAAACCTGTATCAGTCAGACAAGTTTCAATGATGAAACTCAAGAAATTCATTAGAAATGGATGTCAAGTTTACGCCATCCAAGTGACGAATCTAATAGAAAAGGAAGATAATCCCAAGTTAAAAGTCTTTGTTGTCCTACATGAATTCAGAGACATGTTTGTGGATGAGATACCATAATTACCTCCTAGAAGGGAAATATATTTCTCCATAGACTTACTACCTGGATCAACCCCTATCTCAAAATAACCCTACCAAATGAGTCTACCAGAATTGACAGAATTAAAAATACAATTACAGGAATTGTTGGACAAAGAGTATATCAGACCGAGTGTCTCGCCATGGGGAGCACTAGTCCTCTTTGTGAAAAAGAAAGACGGTACTCTAAGACTATGTATCGATTATAGACAACTGAAAAAAATGACCATTAAGAACAAATACCCCTTACCTGGGATAAATGATTTGTTTGATCAAGTTGGTGGGGCCAAGATCTTTTCAAAATTGGATTTATGATCCGGTTATCATCAAGTTAGGATAAAGGACGAGGACATAAACAAAATAGCATTTCAAACAAGATACATACATTACGAGTTTGTAGTCATACCTTTCGGACTCACTAACGCACCAACCACATTTATGTGCTTGATGAACATCATTTTCAGTCAGTACTTAGACAAGTTCGTAGTAGTATTTATCAATGATATTCTAGTCCATTCTAAATGAAGGAGGAACATTATGAACACTTAAGAATAGTTCTGCAAACATTAAGGAAACACAAACTATAAAAAAAATTCTACAAATGTGACTTTTATCAAAAAGAAATACAATATTTAGGACATGTCATTTCCTCGAAAGGTATTGCCGTAGACCTGGAAAAGATAAAAGCCATTATGGAATGGCCAGTGCCTAAGGATGTGGTAGATATCCAGTCATTCATGGGAATCACCGGATATTATCGCAAATTTATAGAAGGGTTTTCTAAGATAGACTACCCTATCACGTCATTACAAAAGAAAGGGACCAAGTTTAATTCGTCGCAAAAGTGTCAAGACAATTTTAACAAGCTGAAAGAATTATTGACATTGGCGCCCATTTTGAAGGTAGCAGACCCAGATAAAGACTTCACAGTATGTGTTGATGCAAGTAAAGAGGGACTAGTTGGTGTTATAACTCAGGAAGAGCACGTGATTTGTTACGATTCCTGGAAATTAAAAGAACACGAGCAAAATTATGTCACTCATGACTTAGAATTGGCAGCAGTAATACATGCCTTAAAAATGTGGCGACACTATATAATGGGCAGAAAATTCCTACTATTGACGGATAATAGCGGGGTGAAATATTTGTTTAACCAACTAGGCCTTAATGCAAGACAAGCAAGGTGGCTAGCCTTCCTAAGAGAATTCGACTTCGAGGTCAGACATATCAAGGGTAAGGAAAATAAAGTAGTAGACGCTTTAAGAATAAGAGTCCATGGATTATTTGAGATAAATATCAGCAGGGCAGAAAGCGATATGGAACAAAGAATAAGGACAACAAGTATTAACGATGGAAATTACACTAAGGTGATGGAAGAATTTCAAAAACGTATCGCAAACTCAGATAAACCATATCTAAGTATCGACAAGAAGGGACTATTATGATTTAAAAACAAACTTTACATACCAGATTCAATAGAGTTAAAATTAACTGTTTTAGACGAAGTGCATAAGAAACCATATTTTCGCCATCCAAGTTACCAGAAAACAATAATAGCACTCATAAATCTATTTTACTAGCCTAATATGAAGGGAAAAATAACAGAGTACTTGGCTAGGTGCCAAGATTGTCAGGAGGTTAAGGACGAGCACCAGCACCCAGCTGGCCTATTACAACCATTACCAGTACCAGAATGGAAATGGGAGACTATATCACTAGACTTTATAATAGGTTTGCCTAAAACTTAGAAAAAAAATGATTCTATCATGGTTGTAATCGATAAACTCAGTAAGTTTGCACACTTTATTCCTGTAAAGTCTACTTTTAGAGATATAAACATTGTTGAAATATTCATGAAAGAAATTTTTAGACTGCATAGTATTCTTAAAATGGTGGTTTCAGATAGAGACGTAAAATTTACATCCTCTTTTTGGAAGGAATTGTTTGCAGGACTAAACACTAACTTGAACTTCAGTATGAGCTATCATCCACAAACGGATGGAAAAACCAAAAGGGTAAACCATATCATAGAGGATATGCTTCGAAGACTACTTGCACTTGGTAGAATTTGCATATAACAATGGGTACCAAGCTTTGGCTAAGTTGAGCCCTTTCGAAATACTGTATGGCAGAAAGTGTACAACTCCAATTAGCTGGGATAACCCATTTGAAAGACTCATGGTTGGACCAGAGATGCTCCAAGAAATGGAGAACATGGTAAGAAAGGTACAATAGAACTTGAAAGAAGCACAAGACAGTCATAAGAGTTATGCAGACCAGAAAATGAGACACTTGGAATTTCAAGTGGGAGACCATATTTACTTGAAGGTCAAAGCCCGAAAAAGTTCTCTGAAGTTAGGGAACTGTGCCAAGCTGGCACCCAGGTTTTGTGGGCCCTTCGAGATACTAGCTCGAATTGGACCCGTAGCATATCAACTTGCACTTCCAGCTAATCTAAGAATTCATAATGTATTTCATGTTTCTTTGTTGAAAAAGTATATTCGTGAACCTACTCATATGATCGATTGGAACTTGGCATAGGTGGAACCCGAAGGCGAGTTCCAGGTGGAACCACTGTGCATTCTGGACCAGAGAGAAATAACACTTCGGAACAGAGTCGTCGCTCAGGTAAAGGTGCAATGGAAGCACTTTAGTCTTGAGGAGGCCACTTGGGAGTTGGAGGGAGATTTGCAAAAATCTCATCCAACCCTGTTCCAAGAAGCGAATGAACACTGAGGACAGTGTTTTACTGAAGGGGGAAAGGATGTGATATCCCCAAAAATAAAATATTTTTTAAATTTAAATTCATTGGAAATTTATTCTGTTTTTAGTAAATTCAAATTTGGAATTGTTTTTCCATTTATGGAAATTTCGAATTTCGAATTTAATAATTGTAATTAATTAACATGACTGTTGGGAAGAGACTTGATTTGATCCAACTAACTATTTGACTATGACACTTGTATGAAAACATAATATTTTATATTAATTGCAGGAGGACAAATGGAACAGCCATGTTGAATTTCCCTAACCATGACTCCATGAGTGGGGAACATGTTGGAACTACCCCTAGGCTGCTTGTTACAAGTGGAAAATAAGTGATTTGGCCATTGGCAGCCCCTGAAAATAAGGGATTTAGAAAGCTACAAAAATCCCCAAGGGAGGGAAAAAGACCTGGGCAAAATTGATAAATAGCATATGTGAGGAGGCAGGACGCTGCCAAGTATGCGGAGAAAACGGACTATGGATTTTCCTTGCTATTATGAGAACTGTTGAGTAAGTGTGAGGCAAGAGGATAACTGCTGGAATTTGTGGACATTGCTAAGGAGGAGTCTTCCAAATTCTCCCTCATGGATTCATGGTCAGGATAGGGGGTGAATCGGGCAACAAATTTTGGCTGCCTATTCTACAGTTGGAAGGAACGTGGTTGTTCCCTTTGCCTTCCCACAAAACTGGTTTACATAGGTTGATCTACTCCTTCTCTGTGTTAAATAATCATTTATACTAGTGATATGTATATGTTAATTCTATATTGAGGTACTTCCATGGAAGAAATCTGTCATGTCATAATCCATTTCTGTAATAGGAAAAACTTGTTGGTTTGTAATCATTTCACCGCTTTATGATGACGGATCGGTGGCCATCTTGACCCTTCAAGACGTGAGGGTTTACTGTCAAGCGGTGGCCGCCTTCGCCTTTGCAGGCCACCAAATACCATCACCGCCCTGATTTAATTTTTCCTAAGGTCGGAGGGACAAGTTTTGTTCCCATAAATACTTGAATCATATTGTAATTCCAAACACAGAGGGTGAGATAGCTTGAAAGTATTTTTTGAATTGATTTGGTTATTCCCTATTTTGGAGGTTTGATCTGGGATTATGATTTTATGTTATTGAGTTTGTAAAATCATTTTATTTCTTGATAAATTCATTTTTTTTAACAAACATAGTAATTATTTGTTTTTACCAATTACGAACCCGATCATTTATTTATTTTGAGTTTATTTGTTGGAGTGTGTGATTTAAAAAAAGAGATTAAATACAAAATTGATATTTCGACATTCGAGACTTGCTTGTTACATATATGTGGAGTTCCTTTGCTTTACCAAACAAGGAAACAGAAAATTGTTGGCCCCACACCCTAATCTCATTTCGCAATTCAACATTTCTTATTTCATTTTATTTCTGCGTTAGGTGTTCGTAAACCTCGAAATTCTGAACCCCGAACCCCGAAACCCCGAAGTGTTGGTCCCACATTCCATTCACATTTTCGCAATTCGAGAGTTGTTGTGTGTTGGCGTTTCGCATTTGAAATCGTGAAATCCCGAACCACAGTGCTGGGCCACAGTCTTTCTGCATTTTGCGATTCGGAAAACAGTGTGGTCTTTTGTTTTTTTTGTGTTTGGCATTTGTAATCGCCGAAACCCGATTGACCTGTGTTTTTTCACAAAAACTATAGGAACATAGTAGGAATTATTTTTTATAGGAACAACTCTAATACTGTAATGAATGGACTGGTATAAACGATGGAGGATCTTCATCCGGGATAGAGGTAGAATAGAAATAACAAATCATATTACTAGTCATTGTGTACAAGGTATGACAAGTACATAAATTATTGTATATGAAAGTATTAAACTAATTAAGAAGATTTTTAGTGTGATTTTTTTCTAAGAGTTCTTCTTTCCATAAGGTCACACATCTTTAAGTATTCAAAATTTCGTAATTAGACTATTGCTTAATGGCATAAACTATAGAGAACAAGATGGGATCCTTCGAGTAAACTATGCTTGATGTGTAAGCTACTAGTGTGTAAGAATGAGACCCAAGTTAGGTAGATATACTTGCATGCTTGTATTTTCTGTAAGTAAGGATGCAGGACCATAGCACATAACTGAGCTTTCCAATTATTACACCAGAATCAAGATGAAACTTTACCTATGGCAGTGCATTGCTCTATATATATTTAGAGAAAGCTATAGGTATGTACATAATTATAGGTGGAAATAAGTACAGATGTTAATGGAGAGTTAAAGCGAATTCCCTACAGTAAGAAAGATAATATACACCTTTATACGTGCACATACCAGATAGTCAAAATACCTATTGTTTAGTGTTTACAGTTTGCAAGTAAGAATGTTTTCTTATTTGTAGTCACATGTCCCTTGTATGCTTTAGGTTCCTTTTGTGCTTGGGCTGCAGTTTCGTAATCATTGGAGATACATATGTTGTTCACTGGCTCGGTGGTTCTTGTTGGTTCATTGGTTCATGGGTTACTGGTTCTGTTTATTTGGCTGGGGTTTGCGCTTTGGGGTCTTGGGGGTGCAGTTCAGCCTGTTCATGCTTTTTGGATGCTTTGGTCCTTGCTATTTTCTTTTGTTTGAGTCAGCCTTGCAGGGTTGGGGTGCAGCGGCGGTGGTTGGAGCTTTTTTTTTTTCTTTTTTTTTGGATTATTATTGTTTTTTGGGGGCTCTTTACGGTGTTCATCCCCTACACCCACGAGTCAACATGCATTTGTGCTATTTTCCATGACTGTCGACGCTGATATATTTTATTCTGTGAGATTTTGTTAGTTCTCTAGTCCTATCATGAAAGAAAATAGTTGCATGCAAAATTGTTGTAGGATTACATGTGAAGTTACAATATCCGATGTTTTCTTGTTGGAGTAAAGCATATGTGTGCAGGATACATTTATAAACCATGTATCGTCAGATGTGAAGATATGACATTACATGTTATTTCTCCTCTACATAGATGTGTGCAGTTGTCTCCAGCTCCAATTTCTCCACCATCTCCATGGATACTAAGTTTTCAGTGCTTCCACTGTCAATTATCACCTTGCATACTCTATCTTTAGTCTTGCAAATTTTTATGAAGAGACTTTTCCTATGCACCAACTCCTCAACTTCTACCTCTAGTTTTAAGAGAACCTTCCTCAACATCAGGGATCTTCCATCCTCTGCTCCTTCTGCCTCAACATCTCTTCTCTATTCTTCTACAATGTGAGCTTTGCCTCCTCCTTATTTCTTTTTCTCAAGACATTCCTAAGACATGTGTCTTGTCTTTCCACAAGCGTAACATCTTATGTCTCCTCCTCCTCTTCTTCCTCTTCCTCTGGAATAATTTCTTCCACCATCTTGTCTTTCTTGGGAACTTTCTCCTCTTTCTGAGTGATTGTGTGGTTTTTCAGTCTCATCCTTAGACTTATGTTATCTTTCATGGGTAAATCCCTTGATTTTTCTTGGGAACGAGCTCTTACCTCTCCCTTGTTGGCTTTGTTTTCTGGCCAACTTATCCTCTGCCTTCAACGCAAACTGATAAGCATCCTCCACTGTTTGTACTGACATCATGCTGAGATCATATTGGATTTCATATCTCAGACCATTTATATATCTGGAAACTTTTTCTTCATCTCTCTCTCTTTGTCCAGTTCTGATGTTCAACCTTTAGAACTCCTTTGTGTACTCCTTGACTATCATCCCTTTCTACCTCAAGTTCTACATCTTCTTGAACATATTAATTTGATAGTGTTTGGGCATGAACTTAGCCTTAATCTTGGATACCATTCTATCCCAACTCTTTATATTTTGCTTGCCTTTGCTTCTCCTCTCAGCTTGTAGTTCATCCCACCACAATGTTGCATGCCCTTTTATCCTGGCGAAAACCTTTTTCACCTTTCTGTGTTCGTCAACATCTTCATAGTCGAAATGCTTCTCCATGTTTCTTATCCAATCCAACAAATATTCAACATCCAAATTTACCTCATACATTGGGACCTTTATCTTGGCTCTACCTCCCAATCTAGTAATTTCTCTCAGCAAGCGTTCTTCGAAAACCTCCTCTCCTGTAGATTCTTCGACGATATTCTCTCCAATAGATTTTTCACTCTTTGCATCGTTGATGTATCCAGTATCAGGTGCTCTCCTTTGTGCTACCTCCATCACTTCTAATCTTGCATGGAGTTCTCTCATCTCCCTTTCTACATCTCGATTGGCTAAAGGTTTCCCTCCTCATCTCCTAGGCGAAATTGTGTTGACTGTCTGTCACACGCAGAGTACAACTTTGAGTTCTCTTGTCTCGTCTCCTTTGCCTTCTACCTGTAAGAAAAAATTCAACCTATGATACCTCTTGATGGTATCAAACTATCTCCTTCTCTTCTTCCCGATGTCTACAGACATACACTTGCTCTGATACCAATTGATGCAAATGCCCCTTCTCTCCTAAGGTTGTGCGACCTCCTAGTATAGTATTGATCAAGACATCGAATCTAATTGACTCTCTAGGTCTGTACTAGACCCCACACCCACATAAACAAATCCTTTCTCCAAATGCATAGGTCGTCTGAGACCCATGACTTCTCTCCCCAAACATTGTTCCAACCTCAATCCCAAACGGGTGTTATATCCCCTCAGCTAAGCCCTTTAACCCTTGTTACCACTCGCGGTGACCATGGACAAGAGTGAAAGGTGTGTCACGATTTCTCATTTCGCAACCCTGGGAGTGTTTCTACCCTCGTTCAACTGATAGCCGAAATCGCGATGACCCAAGATCTACGGTCCATATCTTCCCTTGATTGACGACTGTGATCAAGTCGGCATTTCATGTTTCATGACTTTGGAGTTCCCTTGCCTCCATTCTCCCAATAGTCAAGATCACGATGACTCTGGATCAACGGTCCAGATCCTCCCTCGATTCGATAGTCACGATGTTTTCGGGACTTCTCATTTCATGAAGTCGAAAGGCTTGTCACCTCGAGTCTCCCGATCCCTGAAATGCTGATATTTCTCCCTAGAAAATCAACTATCTAGATCTCCCCTGAACCCAACGGCTCAGATTCAGTCGCAAATTCAAACTTTGTGAATCCTTGGTGCTCTACTCCTTTGAATCATCCAGAGCGTGAGTCAGTGAAACACTTGATCATTTTCCACGCGTCCATCCTAATGGACAATTATGATTCTTTGGTGTTCAAATAAAACGACTGAGTTCTCTCCTCCTTTTCGCTTATGTTTTCCTCAGACTTAGAAAATTTCTAAGCACTCGAATTTTTCAAAGATTTGTTCATCCAATGGGTCAAACCCTAGGACTTCATGAACACCTATGAAACATGTCGTCCCTCCTGAGAATGGTCTTGTGAGGATTTCGATTTCCTGCGCACTCCTTGCATCTCAGGGATCTCGATAACTCAGACTTGAAGGATTTCTCGAAGAAAAATTCCTTTCACCTTCCTGGCGTTCTCCCTTTATGATTCCTTGACTTCTCACAAAGTCCCCTTGACACTCAGTCAAACCTCGGCTGTGTGCACTCCTTGCAATAGAACTTTAAGCAAGAGTTTGGGTTCTCATGGATGATTGTGCATGCCTTGTACTAGTCTCTTTGCACTCCCTGCAAAGGAAAATTTGTATGTTATCTCTTCTGAGATTTGGAATCAAAACAAATTTTGTCATGCACTCTTTGTGTTCTGTGTGCACACCTTGCACTACTCGACAAAAGAGAAACGATTGAGAATTATCCTAAAATTCACAGTTCCATCCACTCACAATTGAAATCACTCATTCACTCATGAAAATGTAACAACAAAGAATTGCAAACATTACCCACGCTACACATTGGATCAATTTTCCTCTGCTCTATTCAAAAGAGAAAATGGTTACAACTGTAATCAACACAAAAACTGTAAAACTCATAATTCTCCTATGAACTGGAATTTAATTGTAGCTATCTGAAATCAGCTTAAAACTACATGAAATCAGCTTATAGCCATATGAAACCAACCTCATTTGGGCTTACCAAACATCTATTTAACTCAGAGGGTTCTTAGGGTTCCCCCTGACTATGTGTCTACTCTAAGACTATCCTACGACTATCTTGGATCAGTTGAATTCCAAAGTCATAATGGAAACTCCCGCTCCACTCGCAATTATCTAAAGGTGCCTCAAAGGGTAATTTCATCTCTAGGTCCAAGTGTGCCTCAAAAGATAAATTCTAGCGCTGAATTAAGGAAGATTTCAAATATCTGCTGCAGTTGTCGGTGTTGGCTACTGTACAGATTCCCAGACATTGATAGGTCTTGCTCCACATGATTGACATCGATGCTCCTGCATCATGATGTCCTTTTATGATTTTCATCAATTCTTATAGGAACCATATCAAATTTTTCTTGCCCCTCATTGGTCATTTTGTCTATAGATTTATTGAACCATTCTTCAATATAACTTTTCATTGGTGTCACATTTATTTCGTGTCAGATTTTGATGTTGAACAACTCGCCCTCCAAGTCCCATAGATCAATGGAAATGCCATGTAATTCTTCTTCAATGTCCTTATTTTTCACGAAGTAGTCCACTAGCCGATTGTTTATGTCGGCCTCATCATATTCAAGAATACCAGAGAAATTTTCAAATGACAACCCTTTAAAAATATCAACTTGTTCGTTAAATTGTTATTTTGTTAAGAACAACAAGTTGAGGATTAATTTGGGGTTTTTTAATTCATTAGTTCTTCTGGCTAGGCCCACCTCCATGAGCCTTTTGAATAGTTCAAGTTTTATATCATAGTGGTGTTCTACGGATTTGAAAGAGTAACGACCTATATTTTTTCCTTAGAAGTTTAGAACTTTGATTTTTACTTATCTTAGTGATTCATTTCTTAGTATTTGTTGGGTTTAGTTAGAATGATATATACAATAGATATATATACATATGCACCTATTTATTTGTTTCAAGATATTATTTTTATTGTTATATGTTTATGATGATAATAGTTATGTGAATTTTTTAAACATGCACATTGACATGTGGAACTTTGGTATGTGGATACTAGTTCAAAATTATGTTGCAAATGTATTATACATGTAAGGCATCGTGTAAATAAACAAAAATTTCTTAATTGAAAATTAATACATATAAGGATTCTCATATGAAATTTTTAATGTATATGCATGGATATGATCTATGCAATATACAAATGAATATAGTGTTAAGGTTACCAAGGAATGACATGGTAAGGCAAGGCATGTCATGGAATATCAAGGCAAGGCAAGGAAAGGCATGGCATGGAACAGAAAGGCATGGGATTTAAATCTAAGGAAAGGCATGGCATGGAATCACAAGGCAATGAATGGGATGGAAAGGAAAGGCAAGGCATGGGATGGAAAGAAAAAGAAAGACATGGAAATGAATGAAATGATAATAAAATACATGACATGGATTGACATGGAAAGGAAAGGTAAGGCTAGACATGGGAAGGCATGTCAAGTCAAGGAAATCCATGGCAGTGCAATGCAAGGAAAGGAAAGGAAAGGCTAGGCATGGAAAGGCATGGAAAGGCATGGCAAGGAAAGGTCTAGGTATATCTATAGGTCTATCTATGGCAAGGGAAGGAAGGGAAATTCAAGGCATGGAAAGGAAAGGAAAGGAATGACAATGAAAGGCATCGAAGGGTAATTCAACGAAAGGAAAGGAAAGGCAAAGAAAGTCATGGAAATGAAATGAATGACATGGAAAGTAAAGGCAAGGAGAGGCAAGGCATGTCAAGGAAATGAAAGGAAAGACAAAGCAGGGCAAGGTGAATGAACTCAAGGAAATGATAGGAAAGGAATGAAAGAAAAGGAAAGGAAAGGAAAGGATAGGAATTAATCACATAATTTTTTGTGAATGCTCCATCCACTTGGCATATTCCACATTCATCCATGGAGTTGGCTACCTTGGAATTCACACATGTGGAGTGGTTTCATGCATGCACATTCTTGGAGGAAACATTCCACGTGGACAATTGGAATATGAATTGGCTTAATGCCTATGTTTGGTGGTGTGTCCCTTTCATGAGAATTATTTGGTGCATATTACTACTATTTTTTTATGAGTGAATTTATTTCGAGAGGATAATGTCCACATGTTGTAATATGGTCAACCATTGATTGAGGAGAGATCTAACTAATTCATTATTATAATGTTTATTTGACTTGTCATGGAGTTAGTTAGAAAATAATAATATTTTATTGTATAAGAGAGGAGATTCTCTCTATGAAGAAGAGTTCTCTCTCTCCATTGTAAAGGGTGGATAATTTGGATATTTAGGAGATCTCCTCTTGGGCTGCATTGTAGAACCTTTTGGAGAGATTATTTGAGGTATATTTTCATTTGATGTGAGGATTTATTGTGCACTAATATTTTATGTATTCATTTGGTATTAAGAAACCCTTGTAACATGTTGTGATTTCCATTATAATGAACCATGCTTCATTTGGGAAAGAGTAATGCGAGGTTTCAACTTTGTTATTTATATTGTCATTATATTATCCTACATGATTCTTATTATTGGTTCCTCGAATCTTAACTAGGATGGGACTTCAGTGTTTTGTCAAATTTAGGTAATGAGAACCATTATTTGCATATGGATTTATCACTTAGCAATATTTTCTACCGTAAGAGATTTTTTAATGCATAACACAAGTATTTTTAATCACTTCA
>ML778615.1:1504862-1518180 GCA_009831015.1 Picea engelmannii
TAGCAAGTAGTTAATTTATTATAATACAAATTCTTTTATTTAAGATATATAAATAACATAATGATAATAAAAAAATATTAAAAATTATATATATATATATATATATATATATATATATATATAGGGTAAGAGATTACTTTCGATTTTTAAGAATTATGTTTATGTTCTCAAAACATTCAGATAAGTTTTGTAAGATTATCATAGTTTTGTTGACTTAAAAGATTATGAAGGTTGGTAGTGTGACAAATATTTTGAAATTGAGATCTAATATGGGTATAGGTTGGAAAATCTAAGAGAAAGTGCCTTTCATATTCAACCTTCTTACCAACACTAAGTTTCGAAAGATAGAGATAAATTATTTTTTTCTTTACACTTGTAAAAACATAAAGGTAATTCTGATCTTCTAGATTAGGGTTGGTTACATCCTTATAATACCTTAATTTTCTTTTTTCCTCCAAGTCTTTATCACACCACATTTTCTCCTGAAATTTTGATTTGATGATATTTTTAATAGTATCCTTATTTTTCAAAATGGTGTCTTTCATGATTCCCCAATAGTTTATCCAATAGTGAGCATCTTTATGCCATCATAGTTATCATTATATTTTGAAGCAATTTTAGAAAGTCTCTTATATTTCATATTGATTAACTTTTTCTTATATATTAGATATCTAATCATAGTCGTATATATATTCCAATTACTTTTTATACAAAAATATTTTGTTTAGATTTTCATATTTTTTAATATAACATTTCAATATAATATTAAAATAAAAGATATTTGTAAAAGATTTATTAAGCGTAAAAATAAAATCACAATTTCATTAAAATTATATTTCTAATTTCATCCAATATGACGGACTTGCTCACGTTGCATGCGGGAAGAGTTATATTTCACACTGAAGGGCTAACTTTATTGTAACCCTTCTAAATTGACATGTTAAAATAAATTATTATTTTCATATGAAAATGAAAAAACAATTAAAATTTCACCCATAAAACATTCTTTATCAATTCTTTTATTACTAATTGCAATTTTTCTTTAATTTAATTTACTTGAGAAAAAATTGCACACAATAATAATTCAACTAAATTTTTTTTTGCTTCTTTTTATGGAGTAAAGTTAAACACTTGTAATTGTTACTTGAATTGATTTCTTATTAATTAACTTAAACTAAAAGAAATATAAATTAATAATCAACTAAAACTAAAAGAAACACAATTAATAATCAACTAACACTAAAATAAACATATTAATATACAAACTATAAACATTAGCAATTGATTAAAATAAAATAAATTAATAAAATATTCACTAGTGCTAGATGATAGGAAGAAATGAGGGGATGGAGATTCTCTTTAAGTGGCAACCCAAAATTTCAAATCAATTTTAGCATTGATAAAACAATATAATTTGATAATAACCTTTTACACATGAAACATGAAATTGACAAGTACATACCAACATTTTTTGGTAATTTAAAACAAATCATAATTAATTAACTAAAATTAAAAACCATATAAACTAATACTCAATAAAAAAAAAATACAAATTAATAATCAAGTTAAATTAAAAAAACTGAAATAAACAAATACAAATATTCTACTTCTAAAAATATTTTATATCTCATTTTCATTGACTACTAAAAATATTTTATATCTCATTTATTCGTTGTAGACATAATTTACTTTATCATGAACTCAGCATTACCATACATAATTGTATTTTATATCTCATTTATTAGTTGTTCATTACAGAGAATTTATTCAATAATGAACCTAAATTTACTCACACCTAGATCAATTTGATATCCTCTAATGTACGGGGGGAAACAGGGAATTGTTTCTAGGCACTTATGATTGATAGCATTTATGATTGGTTAAAGAACCAGAAACCGACGATCCCAAAAGAGTTGCTCACAGGAGCAAGAGCCACTGACGCGAAACAACAGATCTCTGTATAAGGATCTAGTTTAGGAGCAAGAGCCACTGACGCGAAACAACAGATCTCTGTATAAGGATCTAGTTTATGAAATGCTTAAGGAGCTCTATATAAGAATCTGGCTTGACTACTTCTAAAGAAGTTTTTGACCCACATATGGTATTGAATTGGAAGCATGGAATTATGAAATGAATCAATTACGTTTTTATTGGTGGTTCTTCTGTGTAGCTCTCGACCCCAATGCGTAGGTAATAGTTTGGTCTTATATATGATATTTTCACTTATATGTGATAGAGAGAAACACAAACTACACTAACATATATTGGAAAACTTTCAAATACGAATATGAATCTTACTGCATAAGAAACTATATTGTGGAGAATAAATGAGCCGACTAGATTCTCAATACAACGAAACAAAGATAAACCTACAACAAAACAAAGATCCAGATTTGGGAAGGGTTGTTTTGACAAAAGAAATTGACTTACATTGTGTAGTAATATATCTTCCAATTTGGAATTCACAACTCTCGTTGTTGCTGGTGTTTAGAGAATTCACTTCCAATTCACAACATTAGTTGTTGCTGGTGTTTAGAAAATCCACCATTTGATCTTTCATCTCTGTGAGTTTAATGAATAAAATATGCAGGCATGCATAAGCTCCATAAAAATAAGATTGTATTATAGAAAAAAAATATAACAATTTTTTTTTGAATTGACTTGACATATGAAAAATTGGTAACATTCTTTTTTTTATTACTAAAATATAGAGAAAAAGATTCTTAACATTTTTTTTCTATTACTAAAATACAGGGGAATTTGAAAAGATTAATAAACTAAAAAACTTATAAAAACAATAAAAAATAAAAAGTAAAACTTATTAAGGAAATTTCTAAGTTTCTAACTCATAGAGTCATAAAAATAATGAAAAGTGAATATATTAAAAAAAAAATTCCTTGAATTTCAAATGAAAAATATGAAATAATTTCTTTTTCAAATTTGACAAGTATTTTTTTATATTAATTTTTATTTGCATTGAAAATAATTTAAAATCCTTCTATGAAGGACTACGGGACTCTTGAAGACCTCAATTTTGATCCCTGGTTACATGTCCATTGCATTTATGGCAGTTTGCTCTATTAAAATAAACAATAATTTAAGTGCACCTTTGAAGATGATAATTTAGAACCTGCAAAAACAACTTTAAAGCCCCTGAACCTTTTTAGTAATTAGAGCCTCAATAAATAAATATCGAAACACAAACATTTTAAAATGCTAATTCATACATCTTATCCAATGAAAACTCTAAACCTCACTAAAATAAATATAGAAACATAAACATTTTAGAATGCTTCACTCATACATCTTATCCAATGAAAAATATGAGTATTGAAGGTATCTTTTGAATTTTATTATTTTTTGGAAATATCAAATCCAAATAAATAAGTATTGAAGTGATATTTTTAAATTTGTTATTTTTTCTAAATATAAAACTTAATTATATAAGTATTGAAGTGATATTTTAAAATTTGTTGTTTTTTTTAAAATATAAACCCAAAATAATATAAAGAAAAAAAGTTTTCAGATTTAAATATTTATTATATATTTACTAATATAATATATATAATTACTCACTATTATTTTTAAAATTAAATAGTAATCTTTACACCAAAATAAAATACTAATATAACATCCACCACTTTCCATTGACACAAAAAAAATTGGTACTCTCAATTGAAATAAATGATATATGCTAAAATATGATGAGGGTATCTAGAGTATCACATTTTCTTTTATAAATATAAATGTAGACATAATGTGAAAAAACATTATTTGAAATCTACAACTAACAAACATTGAATTTTATGTGACTGGTTATATTGTATTGAGTGCTCACATGTTCTTAACCACTTTTGAGTTAATTAGTATTAGTTAAAAATTACAACTAACAAAAAAATAATTTTATGTGGTTGGTTATATTGTATTGATTGTTCACATGTTCTACAAGTAGCCACGTTTGAGTTAAATAGCATTAGTTGAAAGCTACAACTAACAAAAATTGAAATATATGTGATTGTTTGTATTGCATTGATTACTTAGATATTCTCAAAGTAGCCAAGTGTGAGTTAACTAGCATTAGTTGAAAGCTACAACTAAAAAAAACTAATTCTATGTAATTGATTATATTGCATTGATTGCTCACATGTTGTACAGGTAACCACACTTGAATTAAGTGGCATTAATGGAAAGCTACAAGTAACAAAAATTGAATTCTATATGATTGGTTATATTGTATTAATTGTTCACGTGTTTTACACTAGACAAGACACGTTTGAATTAAATCAATTACATTTATCAAATAAAAAATAAAATAAACATTTGAATTAAATCAATTACATTTATCAAATAAAAAATAAAATAACCAAAGTAATTTATCATTTATTAAAATAGAATTAATAACCCCAAAAACAAAAATAAAACAAACAAACTTGAGCACACAAAAAGAAAAGTTAAATGCATTAATATTGAACCTATGCTAATTCATGCCAATAGTTGCAGGAGCGTCACACTTTATGGTCGGAGCGTCACACTTTATTGTCTCTTCGCTTGAGCCATTTTCCATTTGGGATCTAACTGACTCTTTATTGGAGTGGTGGCTAACTTATAATCATGCTTCCTTAATTGATCTGCATAAGGGACTGGTTCTTCTCTCATAAAGGCAGGGGTAAGGAATGACTTGCTCCCCTTGTTATTAAGAGATACCAATATGTCTACAAGAAAGGAAGGACTAAGGAAGGCTATCATAAGTAAGGAATAGGTGGAGTGGTGGCAAATGTAGGTTGTCTACTCTAACTTGTTTTAAGAAGCTCCATAGTAGGTGATGTGTTTTCAAGTTTTCTCTTTTTCGTTTCATTACATTATGGTTTCCTTAATTGGTTATAACATCCAAAGTCTTAATTGGTTATAACATCCAGAGTGAAGGATGAAATTTTTCCTAAATTGGTTATAACATCCAGAGTGAAGGATGAAATTTAGGATTCATTTTCACTTACAAATTATTGTTTGGTGAACTCCATTCCATTGCATAGATTTATATAATAATAGACTACTTACTAAAATAGGTAAATGGTTAAACCTTCTGTAACGGACCTCCTCGTTACGACAACCATTCTAGTGACAGGTGCAATTTTTTTTTTGTGTGTAAAGTGTGTGCGCACGTGTAGAAGTAACAACAGACCTAATTATACGACGCCACTCGACAACCAACACGACACAACCACACCAAGGCAAAACTGACGGCACCCAATGAGTAACTGCAACAATATACGATCACATGCATAAGATGCACAACACAACATTTAGACATACCGGGGGCACACAGTAAGAATACAGAGGGAAGAACTCATGGTGTTAGGGTTACTATTTTGAGATGCAAGCCAAACGAACACAACAAGACGACCCGACAACACCGTGACAACAAGCGATACATAGCCCTAGATATAAGGCATACAACTAGCATCTGTAAGCAGTAAACGACACCAGGGGTTAAGGACAATATGGTCACAAAAGGAAGAATACATCAGTAGAGTTACTATTTCTGCACAGAAAAGCAGGGCTTTTAGTCTTATGTCTTCTCGAAGGAAGACTAGACAGGCTCCTGGCCAACTGCTCAGGCAGAAACTAGTAATCTCTGTCAGGTGTGTCGCAAGAGTGGAAACCATGCCTTTAAAGGGCCCAAGACTCTTGATACGGCACTGGATTCTTACACCGACAAACACACACACAGGCAGGTATACTAAGGTTACATGGAGGTGCCTATATCCCCAAAATACTAATGACCTTACAAGATGAAAACACTCAGATAAACAGGAGGAGCTAACCATTCGATGTTTATTACGTTCGTAAATTTCATTATTGTTGCGATAAATAACCTCATATTTAACCTCATATATTATAAATGGAAGCAGGTTTTACAAATGACGGTCTGATATCATAACTGAAATGATTAAAATAACAATAAGACATCGTAATTGGAAAGTCAATATACAATCCTATCAATACTAAAGGTCACATTTACAAGTATCAATTTAAACGACAATACATAAAATAGCCATATATATATATATATATATTTCTTTTAAAATGACAAAATTTAGAAGAACAATAATTAAAAATGACTCCTTTTAAAAGCACCATATTTACAAATAATGTTAATAAGAATGTTCGATATCGGAAATAAGAATATTCAATGATAATGTGAAATAACATCATAGGTATAAATTCCATCCTGTTCAAGGTAACAAAACGACCTCACATTACAATGACAATATAACTAAAGTGATAATATATAACAATAATCCCTACTTAATGTGACACAGTTTAAATACCAATAGTTACAAGGGCCCTAGATAAAATAACAACAACTGAAAATGCCAATATCTAAATGACAACCTAAAAAGGCAACTTAAGGATAACATCATAGTTTAAAAAGGGAAATATATCAAATAGCACATTTAAAATGACCGTAATAAAAAGGACAATCTAGAAAGGGACAAATATCCCTGTAAACCACGACAATCTTAAAGATAACAGTAATTAAAAATCGTTATAGAGAATTAGCATCGTGTTTACATACTCGGGTGACAATAAAGTTTACGATGTTACTTCCATTTAGTAATGGCAACGATAAAATTACAATTCAACCCCACACAAGACAACGTTAATATTAAATCATTTTTTCAACAAGAATAACATCCTATGTTAACGGCAGCATCAATCCATACGTGATGACCACATTATCTGGTATTAAAATAAACTCGCCGAATTTACGTTTATCAGACAGTTCATAAATTATGGGATAATGATTTAAAACTCCAGTTTCTATTTCAAGCTAGAACCTACGTTGGCATGTGGCCAGCCATAACAATTACCACTTACATAAAAAATCAATTGAACAGGTCGAGAATGATATCGTTATCCACCTACTTAAAATGCCATATAAGACGCTACCTACAGGCATGTAAACGTATAAAGGATGCACTGTCACGCACAGGTAAAAATGCACATTTAAAATCGACTACCAAGGCGGGCGTTAAGGTAAGGCATCTGACAGACTGTAGAAGCGTGGAGACAACAGAAGCTAAACTCCAGCTGACCGTGGCACACAGGTCAGGGTACAGGTAGTCCAGGTAACCTTTTAATGGCACGGGCAGAGACTGGCAATGCGCGAACTACACAGTAGAATGCAGGGGTACCTAATGTATGCAGAGAATGATCGAAGGAGAAAAAAAAAATGCAGGGAACCAGATGGGGAAAGCCCGAACGCCTTGCAGGACCAAATCTTGACACTCTACTCAGCGAAATTGCAGCAAGATGGAAAAAACGAACATCCAACGATGTACATGGGTCACAAGAGGACAAAACGAGGCGTCCAACGTTGTATATGGGACGCAAAAGGACAAAAAAGATAGGGTGGCGACTTTACACACTTCTGGATCAAGAACAACCATTGGCATTGGAATGGAAATTAGCTTGGCATTCACCATAAAAATGTAGACCCCAGTAGATCAACGAAATGCGGATGACAACAACACTACATGACAGGAATGCAATAGCTTTGAACAGAGATATTTTCTTTACTGAAAGATTGAAACGCAACAAATTTATGGCAGAAATTTCTGGCATTGCTTTAATTTCAAATTGAAACTAGAATTTAAATTAGTTTAAGCTAAATTAGGCCAACGCATATAAATTTAAGACACTTCACGGAATGACAGAATTGCGAGATCTTGTCACAGAAATTTATTTAATTCTTTTCTCAAATGACAGAATTTCAAGTAAATTATGGCTGAACATTCTTGCAAACATAAATGCAAGAGCTTATCACAGAAATTCTTGGATTTATTTAATTTCGAAAGACGGAAATGCAAAAATGACAAATGTGGCACAAAAATTCATGACAGAAAATCAAGCTACAGAATGCAATAAAATCAGACCATTAAGGACATAATGACAGTTTTAGGGCATAAAGTAATTGGAGGAATTCTCCTTAACCCTCCGAGAACAGGAATCCGCTCAAGTAATCCCAAGCGGTGGATACATAGTCATATTATTGAATTCGATAGAAGACCGACAGCCAACGAAGAAACTTTCCACAAAACGCAGGAATTTACATTCAATAACGCGAGAAAAATTTAACAACGCAGAGATTAAAGACCAATTTCAGTGGACGAATCCGACATAACCAAGTTTGCCAGATATAAAAATGCTAAAACAATCTCACAACATTAGCATCAATAACATTAAATTTTCTGAAAGTAAAAATGCCTTCTACTTCACCAATTAAATCATATCGTTTCCTTACGCCTGAGTCGGAAGACGTCTCGTGCTCCGTGCCGCGTCCCACGCTCCGTGTTGTGTCCCGCTCACCGACCGTAGAAGGCTCACCAGTACCTCCCAGCTAAACGCTAGGGGTACTCTGCTTCCCCCTTAGCCCCCCGAGCCGCAAAGGGGCCACACAAGAACCAGAGATAACACTAGCTTCTCATCTCCCCTCCATAGCGGAGCTACCACTCCAACACAGCTGAGATAAACCCAACTCCTCACAAGCAATCCGTCAAGCCACAATTCGGTAGCGTAACGTTACACTAATCATTCCTCCCCTTCTTCCTTCTTTCCCCCTTCTTTTATAGAAAAATGAGACCCACCTACTTTCCTAAATTATTATTAAATTAATTTTTAATGACAAACCTCTAAACATTCTCCACCGTCCAAGTGTCCCTCATCCCCCATGTTTCTCCAATTTAAATTACTTTAATTTAAATAAAAGACTCATTTCCCTCACTCCCGCTAAAGTCGCTCCTAAAATCACTCCTAGGGTTCCTAGATCCCCTCTCATGCTTTTAATAACATTCCTAAAATGAAGTTTCTAATTTTTAGTAACTCCTAAATGTTGATTCCTTTTCTCTTTTTACCCTATGTCTCCTACTTTCCATTTTTAAGTTTCCTTTATCACAAGTTTCCTCATTTCTGTTTTTTTATTCCTCTCTTTTATTATTATTTTTTTTAAACCCAAAATGATAAATGCGCTTAATAGTCTTTTCAATAATTATTTAAAAGCCTAAATTTGTACTCCCACTCTTTAACAATTTTAATTATTCTTTAAAATTTAAAAACCCTGTGGTTCAATTAATTTATCCCCCTCATTACCTTACTCCCCTTAGTTTAAGAAGACTTAACTAACACATAGGAGGGTTTTAGTTTACGCCCTTATGTTTATTTTTGTAGGATCTTTTCTTAGGGCTTATCAGAATTTTATCTTTGAGATGTTTTAAATTTAGGTTTAGATTGACTAGGCGAAAATTCATTAGGGGAGTTGTTTTAAGAATTTTATCAGGCGTTAAGGTCTTACGGTCATCCAGGTAGTCTCATCATCATCATCAATGCGACGTGCCCTTCAGGACGCACTACGTGCTCCAAGGGTGCCACTCGCCTTGTTTTCTTTTGTTGCGCGACGTGCCCTTCGGGATGCACCACGTGCTCCAAGGGTGCCACTCGCTGACTTGTATTTCTTTGCGCGACGTGCCCTTCAGGATGCACCACGTGCTCCAAGGGTGCCACTCCCTGACTTGACGGATTGGTAGACATCTATAACCCCTGGAGTCAACACTCTGCCAGGTGAACTTGTGGGAGACTAAGGGCTCTAAGGAATAAGGCCCCCGCCTTATTGCACACCCCTTAGAATCATCGTGAGCGACTGTCATAGTCTGCCCTCACGACATCGTGGATCCTCTCGAACTAGGTAATCGTTAACCTATAGTTCGAGCCACGGCGGGAGTGTTAGTAGGCTATGGCAGGGCTGCTGTCCACACCTCTCCCTCAACCTCTCTGGAAAACATGTGTGGCCCCTTTACTCCATATGTGAGTCTTGGTCGGTAAGCTATCGTCAGCCTGCATCATCAACCATCATGTCAGATCATGTCAACCACATATCATAAAATCAATAGCATATCATCAAAACAAAACGATATCACCGTAAATGAAACGACCCAAATAGCCCACTCCCTGACTCAATCCGAAGTCGAAGGGAGTTCCACCGATGCCTCTGCATCCTCAAGGTCCGAAACCCTGAACACTCAATAAACAAGGATTTAAGTGCACCTTTGAAGATGATAATTTAGAACCTGCAAAAACAACTTTAAAGCCCCTGAACCTTTTTAGTAGCTAAAGCCTCACTAAATAAATATCGAAACACAAACATTTTAAAATGCTAATTCATACATCTTATCCAATGAAAACTCTAAACCTCACTAAAATAAATATAGAAACATAAACATTTTAGAATGCTTCAGTCATACATCTTATCCAATGAAAAATATGAGTATTGAAGGTATCTTTTGAATTTTATTATTTTTTGGAAATATCAAATCCAAATAAATAAGTATTGAAGTGATATTTTTAAATTTGTTATTTTTTCTAAATATAAAACTTAATTATATAAGTATTGAAGTGATATTTTAAAATTTGTTGTTTTTTTTAAATATAAACCCAAAATAATATAAAGAAAACAAGTTTTCAGATTTAAATGTTTATTATATATTTACTAATATAATATATATATAATTAATCACTATTATTTTTAAAATTAAATAGTAATCTTTACACCAAAATAAAATACTAATATAACATCCACCACTTTCCATTGACACAAAAAAAATTGGTACTCTCAATTGAAATAAATGATATATGCTAAAATATGACGAGGGTATCTAGAGTATCACATTTTTTTTTATAAATATAAATGTAGACATAGTGTGAAAAAGCATTATTTAAAATCTACAACTAACAAACATTGAATTTTATGTGAGTGGTTATATTGTATTGAGTGCTCACATGTTCTTAACCACTTTTGAGTTAATTAGCATTAGTTAAAAATTACAGCTAACAAAAAATTAATTTTATGTGGTTGATTATATTGTATTGATTGTTCACATGTTTTGCAAGTAGCCACGTTTGAGTTAAATAGTATTAGTTGAAAGCTACAACTAACAAAAATTGAAATATATGTGATTGGTTGTATTGCATTGATTGCTTAGATGTTCTCAAAGTAGCCAAGTGTGAGTTAACTAGCATTAGTTGAAAGCTACAACTAAAAAAAACTAATTCTATGTAATTGGTTATATTGCATTGATTGTTCATAAGTTGTGCAGGTAACCACACTTGAATTAAGTGGCATTAATTGAAAGCTACAAGTAACAAAAATTGAATTCTATGTGATTGGTTGGTTATATTGTATTAATTGTTCACATGTTTTACACTAGACAAGACACGTTTGAATTAAATCAATTACATTTATCAAATAAAAAATAAAATAACCAAAGTAATTTATCATTTATTAAAATAGAATTAATAACCCAAAAACAAAAATAAAACAAACAAACTTGCGCACACAAAAAGAAAAGTTAAATGCATTAATATTGAACCTATGCTAATTCATGCCAATAGTTGCAGGAGCGTCACACTTTATGGTCGGAGCGTCACACTTTATTGTCTCTTCGCTTGAGCCATTTTCCATTTGGGATCTAACTCACTCTTTATTGGAGTGGTGGCTAACTTATAATCATGCTTCCTTAATTGATCTGCATAAGGGATTGGTTCTTCTCTCAAAAAGGCAGGGTTAAGGAATGACTTGCTCCCCTTGTTATTAAGGGATACCAATATGTCTACGAGAAAGGAAGGACTAAGGAAGGCTATCATAAGTAAGGAATAGGAGGAGTGGTGGCAAATGTAGGTTGTCTACTCTAACTTATTTTAAGAAGCTCCATAGTAGGTGATGTGTTTTCATGTTTTCTCTTTTTCGTTTCATTACATTATGGTTTCCTTAATTGGTTATAACATCCAGAGTGAAGGATGAAATTTTTCCTTAATTGGTTATAACATTCAGAGTCTTAATTGGTTATAACATCCAGAGTGAAGGATGAAATTTAGGATTCATTTTCACTTACAAATTATTGTTTGGTGAACTCCATTCCATTGCATAGATTTATATAATAATAGACTACTTACTATAATAGGTAAATGGTTAAACCTTCCATCTAGAGAACCAAGTTACAAGGAAATGCAACATCGCTAGCCAAATATTTTCGTGAGCAAATATTTCACACAAATTTTTAGAAACAAACATCTATTAAAAAAAATATAAACAATGTGCTTGGAAATTATCAATTAAAAATACATGTCATACATTTGTCACACCAAATCCTTTTTGGATTAATTCCAACACCGTGATTGGAATTTCACTTTTAAATTTATTTTATGTGTTTTTTACACAAAAAAAAATTAAAAATGTGCAAATAAAAATTGCAAAGTAGTATCTCAATAATAAAAGTGAAATGTACTCCCTGGTGCCACAGGGTGACGTCCCCAAAAAATAAAGTATTTTTGAAATTCGAAAATTGGTAGAGAATTATTTTGTTTTTGGTAGATTCGAATTTGGAAATTTTTTGTCTTTTATGGAAATTCTGAATTTTGAATTTGATAAATTGTAATTAATTATTAGGATTGTTGGGCAGAGACCTCATTTGACCCAACTAACTATTTGACTATGACACTTGTATGTAAACAATATATTGTTTTAATAATTGCACGAGGACAAATGGAACAACCATGTTAAATTCAAATGACCATGACTCCATGAGTGGGGAACATGTTAGAACTACCTCTTGGCTGATTATTACAAGTGGAAAATCAAGGATTTGGCCATTAGCAGCCCCTGAAAATCAGGGATTTAGAAAGCTATGAAAATTCCCAAGGGAGTGAAAAAGACCTAGGCAAAAAGGGATTGTTTGGATTTATAACATATGTGAGGAGGCAGGATGTTGCCTAGTATGGAGGGGGAAAATGAATTGTTGTATACTTGCTGTTATGAACACTAAATATTGAGTGTGATTAAAGGAGAGGACTACAGATAGGGGAGACGTTGTTGAAGAGGATATTTTCAAGTTCGTCCTCTTGGATTCATGGTCAGTCTAGGGGGTGAATCGGGCGAATAATTTGGTTGTCCTGTTCTATTGTTGGGAGGAACGTGGTTGTTCCCTTTATATTCCCGCGAACTGGCTTAGATATGTTAATCTTCTCCTTCTTTGTTATGAATGATTTTGTGTATCTGATATAATGTATCTATTTGTATTAAGTTGAAATAGCTTCCATAGATGACATTTTTTCATTATATGAAGTTTATAATCAAAGACTAAATTATGGTGGTGGTTCCTCCTAAACTAAAATTCTAAGAAGAATTTTCTATGTGCAAATGAACTTGAAAGAATAGATCTATCTATAGGCGTATGTTATTTGTGCAATCGAAATATTAGGTAGATCT
>ML778615.1:1519031-1583320 GCA_009831015.1 Picea engelmannii
ATATATAGATAGATAGATAGATAGATAGATATAGATATATATTGTTCTGGAAATAAAACACAGAAGCGTAACCTTACTCAGACCATTATATCTACTCATGTTGGATCCAATCTAACTATTGCAATTGTAGAATAAAACACATCGGCAATAAACATAAGGAATTTCGAAATGAAATAAAATGATATGGTATTATAGATCTATCATAAGTCGATACAACATTCAACATTTGAAAGAGGGCCTTTCATCGAAAACGATAACCCTGATAATTAAATTACAGGCTAGAGTGAGGCCCGAGCAGTGATTGATTAAACAATCATTTCATTACTCTAATGAATAGGATAATCCTGTAGAAAATCATTGCAAAATTCATACTATAACAACCGGGCCCAAAATCTAGGTTACGTTTGGGATTTCTTCACCTTTTTCCAAACCCGATAGGAATCTGAGGAAATCGATATTGAATGACCTCTTTTAAAATTTGCAACAATGACTGTTCAAACTCCATAAGGGTATAGAAGGGAACTCGAATACCTTTCACGTTGAGTACAAGGATGAACATTTGAGATCTTTTTGTAGACGAAACATCCTGGAAGAATCCCCATACGAATATTAGAAAATTATATTCAAGGAAAACTTGAGAAAATATGAACAAAATGATAATTGTCTATTTAGAATATCATGCCAAGACATTACTTAACCTCTGATTCTCGACTCACATGATTTTTCGCTTGTGGTTTCCCGCTGGACAAATGCTTAGGGTCGAGGATGGATGGGGAAACAACTCACTGATGGGTACCCTCACATCAAACAGGGCCCATCATTAGTGATGTGTATCAATTCAAAAGAAACGATTTGAAACAATACAGGGAAAACTTTACACAGTAGTCATGAATAATGAATAGAATAAGAGACTATACTAAGTCCCTTCATACATTGACGGTGTATATCATATTGAGTGTTACAAACCTTAAGTATTTATTTTATACCATAAGCATATCTCACTGTTGAGCTTAGACTACCATTTAAATGAACAAACATGTTGTGCATAGACGTCATAAACATATGTTTCCCACACGGGACAAAAGCTACTTGATTGTTGAGCTAGTACCAATTTACAGGGGATATATTATTAATTCAACAATTGATACAGAAAAACCTGGCCACTAGTTTCAATTCGTAGGGATAGCGAAAATGACAAATAACATCTGAGAAGTTTCAAGGGGCTTTGTTGGTACTGTAAGTTATCTTAGCATGTCGAAATCGCAGAGGTCTTTAGTTCAACACTGGATAACTGGTTGAGACCACAACAGAGACGAGATGAATTATACAATGCTTTGTACATTTCACGAAGGGACTCTTTCATGAGGTTCTACCCTCCCTTGGATAAATGAGAGATCATTTACTAAAAACTAATGAGGGGTGGGGTATACAATCAGAAAACAAAGAGTACATTGACTGTAACTAAAGATAGGTAAACTAGAGACTTCATGAAATGTATAACCATTTCCATTATCCAAGATATAAACTGTCAAGAAACCTTCATGTCAAACGAATCAATAACCAGAATGATTGTTATAACACAGAGGGCTCCTAAAGAAACTAACCAGATGCTCTTACCTTATTTGTGTGGAGTCCAAATGGCAGAGATCTGCCCAAAACGTTTGGTTCCAGAACGAGTCCACAACTTAAGCATTGAGAAGTTACAGAGAAGGTTTGATAACTTGAACTTAATCGCAGGGAACACACACAACGGATGTCAAAATAAGACTAATGAAAAACGATAGCCCTAGTGCCCATCTACTAGTTTAAGGATGCTTAATGGTAGTCTGTAAGTTTAGTATTGTAGCTAGGGCAACGTGGTGAGATTTCTGAGGGACACTTTAAACTTGTGATAATACCAAGGGGGATGTTATCAAAACGTCTTAAATGCTCTAACAGAAAGGTTATTACACCCTCTCGACCATATCTAAAGTTGATCCCATCTCAATCCACGGAAAATGGAATTGGTAGACAGTTCGGTTTTCTCGTTCTAGTTTGGTTAGGGTTCATTGTACTCATCAAAATTCCGTTAAGGAAAGGGGAAGCCTCCTGTCAAAAAGTAATTTGAATGTAATGACAGTTATCCCTAAAGGGGTGAGGTGAGAACTAGTTCTTAGCTATCGTCTCCATGCCTGATATTCACATGAATTGGGACCATCTTGATAGCAAAGAGTGCATTAAGTTCTTTGCCACCCATACCCGAAGAAACGTATTGGCCACTCTAGAATTTATGAAAGGTCATTCATAATACTCATCTCACGATAGGCCTTGCTGGCGCAGTACATTTGGAAATGGACTTATATAGATATAGGTTATCGCTTAAACGTTTTATGGTGCAATAGGTTTGGTAATAGTTATGTTTATACATATAGAATGTTTCATAAATATTTGGTGGCACAATGTATTTGGCAATAGTTATATATATGTATATAAATTGTTGCGTAAATATTTTGTGGCGCATTAGTATTTTGACATTAGACACATATATATATAGATTGTTGCATAAAAAATTTGGTATATATATATATAGTCTACTAAGGATAGGAGTATAGCCTATGTGGATAGAATAGAAAAAACAAACGCTTATAGGATTGCAAGGAGTCAAGGATTACGAGGAGGAGGTAAAGTCTTATAATTTCACTTATAAAATAGAGTTGGTAAGTATTAATGTGGGAGGAAGAAGTGCTTAATCTCCTTGTAGAAAGATTAGAGTTAACTATGTCTTTAATTTGAGAATCTATGACCACAAAGATTATTTTTTTTTTAATGGTAATTAGAGGCACATTACACACATGTATTGGAATGATCCTTCCAGTCGGAGTGAAAGGCGTATAGTTTGTAGAACCTATGGCACTTCCACTTCTTCTCCATGTGATTTCGACAGAAATGCTTCTTCATGCCAGTGCAATCTCGCCCTAGCAGAAACATGTTGCACGAAAGTAAACTCTCTTCCTCATCTTTGAACTCGTTCTTTGTTTCAGTTTCCATGGAAGGTTATGTTGAATGGTGACAACAAACTCGTTGTTTAGGTGATGACCATTCTTCCTTGACTTGTGCAAATGATACAGATCGATTCCTCGAATCTGGCTCTTTTTGAAACAAACAACCTTAATATCGAATTAAATTGTTGTGTAATT
The DNA here is from genome assembly GCA_009831015.1 of Picea engelmannii. NCBI lineage: Eukaryota > Viridiplantae > Streptophyta > Pinopsida > Pinales > Pinaceae > Picea > Picea engelmannii. Next base: position 1,522,208 of record ML778615.1, read on the forward strand.
AATGAATTTAGTTTCTTGAAACTGTGAGAGGAAGTATATATATTCTTGTATGCCTACAGAGGCTGAGAGAGAGATGTGTGGGTAAGTTGTTGTAAATCTCCATGATCTGAATAATAAGGCATCCAATACCTTCCTTGGTGGATGTAGCCCAACGTTTGGGTGAACCATGTTAATCCTTGTTAAGAACATGTGTTTCCTCTTAAGAGGTCACAAGTTCAAATCCAAAGGCATGTAGGGTATGTATACCTCCATAGACATTACCAGTTAAATAATTGGGTGGAGGGGGGTCGCTTGTCCCACAAACTAGGGGGTCTCATACACCAATTTGGTGTGGCTTGCCCGTGACCTTTAAAATAGATTATTATTATTATTATTATTAATCTGCTGCATATAATTTTTTTTAGTGACTAACATAACCAGCAAATGGTATCAGATCTTTGTTGGATTAGCCAAAGTCGAGGAGAAGAATATTTGCATAGGGACTGCCGATAAGCACGAGGTTAGACTAGTGGAGGGAGCATCGTTTTCTATTTTCAGCGTTGGGCTATACTTGTGAAGGGAGCGCCAATTTCGGTGCACTTACCAATGTACAAATTCTAGTAATTTAGCATTGGGATATACTTATGAAGGGAGCTTGGACGTGAAGGGACAAGGTGTCCATGCCATGGAATGTGGCTTTTTCAAAAGGGAATTTTGAAAAAGAATGAAAATTCAAGAGTGAGCGGATGTTTAAAGATGGATGCCATATAAAGGATATCAAATATTATTTTAAAGATTTGAATTTTTGGTGGATTTGGTAAAAGGTTTTATTAAGATATAAAAATATTTTTTAAAAACCTTTTCACCATTAATTTTGGGTTCAACCTTTAAGTATAAGGTTATTTTTCATATAAAGGGCTTGGTTCTATAAGCAATGGTTTTTTGGAATTTTTTCTTTTGCCAATGGCAAAAAATTAGAGTTCTAAGTTCGAAATCGAGAAGTTCAATGGAAAGAACAATTTCAAGATATGGAAGGTGAATATGCACAATCTACTCATGCAACAAGGCGTGGTGAAGGAGATTTTGGGAAAAGAAAAGACACCCGCAACCATTTCAGATGAAGAGTGGGATGAGATCGATGCGAGAGCACTGAGTGTCATACGTCTATGTTTGGTCGATGATGTTTTGTTCAACATTGTCTTGGAGAAGACAACAACGGGTTTGTGGACGAAGCTGAAAAGATTGTATATGACGAAATCCTTGACGAACAAGATATTCCTGAAAAGGCAATTGTACAGTTTGCACATGAAGGAAGGTATGAAAATCACTGATCATTTCAATACTTTTAACACTCGTTTAGTTGAATTGACTAGCATGGGAGTGAAATTTGAATCTGACGATAAGGCGATTACATTATTATGTTATTTGCCTAAGTCATGGGATCACTTTGTTACCTCTATTAGTTTTAGTTCAACAAAAAGTATTGAGTTTGTTGTTATTGTTGGAGCTTTATTGTATGAGGAAACAAGAAAGAAATCTAATTTTGAAACCTCTACATTTGAGGCAATGGTGGTCAGAGGAAGACCAAGGAAAGAGTACATATTCATAGGGATTTCTCTCTATAAAATTTGAAGGGAAAGAAGAGAAAGATTAAGTGTTGGTTTTGTGGAAAATTTGGACACTTGAAGAAGGATTGTTGGAAGATACAACAAGCCTCCAAAGAAGACCCTCCAAAAGAGATGAATGAAGAAAATGCAACTTAAACAAGTTCAGCAACAAGTTCAGATATGACTGGTGAAGTTTTATCAATTAGTATTGGTTCATGTCATGATCAACAATGGTTATTAGATTATGGTGCTTCAAATCACATGTGTCTTCATAGACACTGGTTTGCTACTTACCAGTCTATAGATGATGGAATAGTTTACATGGGAAATGATATGTCGTGTAAACTTGTGGGGATTGGTATCATTCGAATTAAGATGTTTGATGGAACTGTTAAAATACTAATTGATGTGATACATGTACCTAAGCTAATAAATAACCTAATTTCTTTGGGAGTCTTAGATATTGGAGGATATAAAATTATTCTTCAAGGTGGAGTTATGAAGGTCTACAAAGGAATCCTATTAGTTATGAAGGCGAAGAAGGCTGGTAACATGTTTTTGTTAGAAGGAAGAATCGAGTGAGATCATGCGATAGTTGTATCTAAGAATGACAATGATCCTAGTTGATTGTGGCATCAACAGTTGGGCCATATGAGCGAAAGAGGATTGAAGGTATTATATGATCACAAGTTACTTCCTAGTCTAAAGTATTTAAAGTTAGATTTCTGCAAGCACTATATTTATGGAAAACAGATTAGGTAGAAATTTAAAATTGGAAGACACACCAGTGAAGGACTCCCTTACTATATCCATTTTGATGTTTGGGGGCCATCCCCTACTTTTTCGTATGGAGGATCCTGGATCATCATATTTTGTTACTTTTATAGATTATTTCTCTAGGAAGGTGTGGATCTATATGTTGAAAATAAAGGTTGATGTGTTTACTGTTTTCAAGTAGTTTAGAACTTTAGTGGAAAAGAGAACTGGTAGATCCATTAAATGTTTAAGAACTGATAATGGTCGTGAATTTACATCAATGGATTTGAGAACTATTGAAAGGAGTTTGGTATTGAAAGGCATAAAACCACTACCTACACTCCTCAACAAAATGGAGTTTATGAATGCATGAACATGACTCTTCTAGAGAGAGCAAGGAGTATGCTTAGTAATGCCAACTTGCAACACGAGCTATGGGAAAAAGAAGTAGCTACAACTTGTTATTTGGTGAATCGATCACCATCAACAAAAATAGAATGAAATATTCCTAAAGAGGAATGGAAAGGTCACCGTTGTAATTATTCTAATTTTAAAGTTTTTGGTTGTGAAGCCTATGCTCTAATTCCAAAACATCAGCGTTCTAAACTAGATCCAAAATAAAAAGGGCTTATCTTTGTTGGATATGTTGATGGTATTAAACAATGTAGGTTGTGGGATCCTAATTCCCACAAGATCACCACCAACAAAGATGTAATATTTGATTAATCATCTCTCATCAAATCATACATAGATGTTCAAATGAAACAGGTAGAAGTACCAAAATATCAACAGATTTAGTTTGAAACTCGTTCAACTACAAATGAAAGTGAACATGAAGAAGTTTCTGAAGAGGTTCATGAAGAGGTTCTTACAGAGGAAAACATGGATGATGATGACATTCAACAGGTTGTGGATGAGCCATAAACTTCTTTAAGGAGGTCTACAGGGGTCATAAATCCTCCAAGAAGGTATGATGATTTTGTTTCATCAATTTATTTAAGTACCTATGATGATGAACCTTCATGCTATCAAGAAGTTGTGGAGGGATCTAATAATGAAAAATGGTAACAAGAAATGAAGGATGAAATGAATGATTTAGTGAAGAATGCTACATGGGACCTGGTAGAACTTCCAAGAGACGGGAAAATTGTAGGTTGCAAGTGGGTCTACAAGATGAATAAGGGTGTTGATGATAAGATAGAAAGGTACAAAGCAAGGCTGGTTGCGAAAGGATAATATCAAAAAGAAAGTATTGACTTTCATGAGATTTTTTCACCATTTGTTAAGATCGTTTCAATTCGAAGTGTGTTAGCATTGGTTGCATTACTTCATTTGGAGTTGGAGCAACTAGATGTTAAGATTGCTTTCTTACATGGATATTTGTGTGAATATATTTACATGGAACAACCTGAAGGGTTAGCTCAGAATCGCAACAAGAAATTTGTTTGCAGGCTCAAGAAATCATTGTATGGTCTGAGGCAGTCCCCTAGACAATTGTACAAGAAATTTGACTCTTTCATGATGATTCAGAGTTATACAAGGAGTGAGTATCATCATTTTGTTTACTATAAGAAGTTAAATAATGGCATATTCATTATCTTAGTATTGTATGTTGACGATATGATTTTAGCAAGCAAAAGCATAACTGAAATCAATAGGTTAAAGGATCAAATGGCTAAGACGTTTCATATGAAAGATCTAGGAGCAACAAAGCAAATTTTGGGAATGGAGATATTCAGAGATAGGAGGAATGGTAATATTTGGTTGTCACAACATAAATATGTCGAGAAAATACTTTTGAGGTTTGGTATGAACAATATGAAACGAGTTTTTGTACCTTTGGCTTCCCATTTTAAGTTTTATTCAAGTTTATGTCCTAGTACAAAAGAAGAAAAGGAATATATGTCTTGAATACCATATGCTAATACAGTAGGAAGTTTAATGTATGCGATGGTTAGTACAAGACCAAACATTTCACATGCAATTGGGGTTGTCAGCAAATATATGGAAAATCCAAGTAAGGAGCACTGGGCAATAGTGAAATGGGTGCTTCGGTATCTGAGGGGCACAAGTGATTACTGTATCACCTATAACGGTGGTTGTGAGTTAGTATGTGGATATGTTGATTATGATTTTGTAGGTGATTTGGACAAAATGAGGTCAACTTCAGGATATGTCTTTACTCTTGCAGGTGGAGCTATTAGTTGGATGTCAAAGCTACAGAGCATTGTTTCTTTATCTACTACAAAAGAAGAATACATAGCTTCTTCACATGCTTGCAAAGAGGCGGTTTGGTTGAAATATTTTCTTGGTGAGGTTGGAAGGATGCAATACAAAGTAAAGCTACTTTGTGATAGTCAAAGTGCTATTCACTTGACCAAGAATCTAGCCTACCACAGTAAAACTAAACATATTCCTATTAAGTACCATTTTGTAAGATGGATCATCAATGAAGGTGGAGTTTCTCTTGAAAAAGTTCATACAAAAGAGAAATACGTAGACATGTTCACAAAACCAGTAATTTTAGAGAAGCTTCGATGGTGCTTGGCTTCTCTTGGCTTGCAGAAAAGGTGATGAACAAAAGAAGGAGCAAGGTATTAGGTTAATTGTTGTCAAGGTGGATATTGTTGAACGATGACAACAAAATCGTCGGTTAGGCAACGACCATTCGTCCCCAACTTGTGCAAATGATATGGATCGATTCCCCGAATCTGGTTGTTGTTTAAATAAACAACCTTAATATAGAATTAAATTATTGTGTAATTAATGAATTCAATTTCTTGAAACTGTGAGAGGAAGTCTATATATTCTTGTATGCCTATAGAGGTTGAGAGGAAGTCTATATATTCTTGTAAGTTGTTGTAAATCTCCATGATCTGAATAATAAGACAACCAATACCTTGCTTGGTGGACGTAGCCCAACGTTTGGGTGAACCACGTTAATCCTCATGTTTTACATCTATCATATGTTTATTAATCCACTGCATACAATTTTGTTTAGTGACTGACATAACCAACATGTTATGCCCTCGCCTATGCAACTGCTATCTAGTTGGAACCCTTTGTTGTACACCTTGAAGTTGATCCATGAAAAGAAGACCCGACGCACTTGGAAAGAAATGCAGTGTAAGGTTCTATCCTTTAGATTCTGGCATTAGGCGGATAAGAGCAGAGAGGGCTTCATGTAGAAAGCCATAATAACACACTAAAGTTGGGAGGTTCAAGGAGGCAGAGAGGTTGAGGCAAGAAGGTTTGGCTCTATATCGATAGTGGAAGAAGCAACTCAGTGGCATCCACTGGTGGATAAGAATAGAGAGGGCTTCACGCAGAAAGCCATACTAACACACTAAAGTTGGGAGGTTCAAGGAGTCACAGAGGCCGAGGGAAGAAGGTTTGTCCTGAGGTCAATAGTGGAAGAAACAACTCAATGGCATCCACTACAATCCAAGGAGTTTAATTCATTTGAAACCGTTGGCAAGAAGAAGCAGGTGTAGGAGCAAGTGTGAGTGAGTGGCATGAGAGCCCTAGCAGGTGTAGGAGCAAGTGTGAGTGAGTGGCACGAGAGCCCTAGTAGGTGTAGAAGAAAGTGTGAGTGCTTTTCTGACCAATAAGATGTCAAATTCTTTGATCAATAAGATATGATATAAATTATATTTAAAATTTAATTAAAAATATTGTTTATCTAAACTTTGATTAAATGGATAAACATTTTATTAACAACCATTAATTAATAATCATTGAACCCTAAGTCAACACTATATACCAGCCTATGTCAACCCTAATTCAATGCTATATACCAACTTATTAACAAGTAGGTATAATTGTTGATAGTAAATGTGCCGTAGATGAAATCTCACAAGTAGGTATAATTGTTGATAGTAAATGTGCCCTAGATGAAATCTCAATTTAGAAAAAAAAAATAGTTTTCTAGTTTCCTAGAAACACATTCACGAATTGATGTAAATATAGCATTCTTCATATTGTGAAAAATTAGCTAATTATAATATTTTTTTAAATAAATAAAACTTATAAGTTATAAATTGATTTTAATCTATAATATATTAAATGGAATAAAAAGTGTTAATTATGATGATTATAAAAAGGTGCGTATTTTTAATCTGTCCTTGCTTAAGTGTTTGAATTTTTTAATCAAATTCTCCCTTTAAATTGTGGAGTTCACGTGAGCCACTTCAGGCTTTATACAGAATTTTTTATGAAGAGATCTCTGCCCCAAATTGTGGAGTGCACCTCATTGCTCTTAAGCCGTTGGGAATTAAAATCAAAGCATACACCAGAAGTATATGCTGTAGGCGATGAGACAGTTTGATCAGGTACCAGAGATATGTATTGCGGGTGATGATTCCATTAATTATCAACTCAGAGATCTTTCCACGAAGTAGGCAGACCCAGTGATTGCATTTCCTTTTGCGTGTGAATAATTAACATCATGGAAATTATTTCATAGTCTCCCATATTCATACAGTGTACACACATACTTTAACATGGAAAAGGTGTCAACAGCGATTGGCCATTACTATCAAGTTATGATGCACATCTAAGCCCGCCCTCTGATTTTTCCACAAAAGGTAATGCGAATGTCAATGTAATGAAATATACATATATTCGAATTATTTGCCAATGGGTACACACTTGATGTTCTGAGAGTCGAGCAGAAGACTTGACTCGATCCAATATAATCAGTATAAAGAATGATGGAAACCACTGCATACAATTGTACTCGTGTACAATAAGCATTATTCCAAAAGCAACTTTAGAATATTGATCCTGCTGATCAGTAAACGGGAGGAGGAGGAGGCACGGTATAGTCGTTGGGAGAATAAGGAGGCACGGTATAGTCGTTGGGAGAATATTGATCAGTAAACGGGAGGAGGAGGAGGAGGCACGGTATAGTCGTTGGGAGATTTCTAGATGCGAGGAGACTCATGGAATGGATCAGGTGGGGATTTGTGAACCGGCTGACGGATTACTGTATGATTTGGAGGAGATTTGTGACCATGGGGACGATATTCGATCGGTTTGGGAGGATACCTGTGAACAGGGGGAGAATATTCGATGTGTTTGGGTGGAGATGTATGCACCCAATGATCATAAAAGGTATTTATCATTTTTTTTCCATTTTTAATGGTCAAATATCTGAATGTTTAAATTTACACGTTATTGAAATACTATATATATAATTTTGTTCACATATATATAAATAATATAATATAATAACAATATATTTTATAAGAATAACAATACATTATATAAAAACAATATATATTATAATATAATATAAAAAATTTCTAAATTAGAATGATGATTTTTGTGTAAAAGGTAAATATAATATAATAATTTTCTAAATTTGAATGATGATTTTTATGTAAAGGGTGCATAACACAAGTTATAAATTTTATAGCAAATGTTACATGTTACAAATTTTATAGCTTATGGAAGTTGCAAGTTATATTTATAGCACATTGCATAGGTTACAAATATTATAGCACATAATGACTATCATCTCAAGGTGACAACTTACAAGTCACTGAGATTTTTTGGAAATTGGACTTTATCACATTCTGCAGGTTGAAAAGTGAAGGTTGAGAGAATAAAAGATCAAAAATTCAAAAACAATGCCCAAAACATACATGCAACTATCCAAGTAGGCTGTAGCTATATTGCCATCATTGCATGCATACTATTTACCCGTACACCTATTGACAATGAGCACAATTAATCATCCTCCCAAATCAATGAATGTGATTTCCTTTTCATAACTTCCTTGTATTTTTGAATGCATCCGTTAACCTGTTTACCTTTTAACATTTACCTAATCATATTAAGAAATTACTGTAGCACTATATAATTACCACGTTTAAATGATTAAACTTTGAATTTAGCACACTGGTTGTGCTTACTGTAAACGCTCATTTTTTGATTGTGTGTTTCATTTTCTGGCTGTGCTTTTCATTTTCTGTCCACTCCTTTCAGCGTTCATCAGCCATGGTTTTGAGTGGCTATGCTAGTTGTATTTATACTAAAAATTAAAAAGACACTTATGACACATACTATTAATATTTATATGACTGTCAAAAATAAAAGTAAAATGTCAGTGGAAGAAGGGCAGTTTTAAGAAAAAAGGCTTCATAAAAGAAAATTTTACTTGACTAGTGGTAGGAGTGTCTGTCAAATTGACTCCCGACTCCCATGATGATGCTTTTTCTCTTCATGAAATTTGTATTGCGAATGAGGAGATTTGTTCACCGGAGGAGGAGAGTAAGTAGCGCCACAATTATATGCCTGTACACATGTGACTGCGAAGAAGGCGAACAGTAAGAAGGAATGAATCCCTGCCATGTTTGACATCATCAAGACGGATAGGCAGTGGTGGAATGCAATGGGAAGTGGATCGAGATGGTTTATTAAAGACAGATTCGAAGAGTAATTCAAAGATTTCAGAGCGACTTTCTGGGACAGGCTTTTGTGATGCAGAGAGCTTCTGTTCTTGCTATAAGATCCGGGACAGGGTTTTGTGGTGCAGAGAGAATCTGTTCTCGTTAGAAGACAGTTTTTGTAAGCCTCGGAAATGGAAAATCAAGAATGGAAGGTGGTACCATCGACCTAATATGACGTTTCCAGTACATGCATGCTGTTTGGTTTTTACGTTACCATACATTGATCTTCGCGAAGCATAAAAAGTTGCCACTTCTCTATCGAGTCACGCACGTAGCACTAAACCGACAATGCCCATTTTGTCTTAATAAAAATCATACGTATACTACTTGAATTCAAATCAAATTGCTGAACATTCGGTTAACATCGCATGGCCAATCACATATTCTTTACTTTTACGGTGGAGTGCACGTCTCGTGCGGCCGAAGGTATTTCTTATTCGTGAAGATGTCTGAAACATTTATTTGTGGATCGATAAGCTATTGTCGATCCACAATAGTTTCTCCACATATATTAAAATCAAGTTAGTGACAGGTCTGCAACATTCGTGCAAAGGGAGATTATCGTCTTCGTTTCAGGAAGCCTTTCAACATACGATTTCCTTTATTGAATTGTGTGTATGTAGTGCATTACATTATATTTATGTAAATGGTGGTTGTTTTTTTTTAATTTACTATTTTTTAAAATGTGTGTATAGGGTATGTTGTATCATTTTCGTATCTCAATGAGCAAAAGAAGGACACTTGCAAGTCCAGTTGGGTTAGCTAGGAAGGACATAAGTTAGTGCAAGAGGTAGAAATATTAAGCACAAAAAATAAATAAACAACTAAGCTAATAGCAATTAAAGAAACTAAACTAATTTGCATAAGGGAATTAGAATCAAAATTAACCAAACAATTGATCAATATTCATGTCACCAATGGATAGATTGTATTAGTGGACAAACACCAAAGAGAAAGGGAGAGTTATGGGCCCCGTCTTCCTCCAAGGGAGGGTTCTTGAACCCCCAATGAGAGAGCTCTTCTTACAAATAGCAAACTAAAAAGAAATGGTGAAGAAATCCAAAGCTCATTCACTCAAGAGGTGATGTGAATAGCCCAATGAAATGGTGCTTATATGCTTCGATGAGGAAAGAGGTTCATTGCAAAAGAATAGAGGCAACATAAAAATACAAATAGATTTTTGGAAATATAGTGAACCCATGGCCTCTTTTTATAGCAAAGCTTTGAGGTATTATCCAACCGGTCTTTAGTGTGAACAAGGGGCCCTTTAGGGCACCTTTAGGTCTTTGACCAGCCCCCCACTCAGATTTAACTCGGATTTGGGGGTGAAATCTACTTGGGAGATGAACCATAAGTGGGTGGGAGACCGACCAAAATCAGTGATGCGTCATTTTGAGGTGTGCGTGGATTTTTGTGTCCATAGTGGGGCATCAGGCGCATGTGCACTTTTCTTGCATTTTCGACTGGCGAACGTGCGCGCGCTTCCTTTATATTCTTAGTGCATGCTGATTTTATAACCAGTTGTATAGTTTGTGCCCTTTGAAAATGCATTTTTGGGCCATGAATGAACTAATAGGTGTTTGAAGATGCTGGATTTTTGTAACCATTTGTGGACGCAATTTTAGTGATAACAGATGCCCCCTAATATGTGAGGTTAGGAGCATACATATAGCCGAAATACATAAATGTTTCTTCTACTGAGAGTACCATTTTAAGAAAGAGTGTTGAGAAGGATTGTAAGAGCGATCCATTGGAGGGAGAGGGGAACCTGTGGGACCCAAACCTTTCGTCAGGTGTGGAAAAATAAAATTGTGTACAAACAATGTGGGCATGCCCCATGCTCATGTCATGTAACTCAAAATGTGTAAGAAAGTAACTGAAGTGGTATGTTGACGTAGATAACTGCAGCGCCCTCCGAGGCGATTTGATAATGGAAGAGGACAATTTTGATGGTGAGCATACTCTGAAAAGAGGCGATGACACTTATAAGAAGTGTTGATAAGTTGCGAGAATTGATAGCCCTAACAAATTTCAGAGGTCTTCGGCTAGTATAAAACAACTGCAGTAGTGACAAAGTAAGACCCACCATAACATGAGATTGTGTTGAAGTCGAATGTTATGGGGGTCAACAACAATAGAGAATAATGGTGTTTTTCTCTGTGTCGTCCAAGACTCCTCATTATAAAGGGAAAAAGAGTCAAGATACTATCATCCTCCTTGAAACTGTGTTGATGTCGATAGAAAGGGAGACCCGAATCTGAAAAGAAAAGGGATTCATACAATCCATTGGATAAGATCAGGAACTGAGGAGGTGCATGGATGAAGTCAAGATGTGGTGAGACTCAAGACTGCCCTTGGTTGGGGATATATTTTAAGCATGAGTGGCAGCAACCTTGAAACTGAAACTAGCGTCAGTGGGACAACTGGACGTGGGTTAAAATTGGTCTAGAGGTGTGACAAAGTGGATAAACTGAGAGATCATTGGTATATGGACTGCAGGATACTCAGGGTTTATGGACGATGTCAACAAGAGTAGAAGGTAATGAATACACCAACCAAGGGAGAAACGGGTTTCTTTTTTCGAAAAAAAAGAAGGTCATTGAAGGTGACAACAAAAGACTAAGTAAATGTTGGGAACAAAGGCATTTTACAATTACCGAACAAATAAAGAATAATGTGGGATAAGTGTGCAGATGCAGAAATAGGTTTCCTAGTGTATGATGTCTTGGCCTGTAAGGGCGCAAGTTGTGGGGAAAACTTCTGGGTTTATGTATGAGGTAAAGGAATGGAGGGCAATCTGCAGATGGGAAAACTAACTAAGGATGAAATGGGGGGATAATGATGCTGCGGAGGCACAGTCAAATAATAACCGTGAGGAGATATCCTAGGAGTTCATTGGGAAATCCAGTAAAAATGAGAAGAAGGAGTATGTGGTTGATTCTGAGACATGCTTAAGACTATCGGGACTCCCATCCCTAGGGGGTGAAAAGAGCATGAGTGTCAAAGTTCCAACAAGGGGACTATGAATGGGACAACTCATGTAGGGGAGAGTGCTACTGGGTGATAGAACTAAAAATGCAGTGGAGGTGATAGTACTACAGAGTCGGGTGTGGGGATCCTTTAGGAAAATGTCGGAGGGTGTGACTGGGATATGCAATTGATATTAAGAGGGAATGACTACATACTAGTGTCGATCATATACCTATAGGGGCTGCGCCGGTGTGTGATGACCAAGTACCTGCACACATGAAAACTGAATACCCGATGTGAACAATATATGTAGATAAAGAACATATAACATTTATTCGATAATTTTGAACATGATCATGCGTACCTGGGCATGGTGTGAGAAAAATGCTCCTCAAGGGTCGAGGGTGGATGGTGAGCTAGGGAATGTGAATGTGTAGGTGGCAGGATCCTGAGCCAATCGCTGAAGAAGGATAAAAGAAATGGATGCTCGGAGCTCTTGTAATTGAGCATGGAAGTTTGGAAAAATGGACTATATATAGCTGTAGGGCCCACATTACCACCTCATTTGTACCTACTGTTATAGTGAGTTGACGAGAGGTTTAAGAGGAGATTTGGAGACTCTGGGAGTTCGATCTAGCTGATCTGAAACTTGCGAGAGCCAGGTTAGTGGTTGTATCCTCCTGCATAGTAATTAGGATTTATATTTTGGGCAGGGCCATATTGATGGTCGTACAGATGGATTTTGATAGGGTTCCCCCACCAGTGTGTGGGAAATTGAAGGATTCCCGTTCTTGGGTGTGTGGCTATAATTGGGACAGTTGTGCATGGGGGCGCCTGAATGGGGAAAACAAGCGCCCATTGGATGTGTGCATGTTCGAAGCATAGCTGTGCATGTGTGCGCGACTGCTTCTCTAATAGTTGCACATGTGTGCGCAACTTTGTAGCAAATAGGTGTGCATGAATGCACGTCTGTGTGTGTGACAAGGGTGAACAAATGCACCTCTATATTTTTGACAGGCGAGAATTTATGCGCAACTATGGGAAGAACAGGTGCGCACATGTGCGCGCCTCTGGGGAAAACAACCGCGCACATGAGGCAAAGCTGGGGAGTGTAAAAAAAATGTCTTTTTTGAGATTTGGGGTGTTTTTATGGGTTGTGATGTCTAATAAATTATTGTGTATGTGGATGCAGGTGACTAGTTGAGGATGTCGGTCTACTGGAGGGAGAGAGACTGGGCGCTCCTTAAAGAGGTAGTGATGGATGAGTAACCAGGTGTGCGGGGACCTTTGGCATCCTGTGGGTTGCTAAAATTATTTGACTACTCACTATTGCCGACAAAGGAGTACTTGCTACAATTTTTTATATCAATGTGGAGCACTGATCTGCAGTGCTTCATTGTGCAGGGAGAGAAGCTCACATTTTCTGTGAGAGAGGATGTGTATTTCTTGAATGGGCTCCCTTTTGGGGAAGCCCTCTACCTGTTGATCCCATGTTGCCAGGGGATGGACAGATGGTTGACTTGGCATGAACATATTGTACTAGGGATGACTTTATGTTAGGCTCGGTGGTGAGGATTGGGGCGATGGACACCCTTGTGCATCGTTTCATTCCAATGATGATTGTGAGGGCCTATGGATCCCTCGCTACTCAGTGGATCAATGGTGGTCAATTGAGGATCATGCAGAGGGCCCTGGGTGGAGAGAATTTTTCCTGGGGCTTGATGATACACACCAAAATGATAGGGCAGGTTAACCGGTGTCGGGCTACCGACTCCGGTGATTTTTCCTTTGGCTCTATTTTGGTGGCCTGGTTCTTAGAGAGGGTGCCTATGTTGCGCTTGAGAATTTTGTTGGACGCTCCAGGTGCACAAGAGACATGATTGATGCGATGGGCAATGATCTTGGTTCATCATGGGGGTGAGGAGGGTGGCCATTACTTTATGACTGATCTAGCACATGTGTGGCATCAGATGACACAGATCATCCTATGATACCCATATGGCGGGATGGACTATGGTCGGGATCCTGATATGCTCTTACCTCCTGGAGAGGTTTGGGACCACAGAGGTATGTTGATGTATTTGATGTTTTTATTAGTGTAGAATATGTTTTTCGTATGGATGGATGATCATGCTATATTTTATTTGTTGTGTGTGTAGATGTGGGGCCATGATGTTCAGAGATGGAGCTGGTTAGAGCGTTGACTCGCCAGGCATCGGAGAGACCATTTCTGGGGGATTCACGGGCAGGCGAGAGACGTCGGAGGGATGAGGCTGGTGTGAGGCCAATGAATGTTGATAGAGTTAGGAGGAGGCCTTGATATGATGACCTTGGTGTAGGGACTTCACATGCTTCACGAGTAGAGGCTAGCAGAGTGGTAGAGGACTTTCATCATTGATTGGAGGCGGTGCTACAGGGAGTGTTTGATCGCATGTCGATGCAGATCTAGGATGAGGGAGTCTTGGAGTAGTGTATGGGAGAACATGTAGAGTTGCAGACCTTGATCCATCGAGTAGCGGTAGTTGCAGTAGCGATGACAGGGCAACTGCCATCTGGACCGGGAAAACCTCAAGCTAGTGGTGCCTCGCCTCCTGACAGAGGACCTAGTGGAGGTGCTCTAGAGACACCATGAGTGCTTGATGTATTTATTTTTTGTATTTATAGAGGCTTGTGAGCCCATATTGTATATATGGTAGTGTGGCACCTATTTTTTACTGATATGGATGAGGGGGTTCACCTACCTATGGGCGATGTACATGTTGTACTATTTTTTGTAAACATTTGATGGCACAGTGATTGATATATATATGGATATAGCTTTTTGGATCTTAGTGATGTTCACATGTGATGATGTTTTGTGATTTTTTTTTTTATGATGTATAATCTATATGCGGTGACAAACTTTTGATGGTTTATGTATGTGTAATGGTATCTTGATGTGATAAATGTCAATTAAACACTAGGTTAGCCATATTATCCACTATTTGATTGCATTGTTATGGAATATGTGTAAATGAGATTGAATCAAAATGTAAAGATAAAAGACTAACTTGTAGGTATTTGCGAAAGAGGCTTTGATCGCAGACACAGTACACATTGTTGAGTTGCAGGACGACAAGTTCGGAATCTAGTAAGATGCTAAGGTGGCGAATGTGATGGTGACTGGCCTCAGTGAGGAGGCCAATGAAGACTATGTATTGTTCTTGGTTGTTGGTTGTTGAACCCAAACATATGTCGTTGGAGTGGAGCAGTTCATGTGAGGGGGTGTAAAGGGCCCAACCGGCCAAAGCAAGATTCTGTGTCCACCGGCTAGCTTCGTCAGCATAACTAATGTGGTAGGTAGATGGAGGAAGCATCTTCCAATAACACAAATGGTAGATCAAATATAAGTCATGGAGGGAAATAAGTTTAAAAACTCTACAAAATGTGTACAAAAAAAGAAAAAGCCTAGTGTAGAATGACTACACTCAAGCGTACAATTTCTTTAAGTACAACCCGTTGACGGGTTCTTTAAGAGGGTGGCCTTTAGGAGAGACTAGGATGTAGGTGCCTTTAGTGAGGCAGTGTTGAATGATGTAGGTTCCATTCCATAATGACTCAAATTTTCCATGGCCGAGGGTATTGTGGGTGATATCGTAGGCGAGGACGAGGTATCCTTTGTTAAAGGAGCGAAAGTTGGCATGGTGGTCAAAGTTGGCCTTTGACCATTTTTTCGCTGCCTCGTTGTTTTGTAATGAAGATCGATTGTCTTCATCCAATGATTCTAGGTTCAGTAAGTGTTTCTCCATTGGAGCAGTGTCAGGTAAAATCTCGATAGCGGTGTGTAAGGTTGGAATTTCTCACTTGATGGGGAGGGTGGATTCGACACCATGGACGAGATGGAAGGGTGTAAAAATGGTGGTTGTTTTAACTACTCTGGGATAAGGCCATAGTGTTGAAAACAAGATATGATGCCAATTGGTATTATGTTTGTTGACAATACGATGCAACATGGTTTTAAGGACCTTGTTCACTGCCTCTACTTGTCTGCTGGACTGAGGGTAGTAGGGGGAGGCTAACTCGTGGGAGAAGCCTAACCGGGAGGATAGTTCGATGAATATATCATTCTCGAAGTGTTTCCCATGATTGGAGACTAACTATAGTGGGAATCCAAAGTGAGAGATAACGTGATTAAAGAAAAAACATGTTGTGGTGTTAGCAGTGTTGTTGAAGGTGGGCATGGCTTCAACCCACTTGGTGAAGTAATTGACTGCCACGATAATGTACTTGTGTCCATTGCTAGATGGAGGGTTACAAGTAATGAAGTAAATGTCCCATTTGCAAAAGGGGCCAACGGTGAGGACTAGGTGTAAAACAGCGGGTGGCGCTCTTGCTTTGTGGTCATAAAGATGGAATTTGTCTCAGCGTTTCACGACGTGGATAAATTCGTGAAACAATGTGGGCCAGAAGTAGCTAGCTCAAATCATTTTCTGGGTGGTGGACATCCCTGAAAGGTGTCCAGCACAAGCACCATTGTGGAAATCATTTAGAGCTCTGTCAGCTTCATCGATGGTCAAACATCGACGAAGTATGGTGTCAATCCCTCATCGATATAAGATGTCACCGATAAGGAGATATAGAGGGGCCTGATGGAGAATATGTCGATGATCGTCCCTGGAGAGGTGGGGTCCAAACTTCTGTGTTCGTAGGTAGACGAGGAGATCATTGTACCAGGTATCATCCGAGGGGATGAAGAAGAGGTGTTTGTCAAGGAAGTCTGTATTGATGGGTGAACTGGTAGTATCTAAGGGAAATGTCGTAGTGAGTTCGATGAGGATGAGGGCTTTCTTTCTCTTGGGTGTTGAAAATTCAAGGTCATACTTCTGAAGGAAGATGATCCATCGAGAAATTTTTCCATTAATTTGTCGATGACTGAGAAAGTATTGCATGGGGTTGGAATCTGCCACGACTTTGGTAGTGCGAAGTAGGATGTAATGGCATAGTTTCTGGACTGCAAGGACAACTACAAGGGCGAGTTTCTCTCTGTGATTGTACTTCTGGGGTGGTCCTGAAAGATTTTTACTAATATAGTAAATTACATGCTCATGACCATCATCCCCTAGTTGGATGAGAAATCCTGCCATTGAGACAGTGGAGGCCAACAAGTAGAGGATATAGTCACGATCATAGTCGGGTGGACTAATCAAAGGGGAATTGGAGAGCATCATTTTTAAATCATCAAAGTGGTTTGGGAATGTTCATCCCATTGGAATGGGATATCGTGATGCAATAAATGAAGCCATATGTGCGAGTGACATAATCGGGGAGAAAGCAATGTAGAAAGTTAGCTTTGCCTTGTAGGCTTTGGAGTTGGGGTAAATTTCAAGGTTGTGGAATTTTGGTGATGGCTTGGAACTTGAGGGGATCGACGATGATGTCACATTGGGAAACAATGAACCCAATGAGGCATCCAACGGTGATGAAAAATACGCACTTGAGGGGGTTCAAGCATATATTGTATTGACAAGACCTGTGAAAGATGACGCGTAAGTCATTTGGATGTTGAGTGTGTTTCTTAGATCAAGCGGTGAGATCATCTAAGTAGGTGAGGATGATGCGAGCGAAATCATGAAAAACATTTTTCATGGCTAGTTGGAATGTTGCACCGACATTCTTGAGGTCAAAAGGCATGACACTATATGCAAAAGGACCCCATGGGGTAGTGAATGCAGTTTTGTTCTAGTCTGTGGGATGAATATGAATTTGATTGTATCCAGAGAAACCGTCCATAAAGGAAAATGATTTGTGGCTAGGGAAATCATCAATAATTTGGTCGATGATGGGTGTTGGGAAGTTGTCTTTGGGACAGGCATGATTGAGATCATGAAATTCAGTGAAAATTTGAATAATGCCCTATTTTTTGTTGACAGGGACGGGTTTGGATACCCATGACGTATATGTGATGGGGTATATGAACCCAACAATGCGTAATTTGTCGATTTCGACTTCAATGGCCGCCACTTTGGATGGGTGTAGTGGGCATTTCTTTTCTCATACATGTGTGATATCAGGCGATGTGTCTATATGATGTTCGACAATAGAAGGATAAAGGCCAAGAATCTTTGTGTATGACTAGGAAAAAATGTTTCGGTATTCCTGGAAGAGAGATTTATAATCTATAAATTCTTCAGGAGAACATGCAACATTGGCGGTGATTTCCTCTATGATGCTAGGTTTGATGGAAATATCGATTTTTAGAGTGGGGGAAATGCTAGCCATGTTGCCTTCTTCAAAAGCGTCAGGGGCAGGGATAGGATTGTTGAACCAGTCTATATGTCCTGACGGGATAAAATCTTTAGTTTCATTTGCGTATATGGAGTCTTGACTAGGGGGATCAAAGGATTTCTGCGAGAGAAAGAGAGATCTGTGATGGAGCTCATTCCATGGGAAATCGGGGGTAGTTAATTCCTCGAGGATGTCTTCGTCGTAGTGGAAATGGTGAGAACATAAATTATCTCGAGTAGTATCATTGGTGATTTTCAACATATGATTATCTTCTGGTGGTGAAGATGTAGGACATGTGCAAGGAGGTTATGATAGTGTTCTCGACATAAACCAAATATCAAGATACTGTGGGTTAAAAATTGTAGTTGAGCATAAGATTTCTGTGGGGAAATGTACTGGAGAATTTAGGGGATGGGGGGGACTCTTGCTGAAAGCTTTGGTGTACTTCCGTTAGTGTCTGTAAAAATTGAGGTAGCACAGGGAAATGGTGGGTGTGATGGCCATATTATTAACATATGGCACATGTGAATTTGGTTCGCAACCTTGTGGTACCTGTATCCGGAGACGTGGTGGTAGTACTAGGGGCATTGGCTGTAGCAACGAGTGGCGTGGTTGCTCGAGGAAGTCATATTAGATTGCATAACTCAGGGAGAAAGGGACATCGATTAGTGGGGTGTCCTTTCTCACATAGTTTGCAAGGAAGTTGAACTTGGGGGGGAGGCGGAGCGGTGGTCTCTTTCTTCTACCTTTGGCCTCCAACTATAACGGTGGCGCTAGTAAATGGGGGTGGGGGTGGTGCGGTGGAAGTGAGAATTGGGATATTCATTGGGATTCCCTATGTTTGGGGAGGGAGGGATGGTTGAGGAACCATATCAGGTAGGTGCAAATACCAAACTAGGATGGCAAGCACCATGTTGGGTAGAGTAAGCATTGCGGCTACCTGGAAATCTTGTATGCCCGATGGGGGGTAGAAAAAGGGGATTTGAGTAATGGCTTGGGGGACTGTCTCTCAAACCAAGATGTGACCCTAGGGGAGAGGGACATCAGAACAAGTGGTGATGGATATTTCTCAGGGGATTCCTGAGGTAGGAGTTTTGTGAATGGTATCTCCAGTGCGTCAGTGTTAGGAATGGTATCTCCAGTGCTAGTTCCATTGGAAGAGATGATGTATATTTGAGCTGAGGGATGTATGAGCGGAGATGACCCATTGTATGTCCCTAGAAAGGATGGGTCTTTGAAAATTATGGGGCCCATATCGACGAGTGGGTAGGCATCGGGATTATTGTGGACAAAAGGTAGGGTGTTATCAATATTGGAGGAAGGGTTAGGCTCATAATGTGAAACTTGATCGATGGTGATGATATTTACATTGTGGGGGAACATCATCATGTGAAAAATAGAAGATACGAATGCCTTCATAGTGTACATGTAGCTACGTCTAAACAATATATTGTAATTGAGTGGGGTGTCGATAACTTCAATGTTGATAAGGATGGTTTTTCCCCCGATTTCAACAGAGAAATTTTGAAAGAGCCCTTCAGGAGAGGATTGTCATTCATCATAATCTCTCAAAGTGATGGCAGATGGTATTAGCTCGGGAGAGTTGAGTTTTTTTCATACATTTTTGGACATGATGCATGTGGATGCACCATCATAGATGAACTATGATGTTCTGAATTTTGACGGGTATCTTGAAATCTACCAAAGTGAGGAGACGGGGTTCCCCACAATCTAGATCAAATGTAATGAGTCTAATATTAGCAGGGTCGACTGCCCCCATGGTGGAGAGTAATGAATTCCATAGACTGGGACAAGTTTGAAGGACTTCCAAGGTTGACATGGTGATAGGGGATTGCGCCAAGTCATTGACCAAACTATAATTGTGTGTTTCCCTAGCTTGAGGATTGTTGACATTCCATCATAATGGTATGCAAGGAATCCAAAGGGGGGTTTCAATGTTAGGGCACACAATCATCAGAGGTGGTCCCGTTGTAACTGGAACTTCTTCTGAAGTGGTGGGAGTATATTCAGGGGGTGCATTGTATTGACGACTGCGCACTTGTAGAAGAATTTCTTCTTCGCTAGTGAGGAGGATAATGCAATCTGTAGGAGTGCCAGGGTTTTGATACTATCCTATATGTGGTGGGGTAGGGTGCATTTACTGCTGGGTATTCTTCAACCGATATATGGTAGACACCCTTATTACCCTAGTCTACGAAACCAAAGATTTTGGGTTCATTCCCCAGTGGAGTCACCAATTTGTTGTATCCTTTTCATCACCTGAATGAGAAAAAGAGAGACACTTGCAAGTCCAGTTAGGTTAGTTGGATAGAACAAAAGTTAGTGCAAGAGTTATAAATATCAAGCACAAGAAATAAACAAACAACCAAGCTAACAACAATTAAATAAACCAAGCAAAAGTGCATAAGGGAATTGTTCTACATTATTTTCATCACCACTATGTCTGTTAATGATGTAAACCTATCTATTTCCTTAAGAGGGGTCAGTGGCCTGAATTCCTAAAGAAAGAAGGGAGAATAAATTTACCTGAGAGAATAAATTGGATTTTCCTTTGCAAAAACCCTATTAAGGAGGATTTCCACATGTTGCTCTATACATAGGGTGCAGAAATGCCCGATTTCCACAGGTTGCACTATAGCTAGGTCACAAAGTTTCCGCAAGCTGCATTACAACTACGGTGCGGTGGCCTTCGTACGTGGGAAAAACAAGCATTTTCTCGATGCTTCTAGAAGGAGAAGCTTCTATTGTGAGGTGGCCTCAAAATGGTTTGGATATTAATCGGTTTCATGATTTAGTGGGATCAACCTAACCTATGCACCTTATCCTCTTTAACTTATAAAAGGAGAGGATCTCTCATGGAGAAAGTTAGTTGGATTGATATTGGGAAATTTATGTTGGATTTGAGATTTTCTTTGTCAATATAGATTGTGAGTAGCTATCAGATAGACAGTCTCAGAGTCCATTGGAGAAAGAAGTGTGTGGGAAGCAAGGAACTGTTGGAAGGAACCTCACGACATGAAGGCATCTAGTTGTATCTTTCTTCCACATTATATAATGCAGTGTCATGTTTCTTTCCCATAAAATCATTAGCATTTTATTTCATAATTCCTTGATCATATGAATAGGTTGTCATTGGATATACTTTTGTTTCTTTCACTTTGGTTGGTTTTTGTCTCACTACAGGATCAGTATCACAAGAGCACCAGAGCGAAACAGGAACAACAAAGACATAAGGAAGCGACATTTAAAGGTATGTCTCTCGTCTTTTTTTTAGTAGTAAATTTGATGATTAGAGCCTAGGGAAAGCACCATGTCTTGTCGTGTTTTTTTCTAGATCTAGGTGGATCTATGGAGATTAGTTTATGCCTGCATTTACAGATTTATCCTACAACAAAATTGGCGAATCCACTTGGGAATAGATTTTTTTCCTATTTTTCCTTGATTTCCTACTTTGATTTGTTGGTTTCTATTTTCTGAGTCACTTGGAGTTCCAACTTGACTCTCTAGCTGTTAAACTTCACTGAAAACCTTCTTAATTTTTATTTTTTTTCCATTTTTGTTTGATTTCCGCACCCTTCTTTGAGGGACAGTGTGACGACTTAGGATTTCCACACCCTACCTATTTAGTTCAGTGAAAATAATCTGCACCCTACCCATTTCTATCCTAGGGAAATCAAGGATTTCCACAATGTGCTAGTCTTCCAGCCTGCGAAAATTGTGAAAAAAAATTGTTTTTGGTGGTTTTCCCTGCCCAGATCTGTGATATGTTTCTCAGGTGATTTCTTGGGTCTGATTGCAGTCTTCTTGAGAAAATTTGAATCTACACTCATCCATAATTACCTTATTTTTTCTTTGTTTGTTTTTGAAAGATTTGATATCTTCTTTTGAGTGTATTTCTATTATAAAACATTGTTTTTTCTTCAGAATTTTTTGGTGAAATAACTTATTTTCTTTTATTGAATAATTTGTGTTAAAAGAGAAAAATCGGTTGGGTTCATTTGTTTTTTGGAGAGTTTCTATTTCTTTTAGGTATCTTTGAAACAAAAAAAAATATTTTCTTGCTTTATATTAGATTGGGGGCATACTTGCATTTGAAGTAGAGAAATTGCATGATTCTTGGCATTTTTGGTCTTAAATTCTGAAAATTTTTCCCCCTCATGGTCTAGGGGGGGCCGGGGGCCATGAATTGTGTATTGGTGTATAGTCTCTTTGTCTCATTTCTTGAAAATATTGATATTGATAAGTTTTAAAATTTTGGGACATTGTGCATATAGGAATGATAAATGTTTTCTCCTTCTCGTAGCATAGATTTCATCAAAATGAAAAGATTGCATATTCATCTCTTTGCATAACTTTCGATTCGGTCAAAACAGCATATTGTCCACGCCATTTTCTTCTTGAGTAAAAACAACCTTAAAAATAAAGCACTTATAAAAATTGATTAGACATTTTTATACTTTCTTGTAGAAAACCTACATTTGATTAGTTGTAGGGATTTGGAATAAGTTTGAAAGATAACTTTCCAAAGCTGCAAAAAAACATAGAATCTGAGTTAGGGAGCGGTAAAATCCACTGATTACATTTTTTCTTGGGAAGCCCTTCTAACACAAGGGTCAATCAGAAGGTCACATTAAGATTGGCAGAGTTACTCACCCTCCTTTGTTGGTCTCAGTGTAGAGATTGTGCGTATTATGGGGGTTGCTTGAAGGTATATCCACAATGATAAGTGGAAGCCTTTCAACTTGATTTTGGGCTAGATACACTGCCTTTACGCGCGGATCGGATTGTCGACTGTTTCCCCAATCATCACTGTAGTATTTGGTAACCTTAGTGGCCTATCTCTTTAGGGTCTTTACACAAGGTGACTTTGGAGGGGCAAGTCTTCATGGTACCTAGAATTGACGTTGGCCAAATTCACTCGGGCTCCTTGGAGGGTATGCCCACGTTTATGTGTGGGAGCTTGCACCAGGGTGTAAGTCCATTAAGAAGGTCATGAATGTAACTTTTCCACCCACTCTATCTTATCCCCTTATCAATTTGTTCTCGTGACATTGGATTTCATCACCAAATAGTGTGCTCATTGTGAGAAGGTTTTGTTTGCTTGCTTGATTACTAGATTTTTAGCGTGTGTTGTTTGTTCTCCCTAGCAGGATCTAGGTTGGATTTTTATTTTAATGACATCAGTTTCGGAAATGACCAATGAAGGAACTTCTGCTCTAGGGGAACCTTTTGTTTTTCCGTCTTACAGAAACATTGGCCCTCCTCACATCGCTACTTTGAGCCTTCCAAGTCTCACAATTGGATTATCGGTATGGTTGTTTTTGTAACACCCTTTTTGTTACTATAACGCTCTGATACCATACTGTAATGCCCCCTTTCCATCAGCTAGGCAGGGGATACTTTGCAGAATAACATTACTCACACTTAATTATATAAACGACATGCATTTAAGCAATGAAACATATTTAAACTCAGAGTAAGCCTAAGAATTATTTCTAACATAATTTTAAAACATGGAATTAGCATTAATTCATATGCACAACAGAGTACATGATAATTATAAATACATAGACATGCAGAAACATAATTGAAACATCATCTGGTACTTATCTTTGAAACGATGGTAATTCCACCAACCAGGTGCAGGCTTTCCATGAACCTCCCAGCCTTAGACCACACTGCTCATTAAGCTCAGCAGTAGGTCACCCCTGAGGTGGGACTAAGCTCCACCCCAAGGCAAGGAATCATACGCTAGGTTGAGGTTACAGGGAAAACACACAGTCACAAGGAAGGAATTCTCTCCCAGGAACCACTCATACTCACTGTCCATAGACTCTCCTTCCCCACATGTCTGTTCCACCCCAGGAGTATACACCTTCTCTATCACCTAGACAGTCCTTCGGCTGCTAACCTCCCTTGCCTTGGGTTTCAACAACAAACTAGACCGAAAGTCTCCGAGCTCTATGGCAGCTACATGGTTCCTTCCAAGAGTTCTCTCCTTCTTCTGTGCACTCTCTCACCTGGAGAGAGTCACTCACAAGAAAAGGAACTTGTTCTTCCAACTTCAATCACCTCTCTCACCCAGAGAGAGTGTTGTACAAACTAGCCAACAAGCCACATGCAATCCAGCACTGCATGGCCACAACAACCAATGCGGAAAATAGACATGGGCTTTCCAACAGGCTTAGCAATGATAGGATGGTCTCACAGTTATGGCTTGGGGATAGAGACTTCACACACGGGCTCAATCTATTCAGACAGAGGGAGTCTCAGTTTTCCAGAAATCAACATAGGCTATCCTCGAAATCAACACACAGACTTTTCAGTGATGTGTGACGAGTTGTCCATGCAGGGGTAGATTCAGACTCCATGGTTCACAACAGGATGTACGGGCTATATCAGAACAAACAAAGGTATCTTCCCCAGTTCATAGGATGCACGAGGGTATCTTTGCAGAGGTCAGACCATTCACACTCAGGAAGTTGAGGGTCGAATGGAGGAGGAGCCCCCAACATGGCTCATCTCAGCCATTTTATTTGCATGCGCTTGGGTTGAAACTTGTCACCCATGCAACTGCATGCATTCCTTCAGCATGTGTTCCTTCCATTCGGAAGTCACCTATCATTCCAAAAGAACTTAGGGTAAAAACATATTATGCACATGTCTTTTTTGGAATAATATTTAAAATATTATTCCCAAGGCTTAAGCCCCTAGGCTTAACACTTAGTCCATTTTCCCATATTCCAACCCCTAATCCCTTGCCCACTCTTTGGAATCTTAGTCCCCCATCACTCATTCATCGTGGTTGGTCTGCATGCGGCGGTGTTTATATTTTATTACTGTTCTGCATAGATACAGGGACAAAATCAGGCTATTGGCCTTCAACACTTAGGCTCTCTGGCCTAACAATCACATAACCCCACTAGCTTATATAAACTCGGCTCATCGGCATATAAAACATATTTACAATTCATTTGATAAACAAGATTTACAATAGGGCTCAACCTTGGGGACATTACAATCCCCCTCCCCTTATTTTTTCACTGTCCTCAATGAAACTTTACATTGCATCTATAAGCTTTCCAAATTTTTAAAAAAGATGCAGGTACTCTACCCGCATAACATCTTCATGCTCCCATGTTGCATCCTCACGACCGTACCAGGTCCACTTGACCTTTACAAGCTCTATAGCTCGATTATGGGGTTGTTTTCTTTTCCTGTCCAATATGCGCACAGGATGCACTTGCAGGACACCTTCTGGTTCCATCTAAATCACATTCCAATCGATAACATGATTAGCATCATGTATATATTTCCTAAGAAGTGAAACATGAAACACATTATGTACAGTCATAGATGCAGGTAATGCAAGCATGTATGCAACTAGCCCAATCCTTTCTAGGATTTCAAAAGGCCCATAGTATCTTGCTTCCAACTTGGCACAACTTCCCAGCTTTAGGGAACTCGTGTTAGTTTTCAGTTTCAGGAAAACATGATCACCCACTTTGAATTCTCTGTGGGTTTTGTTCTTATCAGCATAACTTTTCTACCTATCCTGGGAAGCTTTCAAATTCTATTTAATTCTTATCATTTGGTCTTCCATCTCCTTGAACAACTCTGGCCCAACTACTACTCTGTCAAATCGATTATCCCAGCAAACTGGAGTGTTGCACTTTCTTGCATAAAGTGCTTCAAACGGGCTCATCTTCAATGATGCATGATACCCATTATTGTAGGCGAATATTTCCAAATGCAGGTAATCTTCCCATTTTGATGGTTTGTCCATCACGTAAATTCTCAACATGTCCTCTATTACTCTGTTCACCCTCTCTGTCTGTCCATCAGACTTGGGATGATATGCTGTACTAATATTCAGATTCATTCGAAATCCTTTGAACAATCCTTTGTAGAAATTCGAGGTGAATTTTGGGTCTCTATCAGACACAATCATCTTAGGAATTCCATGCAAGCATGCCACTTCTTTTAAGAAGATATTAGCGACATCTGCTGCCTTGTGAGTGGTTTTTAGTGGAATAAAATCAGCATCTTTTGTAAGCTTGTCCACCACCACCATGATCGAATCATGTTGCTTGCTCGTTCTGGGAAATCCTGTAATAAAATCCATCGTCGCCACTTCCCACTTCTACATAGGAATGGGTAAAGGCTGCATCAACCCTCTTGGGTGCCTATTCTCAACCTTAACTTTCTGTCACTCCATACATCTGGTGATGTATTCAACGATCTCTCTCTTCATACCTGACCAAAAGTAATGGCTCTTGAATGCTGCCACAGTCTTCTGATATCTAGGGTGTCCATCATAAGTCACGTTATGCATTTCTCTTAGAATCACAAATTTCAATTCCTGGACATTGGGTATATACACTCTATCTTTATACAGGAGTATTCCATCAGCTTCTAAGGTGTAATTTTCCTCTTTCTACGGCCTTTCACTCTGTTGTAGATTTGCTATAAAATATCTATATTGTAAATCTGCATTTGCATCTTCCAAAATTCTATCCTTAATATCAATCTTGTACATGCTAATGGTTGTAGCATGTAAGTCACACACTTTTCTGCTGAGTGCATCAACCACCTTTTTTTCCTTCCCCTTGATATGCTTGATATCAAAGTCGTATTCACACAGAAACTCCATCCAACCTACTTTGTCTAGCGTTCAAAGTCGGCTAATCAAACAAATATTTTAGACCATTGTGGTCTTTTCTCAATTCAAATCTTCTTCCCATGAGGTAATGTCTCCATTTCCTCAAAGCGTAGATGATTGCTGCTAGCTCCAAATCGTGAGTGGAATAATTCTTTTCAAGCTCTTTCAATTTCCTAGACTCATAACAGATTACAAATCCATATTGGCCAAGAAATCCTCCCAAACCTTCCTTACACGCATCGATGCACACCATGGAATCCATATTTGGATTTGTAATTATCAAGATTGGAGCGCTGGTTAACAACTGCTTCAATCGTTGGAAACTCTCTTCACTCTCTTTAGTCCACTGAAACTTTTTCTCCTTCCTTTGCAAGGAAGTGATAGGGTGAGCTATCTTTGAGAACCCTACAATAAATCTTCTATAATATCCCACCAAACCCATAAAGCATATAACTTATGTCACATTCCTTGGCGCTGACCATTCTTGAATGGGCTCAACCTTCTCAGGATCCACAACGATCCCTTCTTCTGAGATAATATGTCCCAAGTAATGGATTTGTCTTTGATAAAATGAGCATTTTCTTAACTTGGCATACAATTGGTGTTCTCTCAACACTTGCAGCACCATCCTCGGGTGTTATTCATGCTCCTCCTCTGAATTAGAATACACCAATATGCCATCCAGGAAGACTATGAAAAACTTGTCGAAATAGTTCCTGAATATACCATTCATCATGCACATAAAAACAACAGGTGCATTTGACAATCCAAACAGCACCATTGTGAAATCGTAATGACCGTACCTTGTTCTAAAGGTGGTCTTGTTGATATCCTCATACTTTATTCTTACCTGGTGATATCCTGATCTGAGATCTATCTTTGAAAATATTTTCGCACCCTTCAGCTGATCGAAAAGATCATCGATCCTTGGCAGAGGATACTTGTTCTTGACAGTTACCTTGTTCAACTGCTGGAAATCAATGCATAGCCTCAACATCACATCCTTCTTCTTCATGAACAGGACCAGGGCACCCCAAGGTGACACACTGGGGTGAATGTACCCCTTCTTCAGAAGCTCTTCGAGATGCAATTGCAACTCTTTCAAGTCTGGCGTACTCATTCTATAAGGATCTTTCGACACCAGAGCTGCTCCAGGCATCAAATTTATATAAAAATCGATGTCGCTCTTCGGAGGTAGTCCAAGTACCTCTTGAAATACGTCCTTGAACTCTGTGAGTACCTCATGGTATACAATCTTTGAGACTTCATCTATGGATGCTTCCTCCACATGGGCTACAAATAATTGACAACCTTTCCTGTAACACTTCTTCAGCTGCATGGCTAATATTTCTCTAACAGCCACAGCTCTGGGAATTCCTTGGAATTTTTTATGATTTCCCTCCTCATCCAGGCATGTAAACCTCTTGTTATGATAGTCCAGGAGGGCATGGTGTTGGTCCAACCAGTCCATCCCAATTAATCATTCATAAGAACCTAAAAGCAGAACATTCAATTCAGCCTTTGTGCTCAATCCATTCATGTCTATCGAACAAGATTTAACCAATTCAATGACCTTCCTCTTGGTTCCTGTAGCCAACTGCACTAACTAAGACCTTTCATGTTTGCTTATTGATAATTGTAAAATTTCCACCACCCTAAGATCTACATAACTATGGCTATCCCCGGAATCAATTAAAATAGTAAATGATCAGTTGTTGATCATACCTTCCACTTCAATCATGTGTGATTGAAATTCTATTTGATTTTTGTCCAGGGCTGTATATATCCTTCGCATTTTGCTGCCCATATCCTCCATTGTTTCATCTTGCTGAACATTGTCGATGGTTCTTTCTTTATATTTTCTATGGTGGCAGTCCCTATACCTATGGTTTCCTTTATAGCCCCAACACTCCATAGGTGGTGGTTTGGGCATTTGCTCACCCACTTCAGCCTTCCTGGGCTCTTTGAAAGATGGTTGTCCCTGAGGACTATTTCTAAAAAAGGGAGGCTTGTTTCCCTTCTACCTCTGCTCTTTCCTGAACTTCTTCTGATCATCCCAAGCCTTCCGAAAAGTAGGCCTTTCTCTTTGTTGTTCATATAAGAAATTTTCCCTTCTTATTGTTTCTTCCATAGTCTTAGGATCATCATACTAAATCTTGTCACCAATAGAGGGTGGCAGTCCACTCAGATATCTCTGAATCTTGACAACCTCATCTTTGATGAACGAAACATACTTCAGTATTTCCAAAAACCTTCGTTCGTATTCATCGATGGTCATGTTTCCCAACTTGAGTTCGAAGAACTCCATCTTTCTGTCATAGTACCTTTTGGTCAGGTATTTCTTCTCGAAATACCTCTTGAACTCCTTCCAAGTGATATCCTTCTCACTAATGTGTTGTACCTACACATACTGATCCCACCACATGGATGCTTTTCCCTTCAATTGATACATCGCAATTCTTCCTTATACATAAGAGGAATAATTCTGCAGTTGTAAATATGTCCTCATGCCAAGCAACCATGTTTCAACATCTTCTTCTTTCTTATTTTCTCCATCAAACATTGGAGGCTTGATATTGTTCATCTCCCCTTTCAATTCATCCACTCCAGATCTTTGGTGTTTTCTGGTAGGTGTCGGGCTTGAACTACTGTGTGCCTCCCTAATGGAATGCTTTGGGGAGCGAAGGTGATGTCTGCTACCACTCCTTGATCTTCTTCTTCTCTTAGGGGTCCCGTGACTCTCTATCTTGCTTGAGCCACTCCTCTTCTCTAATTTCCTTTCTATTCTTTCCAGGTTCTTCAACATTTTTAAGTTGAATTCTCCTTGTTGATCCTTGACCCTCATGAGATTTTGACTATCAGCTTGATAAGCCTAGGCATATTTCTACAATCTTTCAATGAGTTTCATCATATGTCCTTCCTTATCCATCTCTTTTTCATGCCCATTAGAGTTTGATTCTTCGACTCCCAAGTTGACATCCCTTCCTACCCTTTCATCCTCTGTTTCAGAGGAAATCTGTATCTTTTCCATTTCTATACTCAGCGTAGATTCATGGTTGACCTGACACTCGTTGAACTCTGCACACACAATGTACAATCAACTAAAGTTTTTCATGCTGTTAAAACTTCAAGAAACTTACAAAACTCATAAACAAACATGAAGAAGAAAAAAAACGTTTCGATTCCATTAAGTTTTTTGAGCTCTGTTTGGTTCTGAAAATTTTCGGAACTTATGGTTTCGGGGTCTCGGTCAATGAGACTCTCATACTCGCTTTCAGGTGATAGCTCATTCTTTCTCCCTACCCTCGTAACCAAAGACACCTTTCACAACTTCGCAATCTCACGAGTTCACGAGTTGAAGACCCTCGACTCTTCTTCCTCCAAACGTCGATACCCAAGATACGATATGGGTATGGATCCCTCCTTGCTAGAACCTGTTACATATAACCATAGGCTAGGGATAAGTGCTAGCACCTCTTGCAACTCGCGACTTTGTGAGTTGGAGTGTTGAGGCCTTGTGCTCCTCCTTTGCAAATTCCAAAATCCCAATTTACTTTACCCTCCTAGCCCACATAGGACAATTGTCTCCACATCTACAGTGGCGAGTGGCACCCTCAGGAGGGTCCACGTTATCAATGGTGAT
This sequence comes from Picea engelmannii, assembly GCA_009831015.1. Taxonomy (NCBI): domain Eukaryota; kingdom Viridiplantae; phylum Streptophyta; class Pinopsida; order Pinales; family Pinaceae; genus Picea; species Picea engelmannii. The sequence goes on from ML778615.1 coordinate 1,552,565, forward strand.
GTCATCGGGTCCCACCATGCTCACTTTTATTTTATCCCACTGGCACGTGGTACACACCCATGTGTCCACGTCCGTTCCAATTGAAATCCAATGATTAGACCTTTCTCAAATCTATGGCGTAGATCCTTTCGATGTTTCGGGGTTTCTGGCATCGAGAGTTTGTGCATCCACACCTCTCAAACTTTTGTTCACTGAAATCCTAAAATTATTGTCTACCCCTCCACTTGATCCAATAGTCAGGTTCCTATCTTATGATCTGCGGTGTATATTGTTTTATAGTTTCGGGTTTCGCTATTTCGTGTCTTGTGAAAACAAGGTTCATCCCTTTTGGTTTCCTGGGTGCCGAAATGCCATCTGGTAGCCACGTGTTTCCCCCGATGGACTATCCTGACGAATTCATGGTTTGACATATCGCAATTTCCATGTTTCATGTCCAAATCTAAAGGGTTTTTAAACCTTGTGCACGTTTTCCAGATCTAACGGTCACGAGGGTTCTCCTTTCCCTCGAATAGATCCTACATCTCTAAAACTTCTGGTGTGGAGTCCTCTCTCCCTGTGTCTAGATACCACATCGGCTATGGTTTCATAACACCACTACACCTCCTGAGCTTGGTAACATGGTCAAGTAACTCCTTGACAATCAAGAGCATTCAAAGGTTCAAAATAGGTCTTCTAGACACAATTTCTCCTCAAACCCTCGGTCCAAAGACCACTCAACTGGCCCATCTAGGCTCAGCGTCGAAACCTTGGCTCTGATACCATACTGTAATGCTCTGATACCATACTTTAATGCCCCCTTTCCCTTAGCAAGGCAGGCGCTACTTCGCGGAATAACATTACTCACACTTAATTATATAAACGACATGCATTTAATAAATGAAACATATTTAAACTTAGAGTAAGCCTAAGAATTACTGCTAACATAATTTTAAAACATGGAATTTTCATTAATTCATATGCATAGCAGAGTACATGATAAACATAAATACACAGACATGCAAAAACATAATTGAAACATCATCTGGTACTTATCTTTGAAACGGTGGTAATTCCACCAACCAGGTGCAGGCCTTCCATGAACCTCCCAGCCTGAGACCACACTACTCATTAAGCTTAGCAATAGGTCACCCCCGATCAGAGACTAAGCTCCACCCCAAGCCAAGGAATCCTAGGCTAGACTGAGGCTACATGGAAAACACTCAGTCACAAGGAAGGAATTCTCTCCCAGGAACCACTCATACTCACCGCCCATAGACTCTCCTTCCCCACATGCCTATTCCACCCCATGAGTATACACCTTCTATGTCACCTAGACATTCCTTCGGCTGCTAACCTCCCTTGCCTTGGGTTTCAACAACAGACCAGACTAGAAGTCTTCGAGCTCTGTGGCAGCTACAGGGTTCCTTCCAAGAGTTCTCTCCTTCTTCTGTGCACTCTCTCACCTGGAGAGAGTCGCTCACAGGCCAAGAAACCTGTTCTTCCAACTTCAATCACCTCTCTCACATGGAGAGAGTGTTGTACAAAATGGCCAAAAAGCCACACGCAGTCCAGCACTGTGTCGCCACAACAGCCAACGGGGAAAACAGACACGAGCTTTCCAACAGGCTTAGAAATGACAGGATGGTCTCGCGGTTATGGCTCAGGGACAAAGATTCCACACACAGGCTCGATCTATTTAGATAGAGGGTGTCTCGGTTTTCTAGAAATCAACACAGGCTATCCCCTAAATCAACACATAGACTTTTCAGAGATGTGTGATGAGTTGTCCACACAGGAGTAGATTCAAACTCCATGGTTCACAACAGGATGTATGGGCTATCTCAGAAAAAACACAGGCCTCTTCCCCGGTTCAGAGGATGGACGAGGGTATCTCTACAGAGGTCGAATCATTCACACTCATGCAGTCAAGGGTCAAATGGAGGAGGAACCCCCAACACGACTCATCTCAGCCATTTTATTTGCATGCACCTGGGTTGACACTTGTCACCCATGCAACTGCATGCATTCCTTTAGCATGCGTTCCTTCCATTCATAAGTCACCTTTCATTCCAAAAGAACTTAGGGTAAAAACATATTATGCGCATGTATTTTTTGGAATAATATTTAAAATATTATTCCCAAGGCTTAAGCCCCTAGGCTTAACACTTAGTCCCTTTTCCCATCTTCCAACCCCTAATTCCTTTCCCACTCTATGGAAGCTTAGTCCCCCATCACTCATTCATTGTGGTCCATCTGCACACGGTGATGTTTATATTTTATTACTGTTTCACGTAGATACAGGTACAAAATCAGGCTCTTATCCTTCAACACTTAGGCTCTCTGGCCTAACAATCACATAAGCCCACTAGATTATATAAACTCGGCTCAGCAGCCTATAAAACATATTTACAATTCATTTCATAAACAATATTTACAATAGGGCTCGACCTTGGGGACATTACATTTTTCCACTCAGGTAATCCCGAATGTAGTAAGTGTTTCGTTTGTAAGCACTTCCCCCCAAGACCATCAACCTCACGTTGATCCTTCACCTTCTTCACCAGTAAGATCTTCTTCACCTTCTCCACTTTCAAGGTATTCTTCCATTTCATCTTCTTCATTGAGTGAAAGCTCTGAAGCTAGTAACTCAGTGGATAAGAAGAAGAAGAAAAGGAAGAATAAGAAGAAGAAAAATAAACAAGCATCTAAAATTCCAGCCACTGTTGGACATGTTGGAAAGAAACCAGTTACTTTTGATTGTGATGGGAGTGTTGATGATGTCAATATCACCCAAACAACCCGTAAACCCAAGTACCCTTGTAGGATTTGTAAGGGTATCCATCTTCTTAAGGATTTCCCTAGTATATCCAAGGTTATAGAAGTATGGTATACACACCCTCACCAACCCATGTCGCCAGCCTCTAAAAAACATGTTAATGACCTCCCATCCACTAGTCAAAATACCCTTGGGAAGAAGAAAAGTAGAGTCAAGTTTCCTTGTAGGTTATACAGAGAGAGTTATCAAACTCACCTTTTCCCTTGTATGGACAAAGCCTCAAAATTACTGGAGGACATGACTGTTTAACCACCTCAACTTCCAGCTGCTTATCGCAAGTTGTCTTTCAACCCACCTGTAGTTGATGGAATGATCAATCTGGTTCCTCCATTGGTTAGTCTAGTTGATTAGGTAGTCAATATGGTCATGTCCTTAGTTGAACCAGTTGACCAAGTGGTTGATTTGATCCCATCCTCGATCAATCCCACTCTACCATGAGAGAGTAAAAACCCAATGGTCGATTTGATTCCATCGTCGATTGAACCCACTCTTTCGTTAGAGAGTGAAACCCAAGCGGTCAATTTGTTTCCACCTGTCGACCCCATTCTCCCCTTGGAGAATGAAACCCAAGTGGTCTATATGATCTCTTCATCGGTCGATCCTACTCTCTCGCTCGAGATTAAACCCAATATTGCCCACATTTTTCTCATTGATACAGATTCTACCATGTCGAGGGGTATTCCTCCCTCTCACGTGGAACCTCCTCCAAGTAATGAGGCCATCCTATTTAATTTGGGTGTGCTAACTGGACCTCGTCTTCCCTCTCACATTCCTTTCCAGATTACTGTACAGATTTTTGGTTGGGACGTTCCTCAGATGCTGATAGATGAAGGTGTATCCATTAGCATTTTGTCCTCTATTGCTTGGTAATCTTTGGGTTGGCCTCAGCTTGCGTCGGTTACACATAATATGTTAGCTTTTAACAGAAGAAATAGTGAACCTTTAGTGACCCTTCCTCATTTTCCTGTAACTTTGAGAGGGAAAACTGTCTTTATTGACGTCATGGTAGTCCAAGACCCCTTGGATTTCTCTTTACTCCTTGGGCAGGATTATGTCTATCCCATGAAAGCTATTGTGTCCACTCTTTTTCGTTTGATATCTTTTCCTCAAGATGGAATAATTGTGACTATTGATCAGCTTTCAATCATCTATCCTGACTGGATTACCTCCCTAAATGGTTCTTATATGCAAACAGTATCTCCCCTGCCACATGTTAATTATGTGGCGCTATCTCCCATGAATTCAACTTCTAATGATTTAGATCCGGTAGTTGACATAGTGATCTCTTCGATTGGGATTTTAGAGCCTGATCTCTTTACCCCTATCGCGGCCCTCGACATGTGTTCCTTCTAGAGTATGTTTCTTCCATCGAGTGAAGACCTCTTGGAGGCCATGACCAAGTTTTGTCCCTTGACATGGTGTCCTTCCAGAGAACCGTCCTCTTGGAAGTCATGATCAAGAAGAAGTCTTGAGCATGGTTTTCTAATTTCAATCTCATTAAAAAAATGAAACCAACGTTGAGGATAGTTTTCACGTCTCTATAGAAACCTCGTTAAAAAAATGAAACAAAGTTTACGAGGATAGTTTCTCTCCTCTCTGTAGCAACCTCGTTAAAAAATGAAACATAGCTTATGAGCATAGTTCTTGTTTCTATGTCAATCTCATTAAAAAATGAAACAGTGGTCTGGGGATTACACCTAGAGTCTTGAGCATAGTTCTTATCGTGTGTCAAGATCGTCAAAAAAATAAAAATAAAAAATAAAATGAAACAACTTCCCCCTCTCTGTTTGAGTCAAGTCCTTCGTCTAGTATTTGAAGCTTCCTTTCATTCGTCTTTGCAGTTGGATGAAATGAAGCTTGGAGGGCAATGCTTCCAGCCTCTGGACTTCATGCTGAAGTTGAGCCACTAGCTTCTTAAGCTGGGGGCTATTAAGTCCCAACCATGCATTGGGAAGTCACAAGCATAGTTTTGTATGGTTCAAGCTTGTGTAAAAATGAAACCATCTACCTCAAGCATAGTTTTCTCGTGTAAAAAATGAAACCAGGCCCAAGCATAGTTTTTTTTTTTTTTTAAAGCTTGCGTAAAAATGAAAACAATCCCGAGCTTAGTCTTTGTTCTTTCTCATGCTCGTAAGTACATGAGAATAAGTTACCGAGCTTAGTCTTTGTTCTTTCTCGTGCTCATAAATACATAAGAATGTAACCGAGTATACTTTTATGAATTTTTTGGAATCGTAAAGGTTACATGAAAAAGGAACCACTTGGAGTCACCTTTAATCTCTTTTCAGACTCTCTAAACATGAAAATATTGTCGAGGGACCTTATTCTTTTCACGCTCGTTAAAATATTAGAAAGTGAATCTATTGAGCGATCCTTTATCTCTTTTTCAGTTTCATCAGACTACTTATGAAAAAGGAACTTGTGGAGTCCTCTTTAAGTGTTTTTAAAACTCTCTAAACATGAAAAACCCTTGAGTGTTCATTCTTTGGACTTGTTAAACAAACATTGAAAGGCCCATATGGGACCGAACCACTCCTTCCCAGGGTTCGTTAAACATACTCTGAGGGACTCATCTAAAGGATGAGCTTACATTACAAGCATATGTTATCCTCCTCAAGCTTGCGTAAAAATAAAGAGTTACTCACTAGTAATGGTGGGGGAAAAATTGGGAAAGAAATGTGTCTAAAACGGTATTCCATGGAAGAGTCGATTTTGAATATGACACCCTTTCGCTTTCTTTTTGTTTGGGTTGGAAAATCGACTTGTCTCTTGATCATACTCCTTTATAATATTACAAATTGGTTTGTGATCCCTGTTGTTGAGTGAGTGTTTTCAAGACATTTTTCGTGTCATCAATATGTTCAAAGAGAAGTTCAGCCTGAAAATCCTCCTATTGCGTCGACCGTTTCTGCAGTCCTTAATCATTTTATTACGTCGACCATCACTGAATCAATCCTGAATCACTTGTTACTCCAATCGACATCAAATCTTGTTACCCATTTCGTGTCATTGATGGGGGATACATTAAGGCCCTCCTGTGATGAGTCTTTTCCTGTTGACTTCAACTCATTATCCATGAATTAGACTTAGAAACTAATTGGTACCTTGGAACTTGCATGCCTCAATGGCAGTTTTCCTCACTTTCGATAGTGGGTTTTCATTATTGGCCCCTTATCAAAAGGTTCCGTCGAGTGTTCGACCTCAATTGATTAATTCACATTCGTTGGATTGTGCTAAAGTACCTTCGGAGTCATTCACATTAATGATGATTTCCCTCACACTTGTTAACGGTATACACTAATGACCAGTAATCAAGTGGTTTCTACCATGTTCAACTTCAACACATATATTCACATGGTTAGATTCGTACTATAGAGTGGTGAAGATGAAGATCCTGAATATTTTCTCACAGATTCAGTTTGCATTGGAGTATATTTAGTTTGTACTGTTTCATAGATCCACATTGTATGTCTCATGGCTATGTTCAAATTTGAGTCTTTAACACATAGATCCACAATGTATTTTTGGTGGTTATGTTCAGATTTGAGTCATAATGGCATGGATCCACAGTGTATGTTTATTGGCCATGACCTATCTTACTTGACATGGATCTTTTCATGTCGACATTTATGATTTGAGTCATTTGTATTCTGAGTATGGGAATTCCTACCGTACTGTATTTCCTTGTTTGTTGGTAGGTTTCCGACCGATTGTTCCTTGTTCCCTACACACCCTCAACAAAGTATATCATCTATTAATTTGTTCTATCTTCATACTTTGGGGCGTTCTCTGTTACACATTATTTTCATCACCACTATGACTTTTAATGATGTAAACATATTTGTTGCCTTCAGAGGGGTCAGTGGCCTAAATTCCTGAAGAAAGAAGGGAGAATAACTTTACCTGAGAGAAGAAATTGGATTTTCCTTTGTAAAAACCCTATTAAGAATAATTTATGCAGGTTTCTCTATACATAGGGTGTATAAATTCCTAATTTCCGCAGGTTCCACTATATCTAGGTCGGGGAGTTTCTGCAGGCTGCATTACAACTAGGGTGCGGCGACCTTCGTACGTGGGAAAAACAATAATTTCGTCGATGCTTCTAGAAGCAGAAGCTTCTATGGTGAGGTGACCTCCAAATGTTTTGGATCTTAGTCGCTTTCATGATTTAGTGGGATCATCCTAACCTCCTCACCTTATCCTCTTCAACTTATAAAAGGAGAGGAGCTCTCATGGAGAAAGTTAGTTGGATTGAACTTGGGAAATTTATGTTGGCTTTGAGCTTTTCTTTGTTAAGATAGATTTTGAGTAGCTACCAGATACAAAGTCTCAGAATCCATTGGAGAAAGAAGTGTGTGGGAAGCAAGGAACTGTTGGAAGGAACATGATGACATCAAGGCATCTAGTTGTATCTTTCTTCCACATTATATAATACAGTGGCATGTTTCTTTCCCATAAAATCATTAGCATTTTATTGCATAATTCCTTGATCATATGCATAGGTTGTCATTGACTATACGTTTTTTTTCTTTCACTTTGGTTGGTTTGTGTCTCACTGCAGGATCAATATCACAAGATCACCAGAGTGAAACAAGAACAACAAATACATAAGGAAGCGACTTTTAAAGATATGTCTCTCATATTTTGTTTAGTAGTAAATTCGATAACTAGAGCCTAGGGAAAGCACCATGTCCTGTTGTGTTTTGTTCTAGATCTAGGTGGATCTAGGGAGATTAGTTTATGTCTACATTTACATATTTATCCTACAATAGGAATGAGAACCAAAATTAACCAAACAATTGACCAATATTCATGCCACCAATGGATAAATTTTATTAGTGGGCAAACACCAAAGAGAAAGGGAGATTTATGGGTCCCCTCTTTCTCCAAGGGATAGCTCTTGAACCCCTGATGAGAAATCTCTTCTTACAAATAGAAAACTAAAAGGAAATGGTGAAGAAATCCAAAGGTCATTCACTCAAGAGGTTATGTGAATAGCCCAATGAAATGGTGCTTATATGCTCCATTGATGAATGAGGTTCCTTGTAGGAGAATAGAGGCAGCATAATAATACAAATAGATTCTTGGAAATATAGTGCACCCATGGCCTCTTTTTATAGAAAATCTTTGAGGTATTATCCAACTGGTCTTTAGTGTGAAGAAGGGGCCCTTTAGGTCTTTGACCAGCCCCCAACTCGGATTCAACTTGCATTTCAGGGTCAAATCAACTTGGGAACTAAACCAGAAGTGGGTGGGAGGCCGACCAGAATAATTAATGTGTCGTTCGGAGGTGTGCATGGATTTTTGCATCCACAGTCGCGCATTGGGCGCATGTGTGCTTTCCCTGCATTTTTGACTGGTGCATGTGCATGCACTTCCTTTATATTCTGAGCGCATGATGATTTTATAACCAATTGTATAGTTTTTTCCCTTTGAAAATGAATTTTTGGGCCATGAATTAACTAATAGGTGTTTGGATATTCTAGATTTCTGTAACCATTTGCGGATGAAATTTTAGTGATAACAGGGTATATGTGTGGTTTTTTTTTAATTTACCTTTTTTTTAAATATGTATATTGGGTATATGTGTGTTTTTTTTTTTTAATTTACCATTTCCCAAAATGTGTATATTAGGTATATGTATGGGGGTGGGTATTGGTGTTAGTTTTAGGTTATAGTTGTCATTTATTTGATGTATTAAAGTTATTTATATAATTTTAATGGGGGATTTAATTATAAGTTAATATTTATTTTATTCTTGTGAGGTGTATGTATTGAATAGAAATGTGTGATCTATATGTGTGTTTATATAGTGATTATCATTTATGTAATGTATCGCAAGTTGTAGTGGTATTAATCATGACTCTAGTATTAATATCTATGGTAGACATTAGTTTTTATAAAATTATCAATGTGAAATTACCATAATCAACGGTATTAGTGTCACAATGTAGCATTATAATCTTTTGGACTACTTTCATCTATGTTTTTAATACTACTATCACTAGGCATCATCCCACTATATCACTCTTATCACTCTGCATTACTATCATCATTGGTATTATTCCCATCCTTCATTCTAGAACTACTATTATGCGAGACTACTATATCATTCCTTAAATCACATGCATGGGTACATTTTCCAATGGCATTGGTGACATTGAATTTATGGACTTCTTCTACTAATATCATGTCAATGTCTTTGATGTTACTATATTGTTAAAATTGTCAATAGTAAGTTGGTATTTGTCCTTCTCATTCACTCTAGTAATATCACCATTGACAATAATGATACCATCAATTGTAAATCACTCTTGTAATAACGTGGATGACGTATACAAAAACCACTTAGTACATTAGTGGTATTGGTGCTATGCCTTCTCATTCATGTGAGTACTATTATCATGGTTGTTAGTTGTGTTAGAGCGTTTAAATCACTATATTACTACCATTATTAACAATATTGGTGCCATGTAGTCTAATTCAATCCATTATTACCACCGTCGATAATGTGAGTGTCATATCTTTTACCCACTACAGTACTAACATCCTTGATGATATAGTATCATACCTTATAAAATAACAATATTGTTATCATTCCTTCTTATTCACCATTGTGTTAATATCATCAACATTATTGGCATCATACCTTATGACTCCAATACAAACACTTTTCTTAATATCATAAAGGATACTCACTCTAGTACTAATATCATTGATGACATTTTTGTTCCTTCTCACCCAGCTTATTGCTAACATCATTGGAAGTATTGATTTCATGCCTTCTCAGTACTCGTGGTACTAGCATCCTCATTGATATTGGTGTGATATATTCTAACCCACTCTAGTAATAACAAACTCAAATATAATGGTATCATTACTTCACACTCACTTTGGTACTAAGATCATTTCCAATATAGGTTTTTGAATTCCTTCTCACACTAATACTAACTCAACTACTTATATTGACAATGATATTTAGTTCCATATTTTATCACTCACTCCAATACTATAAATGCTAACACTGTTGTTTTTATGCATTATCACTCAAATACTAGCCATACCACATACATTTTATGCAATCCATGCCTTTGTGGTATCTATCAAGCTTATCATTGTTATCTATATGATTAAACCAAGTGGCACTTTCAGGAAACCAATATGAGTGAGATGTGTAACATAATGTAACATTGCCATGTCATAGGTTAGAAAAAATAAATAGTAAAATAATAAAAATTATATTAATAACATTTAGGTAAACTTATTGTCTTAATACTAGATACAAATACACACACACAACACATACACACCCATTACATGTAACTCACTTCCTCACACTCATGGATGACATCCCAATTAAAACCATTGTTGTATACTTGTGCACCTCACCTAGAGGAATTAAATCCCAACACTTGTTAGCACATTACATGTAACTCACTTCCTCACATTCATGGATGACATCCCAATTAAAACCATTGTTGTATACTTGTGCACCTCACCTAGAGGAATTAAATACCAACACTTGTTAGCACAAACCTATCCAAATGTTACGAAAACATAGTGACAACTAGTTCAGTTAAATTTTCAATATATATTCTATAGAGACATTTTTATCCCTCGAGAATAGGTGTATAATATGATGGAGGATATACACATAGGATATAGAAATTTTATATCCTATTTCCACCTTTTTTGAAAGTAGATATGACTCCCATGGTTAATCTAAACATGCACTAAATGTGCACTAGTCCCCATATGTTTAACATTGGAGGGTTTCTAAATGTTTGTGGTAGTTGTTGACAAAAAATCATGCATTTTCAAAGGTAACCAAAGTAATTGAATGGGTTTTATGCTAAAATCTCCTTGATATTTTGCACAAGAGGAAATACCAAACAATATAACCCTTAAAACTTTATACATATCTATCTATGTGTAGCATGAAAATTTTTAGCCTAGTAGGTTACCTCAATAAATTTAAATGGGATCTTTCAAGGTGGGGTTTTTTCTAAGTTATCTTCTTATAATCAAGTGGAGGTTCGAGTATGAATGAGTATTTCTATATTAACTACTACTATTTTTGTTAACAATTGAGGCACCCTTCATTAAAATATTTAGAGGAAGACATGCGATCCCACAAGATTCTCCTTGGAAAAAATGTGTGTGTACTAGGAATGCAATCCACTTCAATATTTTAAATCCATAATAATGGATGAAAATGTATACAAAATATCAATGAAAATATGTTGTAAAAAGATAATACAATCTATGACTCGATCAATTAGCTTAGTGGGTTTAAATGAGCACCTTGTTGAAAAAATAATTTAATATGTTTATTACTTTTTGTTATGAAATTAAATGATTGGAAATTTTAAGTTGGACTAATGAAGCTTTTTATGAGGGAATACAACTTAATAAAATGAAACTAAGAACTAGAATAGTTACAAAGGATTTTGTAGGGTTTAGTCCACTCTTATTAATGTCCTATTTGGGAATGGATTATTTTTTAATGATATATTTAAAATTTGAATATAGTTGTGATGATCCAACCCTCCTCTATATAATGTTGTAAGTTGGTGGTCAATTCTTGTTTAAAATCTATAATTCTATAATGGAGTTGTGGTGTTAAGTTTTTGTGTGATGTGTATATGTGTCAGTGTTAAGTTTTTGTGTGATGTGTATATGTGTCAATGTTAAGTTTTTGTGTGATGTGTATATGTGTCAGTGTAAGTTTTGAGAATGGTACCTATTTTTGAAATGAGTTCATTTCTATGTAATTGGATTTTTGAATTTTTTAACTTATGTGCTTGTGGTGTTCAAAGCAATATGAGTTGAGAGAATTGCAGGTTACAAACTTGGGAGCTTACTTTATTTTTGGAATATTTGTGTTTAGTTTATACATTTATTGGTATTGGAGTAAGGATTTCCTTATGATAATTGTGGGAAAAATAAAGTTTGAAGACTATAATAAAATTTTAGGTGGCAACTTGTATTTATTTGTAGGTAGAAACATTGTGAAAAAGAGATCAATTTAGATAGTAAAGGATAATGGATAAAAGATAAGTATTGTAACAAACAATGCATTATTATGTATAAGCTAAATAGTGCATAAGAATGTTGCATGGACTAAAATTGTCAATTTAAAGTAATTGTTTCAGAATTTATAATTGCAACATGATGGGTTCCAAAGTAAAATAGGAGATATTAAGAGATCACACCAAATAAATCAGTGAAATGACCATAAATACAAAAGAAAATGATGCAATTGATATTAAAGAATTTATTTTATGTATGGAGATCAACATTGAATGGAATTGGGATGGAGAGAATAAATTACTATCATCATTATGACTATAAATAGATAATCTAAGAAAGATAAGTATGTACTTAAAGTTTTGCATAATGAATAAAAAATAAAAGTTAGTATATAAAAAATGGCATGTGCAAAACCACTAAAATAATGATTAATTTAATTTAAAAGTCATAGAAAAAATCAGTTCATGTTAAATTTAAAGGTTTAACATTAAAAAATCATAATATATGAAAAAAACAACAACAATATTCTAGATTGGAAAATGCTATTGTTGATTGGAAAATTTTAATAGAAATAATGTCTATACAACATGGAAATATTTTGGATAAATCCCATGATGCTCATTTAAAACGAAGGAAACAATATTTCATATGAAAAGGATGATATTCATATGCAAACAAACTACAAATGAATCGAGTTCGAGGTGCCAATGAGGGATATAAGTGACTGAGTGTAAGTCGATAAGAAAATAATTGTTACATATGAGGCATATGTCGAATGTCGGGCTACAATGAAGATGAAGAAGAGTTACCACTTTAATGTGATAAAGTTCCTCATATGTGGAAGATGATGTGGGAAAAGGCCATATTTCCATACACATGGTAATACAAAATACCATATCTATACATATCTATACAACTATATTCTCTAGGATGGGATAGTATTAGATATTTTACAAAATACCATATCTATATGGCTATATTCTCTAGGATGGGATAGTATTAGATATTTTGGATAAGTTCACTCATAAAGGATTATGTTATTTTTTTGGATTATGCTATTTTTAACGTAGCCAAATAGTGAGGGATTGTAAATGGAGAATATGGTATTGATATGACTATAAGTAGAAATAATTTTATGGGAGTGAGAGTTGTAAGAGATGTAAACATTTGTTATATATATATATATATGTGTGTGTGTGTCAAATTATAATTTGAATAGAAGAAATATTTAATGTTTGGAATTAGTATGGAATGTTAGTATTAATAATCATCAATTTTTTATTGAATGGATTATTAAATTTTGCTTGGAAAATATCATTGTTTTAATAACTAAAAATTCATTTTAATTTTGGATCTAGTAAGTAAAGAGAAGGATCCAAAAAACTAATCAAATGTGAATTTATAGATGTGTAAAGAAATTCTAATCACGATAGATTTAGGATAGTGTGACACACATATATATCACATTATGTTAAATCCATATATATATATATATATATATATGAATGAGCAAATCAAATGCAAATCTCTAGAGGTTTAAAAGATATTGAATTAACATGGATTTATGATGGATTTAGAATGGTATGATATATTTTTATCTATATATCATCATTATTATTGTAATTCAATAAAAAACAAGAAAATATGGTACCAAATATAATCATATGGTACCAAACATAATTCCCTTATGTTTCTTCTTTTCTAATATTCATATAATTTAATTTTTATATATACATATTTATAAATGATTATTATTATTACTATGTTTCTTAGTCTTAGAATATTCTTAGTTGTCACACAAAATAAAAAGCTCTAATTTTAAGCATTAAAAACGATGATTAGTTGTCATTGATGCTAAAGGATTGATGTCAAAGGAACAATGTCTTGTCATAATATATTGATGGATCATGTATTGTCCTTGAGGTCAATGGATTGATGTCAAGTGGATTCATAGTCATATGATGTCAAGTGGATTCATAGTCATATGATGTCATGCATAGTTGAAGATGGATCAATGAGTTGTCATTGATATATGATGCCTAGATTAAGATGGATCAATGAGGTGTCATTGATATATGATGCCTAGATTAAGATGGATCAATGAGTTGTCATTGATATATGGTGCATACATGAAGATGGATCAATGTGGTCTATTTGATATGTGATGCATAGTTGGATTGATGTAAATATGACTCATTATTGTCTTATCATGGTTGATAAGTAGTAAAAATGGATGAACTCCAAACTGTTCCCTTTATGGTGAAATCCCTCATGGGAATATGCTTTGCGGTTGAGTTATCCTAATATTATGGTTAGTGAACACATGTTTAATTGTGGAATAATGAGATGGATATAAGTGAATTTGTCAATGAGACTATCCTAGATGGATAGTGTTTGTCAAGCCATTTCCGGTGGTATGTGGAACGTCACATAACTCTTCACTGTTTGAGAGTTATGGCCTTACGAAGTTGAAGGACCCTCATATGTTGGCTTGAAGCCCCAAAAGGTCAAAGAAGTCAAAGTGCTTGCCAAGAAGAAATTATTTAAATAACAAAGTGAAGTGACAAAGTCAAAGAGGATTATTTAAATAATAAACTGAAGTGACAAAGTCAACGAGGATTATTTAAATAGTAAAGTGAAGTGACAAAATCAAAGATGATTATTTAAAGAATAAAGTAAGTGACAAAGTCAAGGAGGATTATTTAAATAATAAAGTAAATGGAGAAATTTCTAATTATGAAAAGTGGTTATAAGAAGGTTAACCCCAAAATGAGGAAAATGGGTTTAGTGGTCAAGTGGCTATTGGATACATGGACAAGTGGAAAATTGGGCAAAGTTGGACATAGGTGACTATGTGGACAAAGTGGCATAGAAGATGCTTCTAAAGAAGCTACTTGGAGAGTATAAATAAGAGGCAAGGGTCTCGTATGAAAATAATTTCTTGAGCATATATTGAAGATCTATTCTAAGAGAGAGAGTGACTGGAGGATCTCATGGATGCATCAAAGTTTCTATAAGTCTGAGATCTTGACATAAAAAGTTTTGGAAGTTCAGAAACCCTAGTTTCTGAAGGAGTACGCGAGGAACAGTGTGACATAGAGCATACATACATGGGTTGCAATGATATAGAGCACATACACACACGGGCTAAAGGAGGACATAGTCTATACAATTGGAGGGAAGTCATGAAGACTTGAGTTTGAGTTGGTGCCAGGTTCTTGAAGTTTGAAGAAGTTCCAAATCTGCATTCTATGGGATCAGATCTGCCATAGAAACTCTGGTATGGTGACAAAGTTGTCTTGATCGATACTCTTTCTTATTGTATGGTGAATTCTTGATGCATTGTTGGTATGGCTATTGTGATATGGTTATGTTGGTTGATTGATAGAGTGAGCAACACTCTTAGGGTACAATACTGATATGATTTTCATAGTATACTAGTTTCTTATACATGATTAAATAACATTCATATTGTATGGTTGAGGAGCATGAGTAAGTAGTTGGAGAGCATAGATGTGTTTTGATTGGTTATGGTACATATTGAATAGTGAAATACATAAGTGGATGTGACTGAAGGCCGCAGAGGATCTGAGCTTTTCATGGAGAGAAACCCTAATTATTCAGAAGGCATACACAGGCTATAGTACAGACAGGCCGTGTACATATGTGAGTTGTACTACTAGTAGGGTGCATACACACGCGTGTTGCACTACTGAATGGTTGCATACCTATTGACAGATTGGTATCTATTGAAGATTGATTCCTATTCTCAGTTGGTGCTGAGTTTTGTAAGTTGAGTCTTTCATTATAGAGTCGGTGCTCATGTGGAGTTGTAACTATATTTAGTTGTTGTTGATAACCCAAGGATTGTAGTCCGTAATAAAAATAAAATTTTACATACATATTGTGTTCTTTGTGTTTCTTGTGGTGATGACTTATTGATGATATATGTTGCTGATATATTTTCACATTTAACTGGTTATAAATGCTAGTAATAAGTGATGAGTAAATGGTGATTTCTAACTAAGGAGTTTTGTGAAGGGAAGTATTGAAAAATATCCCTACACTGATTCACCCCCCCTCTTAGTGTGGTTGGTGTGTCCAACAATTGGTATCAGAGTGGGACTTCACTATAAGCCTTAACAAGCTTGGAGGATATCCATGGACACACAGATGGTTGATGAAGCTCCATTCCTTGATGAGGAAAACTATTCTACATGGAGAATAGAAATGAAGGTGCATTTGAAGGAAATAGGAGTGGGTGTTTGGAAAGCAACTATTGGTGGATCAGTTCCTTTGAAAAACAATTTAAAGTTTGCAGCTCGAAGGGAATCAAAGAAGAATGATGCATTGGCTCTCAATACCATTCTTAGTGGACTCTCAAGTTCTATCAAAGAGAGCATGGGACAATGAAATTACGCCAAGGATCTATTACTAATGCTAGAGGAGACATACCAAAGAAAAAAGGAATACCTTAAAGACAACTCCATCAGCCTATCAGGAACAATGAAGGTAAAGAATCTACAAAATCCTCTATTTGCAATGATTATAAATGTGATGATGTTGGAAAAAAGGAAGACCTTGAAGACAAATCTATCAATATCAATGAAGGTAAAGAATCTCCAAAAACCCTTTATTGTAATATTTCAAAATGTGATGATGTTGAATATTTCTCTACAAGTGAAGAAGAAAATCTAGAGATAGTATGTGTAGAATTAAATGACAGTTATCCCATAGAAGAAGTAGAAGAACTATCAAAGCTTAAAACAAAAGTTGAATGGGGTCTATTTGAATACAACTATGACCATTGTTACACAAAATATAGCTATCTTTCTAAGAACACTAAAAAGTTTCTTAAAAAGAATCAAAGGCATATCTTAAAGTTAAAGGAAATGCTCAAGGAACAAGAAGAAAGTAAAAAGACTCAATTAGAAGAAAAATAAGAAGAGATCAAAAGAGTAAGGAATGAAATAGAAGAGAATAAGAAGCTATATGATGAAAGTCCTTAATTTAATGTCCATCTCAAGACCTAAATTTAAGAAGCCAAAAGGGTAGAGGAATTACTAAAGAATCAAGTAAATGAAAAGGAAGAGTCATGTAATAAGTTGGAAGATAAAGTTGTTGATCTTAGAAAGAAAATATAAAAGTCAAACAAATTATTGAATATCTCAAAAATCTTCAATGAGATATTTGATAGTCAAAAATCACCAAATGATAAATCAGGTCTTGGATACAAGAAATAAGCTACACATGTTGAAGCAAGCAACTCAAAGAAGCATGAGGTAAGTCCATCAATCTTAAAGGATGGAAATAATGTTGCAAGTCAACCATCGACACAAGGCAAGGAAAGTTTCAAAAGAACAAAGCAAGGAAGACATCAATAATCCATCTTTAACCTCAAAGAAGAGAGACACCTTCAAGATGGACACCAAAGCAAAGGTATGAAAATGTTTTTCATGGTCATTGTTACTCATGTAATGAATATGGTCACAAAGCTTTGTAATGTAAATACTATGCAATCGAAGATAAAGAAATATTTCATAACACCCTAAGGTGTTGGAGATGTAATAAAGTAGGATACATTGTTCTTCATTGTCATGTCATGAGATGCTATAACTATAGTGGATCTGGTCACAAATCCTAGGATTGTTGGAACACAAGAAGAAATACCATAATGAGGAATTCATATATCATGACTAGAGGAAGGCATGAGTTTAGGAAGGAAGACATTTTTGAAAAGATGGAAGCTCAAAGATCAAGTTCTGAGAAGTAGGGATACCTTTAGAAGTGCGTAAAGAAGACTAGACAACCAGAGCAGAATAACAACCTTAAGAGAAGCTCAAGTTTGTCATATTCAAAAGCATACACAAGTTACAATGGTAACAGTCACGTGCATACACAGGTTACAATGGTAACAGTCACGTGCATACACGAGCTGACCTATGAATAGGTCACATACATACGCGAGATGTCTATGCAGAAGGCCACATATATGTGGTAAAAGAACCTTGGGAAAAAGGATATGCACATGAGTTGCAACATGGTATAATGGTATACCTCTATGTTGCAAGGTCTGACATGGTTTGTGGCAGGGTCTAACATTGTTTGTTGCAGGTTTTCATGATCACATGTTGGCATTCATAATTGATGTATGTATGGTGGTGACATATGTTTGAGTTTTGAAATACTATCTTGTATGCATGGTACTAACCCTAGAGTGTGGATTGAGATATTTTTTTTATTGAAGAAAAATGTTGGTTGTGACAGTGAAGTTATGACACTTTGGTTATGAGATATCATGATGATGCTACCTAGAGATGTCATTGATCTATTGAGGCACACTTCTAGTACATATTGGTGCTTAGTATTTGTTGTAGTGAATGGAGGTTGGGGATGATCTATTGGGGTACATGGATGATACATATTTGAGTTTCATTGATATATATTATGATGTATTATTGGAAGAATATTTGTTGGATATCTTGGTGCATGCATTTGGCATATGGATGAGCTACATATTGGGACATGTAGTTGATGATTTGATGAAGTGGTAATGTTGTACACCATTGATGAGTCATAGATTGATCTATAGTTGATGCATGTTTGGTACACATTTGGTACATTTTTAGAGGCACCTATTAGCAGTATGATTGGCACATGATCTATGGTTGATATGGCATTCATATATGAGGACACATCTTGACTGTAGTTCATCATTTTTTGGTATTGGTGCATGGTTAATGCACTTGCTTGGTATAGGTGGTGATACATGATTAGTGCAATGTTGATGCACTCATATATGGTATATGTATGTAGATGATAGCACTTGGATAAAGTACACCATTGGTATTACTTGTTTAGAATATACTTTGGTATATGATATATGGAATGATATAGTTGAGACACTTGATTGATTGAGATACATGGTTTTGGCACTTGGTTAATGATTTTGATGTACATGGGTGTTGTGCATTGGTGGCACACAATATGGCACATGATGTACTTGGTTGATGTTTTGTTCAATATTATCTATTTCATTTTTGACATATCATTTTCTTCATGATGTATGTTATGGCAAGAGTTTTGATGCATGGACAGGTCCAAGGATCGTCATAGAAAGAGAGATTGATCTATGTTCTGGTTGAGCAGTAGCATTTGCAACAGAAGCATATTGCAGTGATAACATATTTTTCATATTACAGAGAATATAGGGGGAGACACACCCATAGGGGGATTCATTATTATTCCCATGATTCTAGGAGGATATATTTTATCATATGAAAACATAAATACTTGAAAAGGATCCCTATACCTAGAGAAAGAACATAAAGGCATAGTTCCAGGGGGAGTGATGGTAACAGGGGGACCATGGTCGATATATCTTCTACATTACATCAGAGTGATATCCCTTGTTCAAAATGGGAGAGATTATTCAAATGAATATCAAAGGCATTCAGTAAGGGGGAGCAACCCCAGGGAGAGTTTAGGCATGGGGAGCAGCCCTGAGGGGAGAATGACCCTTTTCCATTCATGTCAAAGGAGGAGAGATGGTAAAATTGATGTGATTGACATGCCTATTGATGTAGAGCAATGCCTTTTCTACATGTTTCCATCAATGATTGGTGTTGACATCAATGTTGGTATTTCCATCAATGCCAAAGGGGGAGATTGTTGGACCAGTTGTCATTGATGCCAAAGGATTGATGTCAAAGGAACAATGTCTTGTCATAGTATATTGATGGATAATGTATTTTCCTTAATGTCAATGGATTGATGTCAAGTGGAGTCATAGTCATATGATGTCATGCATAGTTGAAGATGGATCAATGAGTTTCCATTGATATATGATGCATAGATGAATATGGATCAATGACTTGTCATTCATATATGATGCATAGATGAAGATGGATCGATGTGGTCTCTTTGATATATGATGCATAGTTGGATTGATGTAAATATGACTCATTATTGTCTTATCATGGTTTATAAGGAGTACAAATGGATGAACTCCAAAGTGGTCCCCTTATGGTGAAAGCCCTCATGGGAAGATTCTTTGTGGTTGAGTTATCCTAGTATTATGGTTAGAGAACCCATGCTCAATTGTGGAATAATGAGATGAAAATTAGTGAATTTTTCAGTGATACTATCCTAGATGGATAGTTTTTGTCAAGCCATTTCCGGTGGTATGTGGAATGTCACATAACTCTTCAGGATTTGAGATTTATGGCCTTACAAAGTTGAAGGACCCTCATATGTTGGCTTGAAGCCCCAAAAGGTCAAAGAAGTCAAAGTTCTTGAAAAGAAGAAATTATTTAAATAATAAAGTGAAGTGACAAAGTCAAAGAGGATTATTTAAATAATAAAGTGAAGTGACAAAGTGAAGGAGGATTATTTAAATAATAAAGTTAAGTGACAAAGTCAAAGAGGATTATTTAAATAATAAAGTGAAGTGAGAAAGTCAAGGAGTATTATTTAAATAATAAAGTAAATGGTGAAATTTCTAATTATGGAAAGTGGTTATAAGAAGGTTAACCCTAAAATGAGGAAAATTGGTTAAGTGGTCAAGTGGCTATTGGATACATGGACAGGTGGAAAATTGGGCAAAGTTGGACATAGGTGACTATGTGGACAAAGTGGCCTAGAAGATTATTCTAAGGAAGCTACTTGGAAATTATAAATAAGAGGAAAGAATCTCTTGTGACAATCATGTCTTGAGCATATATTGAACATCTATTCTAAGAGAGAGAGTGACTCGAGGATCTCATGGACGTATCAAAGTTTTCGTAAGTCTTTGATCTTGACGACAAAAGTTTAGGAAGTTCAGAAACCCTAGATTTTGAAGGAGTACGCGAGTAGAAGTGGGCCATAGAGCATACATACGTGGGATGCAGTGAGCCAAAGATCGTACACATGTCGACTGAAGGAGGACACACTGCGTACAGTTGGAGGCAAGTCATGAAGACTTGAGTTTGAGCTGGTGCTAGGTTCTTGAAGTCTGAAGAAGTTTCAGATTTGCATTCTATGAGCTCAGATCTTCCATAGAAACTCTGGTATGGTTACATAGTTGTCTTGATGGATATTCTTTCTTATTGTATGGTGAATGATTGAGGCATTCTTGGTATGGATTTTGTGATATGGTTATGTTGGTTGATTGATAGAGTGAGCAACACTCTTACAGTACAGTACTGATATGATTTCCATAGTATACTATTTTCTTATACATGATTGAATAACATTCATATTGTATGGTTGAGGAGCATGAGTAAGTAGTTGGAGAGAATAGATGTGTTGTGATTGGTTATGGTATAGGTTGAATAGTGAAAGACATAAGTAGATGTGACTAGAGGATATGAGTTTTTCATGAAGAGAAAACCCTAATTATTTAGAAGAAATGCACATAGGGTGCATACATATGTGTTTTTCACTACTTACAAGGGACATATTGGTATATTTTGATGATTGAGTCCTCTTCTCAGTTGGTGTTGAGTTGTATAAGTTGAGTCTTGCATTATAGAGTTGGTTCTCTTGTGGAGTTTAACTGTTGTAGTCCGTAATAAAAAGAAAATTGTACATACATCTTGTGTTCTTTGTGTTTCTTGTGGTGATGACTTATTGATGATATATGTTGCTAATATATGTTGTTGGTATATGTTCACATTTAACTAGTTATAAATTATAGTAATAAATTATGAGTAAATGGTGATTTCTAACTAAGGAGTTTTGTGAATGAAAGTTTTGAAATAGAACCCTACACTAATTCACCCCCTCTAAGTGTGGTAGGTGTGTCCAACATATTAGAGTAATTAATGAAATAATAATATATTACTTTAGATTTAGGTTTTTTTTTACGGCCTATAAATTTCTTATAAATTTCTTACTAAGGTAAGTGGAACTTTGTGAATTCACCTTATTTACCCCTATAGGCTTAATGAAACATTATAATATTGGTGGGATGTGTGGATATAAATGCTCTTAAACAAGATCTTAGTGGAACACTTCACCTTAAACGCTCTTAATACAACATTTAATGGGTGAGTGGAGCGCCTCGTTACCATCTTTTCAACCTCTTGATGCCTCCAACCCGTCGATGCCCTCTGGCGGTTTCTTTCCTCGCTTACAGGGGCACTTCACCTTAAACTCTCTTGAGAAAGAATTTACTGGGTGCTTGAGCGTGTGAGCCTACTTACCATAGATTCCTACCTCTTCATACCTCCCACATTTTGATTCCCTCCGGAGGTTTCTTTCCTAGATTACGATGCTTGCTATCAGTGCCATATGTCCAACAATACAACGGAAAATAATATAATAGCAAATAAATACAATAAAAATATATTTGTATTTTCAACGGACATCCATGTGTTTATATTTATATTTTCAACCATGTGTTTAGCGATGGCGGCTATTTTTTCCTAGCATGCTATGCGTGACGTTTTCTCCATGTATCCAATATTATTACCGCTTCCAAGTCATTTCCTTTTCAATTAGTGGGAGGTTTGGGAGTTTCTTCCATGTCCCCAACCTCAGGGTTATGTAAATAAGAAAACATTCACCATTTTTGTCGTTGTAGATCTAGATTGCAGTTCGATCAAGGTAGTACAGAGGGAAATAATGAAACAAGAGCATAGAGGAGAGGAAGAACATTCTTAAAGGCACTACATCATCATCAACATCAGCAAAGAGATTAAAAACAAATGTTCTCTACATTTTCTTTGGTTTTCTGGTTACGCTTTTATATTTCTCTGTCCATTAAATAGATGGATTTTAAATGGCCTGTGCTCCCCTGTCTGTGTGCATGTTGAATTGTTCCCTTGTCCCTATGTCGGCTTAAATTTATCCTGCTTAAAATAAATTCCGTCTTTACAAAATCGTGCATGAACATATGTTCTTCTTTTGAGCATTAGCCAGATGTTTCTACATAGCTCTTCGTTGTAAACATAAGCTTAAAAATGAGAAAAAGTCTTATGGAATCGTTTTGAAAATAAGTTCATATAGCTTGCATTTTACTACATTATTAATAATCAAGACAATATCATTAATGTAAATCTCTTCCAATGGTAGAAAACAATCAACAATGTAAATCTAATAAGCAAGTTTGAAGATGAAGTTTGCAGGTTAATTCATGTTATTAAAACCTATGGTACTGGTAACAGATAGCCATCACTTCCCAATAACAAGTGAAACAATGAAAAATAGTTGGTAAAACTAATCTTTGCCATAAAAAGAAAGCTAAAAGAAAACCAGGGAGCTTTTTGATGTAGACACAAGCTTCAAAATAAGGAGAGAGATTCATATTGTTTACAAATGCAAGCATGTATTACAAATGCTGGTACAAATCTAGAGAGAAAGGATGGACGCCACACCATTTGCTGGGCTTGCCAGTGGTCACCCCCTTAATCAGTTGTCTCAAAACTAGTTTAAAACGTGGTGCAGCCATGCAATCGCTTAGGGTCGACTTAAAATGTTTGAGACGTACAATGTTTTATTTTCCACGTGTTGGTGACATGACTCCAGCGTAATCCCATTAAATGCTTGAACTGGACTCGTACATCTTTCCTACAATTTATGTACCCCATGAATGGTTTCACTTGCTTTACTGGGTGTGACGGGAGAGAATTCTCATTCAATGTTGTGTAGTATCGTTGTATATTACTCCCGCAATTCTTTCAGTTAAGCTTGACAGAGTAGCCTAATTTCCAACTATATCTCCCCATTTCTTAGTTAATTTTCACGGAGCATAGTAGCATTCAATTCAAGTGGAATTCTTTCAGTTAAGCTTGACAGAGTAGCCTAATTTCCAACTAGATCTTCCCATTTCTTACTTAATTTTCACGGAGCATAGTAGCATTCAATTCAAATGGGAATAGCTGAAATCACAATATTATCGAATTCACATTTCATAACTGTAATTTAGGCATGATTGATGGTTTAGGAATCTAGCTAAATTATTAAATTTGTAATTTAAACAATGGATTAATGAAACTGTAGAATTTTTTGTTCAATGAATTCCCATCAAAACAATAAAAAAAAACATAATTTATTTGTTCCGGAATCTACGCCTAAGCTTGAACCAATCAATTTTATTTGAAGACCAAATGTTCATTAAATAAAAAAAATGCATTTATCTCACAACGTATCATATTATCCATATTAATATCGAAATGAATTTCATTGCATGTTAAAGGATCGAATGGAATGGAGTAAATTAATATCGAAATTAATTTCATTGCATGTTAAAGGATCGAATGGAATGGAGTAAAGTTAACACTTGATTTTGCTCCATGCCCATTAGATGCCATGAACCTAGAATATACACACCTTGATTTGATTGCGTCGATACCTAGAATATAGGTATTAGATACCATGAATTTCGACTTGCATCGATACTTTGCTATCTGTATAGTCATTGGATTCTTAGTGAGTCCATGATCTTTTGATCATGTTTATTTAATTAATTATGTAACGCTTCATAGTGTTCATATAAACAATATGCGTTTTATTAATAAACATGAACCCATATTGTTTATGAACCCATATTGTTTATACTATCACAGCTGCTAACTCGCACATAAAAAACCATACAGTAAAAATGCCAGGTTAAAAAACTTAGTAATAAAAATGCCAACCTCATGTATGAAAAAATTGGACAGTTGAAGAATTTGAAAAGTTAATTATTTAAAGGTGGCAATTATATGATGTTACAGTAATTTCTTAATATGATTAGGTAAATGTTAAAAAGTAAACAGGTTAACGGATGCATTTATAAATGCAAAGAAGTTATCAACAATAAATCTGACTCATTAATTTTGGAGAACGACTAAGAATATGCCAGCATCTTCAATGCATAACCATCAGATTAGACTTTAAGATTAAAAGATCATTAATTATGCCCATCTCCAATAAATATAAACCAAATATAAACCTTTGAGCATAAATAAACTCAAGAAGCTCATGAAAACCTCATTGTTTATATGTATGTGTTTCGATAAGGAGAACGCTCATTAGAACGACATATGGAACGCATATGAACACAACATGAGCGTTCCATGCGCTTCATATGAACGCATATGTTTGTATTCTTAGTGTTATTGGAACACATATTGCTCATGTTATTGGAATTTTAGTATTGCTCTTGAGGGATCATTATATATTACATTTATTATTATGTAAAGAACAAAACCATTATTAAAAGTAAGATGGAAATGTTTTGCTTGCATATATTTCAATTTTTTTTTTATCTTTAGCTGTGAGCCTTTAATAACTTGAAGAGTTGTCTTAAAGTCTTTTGTAACTCCATTTATAATTCACAAAACTTTTAAACAGTAGACACTAAAATTTCTAAAACAAAGAATTTTAAGGTTTAATCTATAATCTATAATTTAAATTAGAGTTAAATTTAATCTATAGTTTAAATTAAGGTTTAATCTATAATTTAAATTAGAATTAAATTTAATGTATGATTTAATTAGGGTTTAATTTTTAATTTAAATTAGAATTTAAATATATAATTTAAATTTAATTATCTTTAATCTATAGTTTAATTTAATTTAATTTATAATTTAATTTAATTTAAACTCTAAGTTAAATTTAATATATAGTTTAATTGAAGTTTAATAAACACTTTAAATTAGGGTTTACCCTTTGGATAAATATAAAAATTAAATTAGGGTTTCACTATACTTTAACTATAGATTGAACACTAATTTAAATATAGTTAAAGTATAAGTTAAATTTAATCTTTAGTTAATCTAGAATTTAAATTAGGGTTTAATCTATAATTTAAATTAGGGTTTAATTTAATTTATAGTTTAATTAGGGTTTAATGTTAGATTAAACACTAATTTTAAGATAGTTAAATCCTAATTTAAAGTGGATCTATACTTAAAATAAATTAAATCTATTTTTAAACTAGGTTTTAATATATAGTTTGTTTTTTTTAAGTTAGAAGATATATTAGAACGTGCTAAGCAGTGAAAGTTATAACTGCCATGCTATCCCAAGAGGCTGTGGTACCATTTCCATTGTGGGAAACCAATTCTCCCACATGGCCATTAAGGTTCATCGTGCCCATGCAAAACTTAAAAAACTATACAGAGCATAAACTGTGAAGTACTAGATCTAGGATGCCACCGAGGGTGAAAACCCTATAAGCTAGACTGTCTATTAAGAATTCAAAAAATTGAAAGGAGCTAAGACTATATAATCCTATAGATAAAAAGCCACGCGGGGCGAAAAACTTGTAAATTATACTGTGAGGAGACATAAAACTTGGGAAACATGAGCAAGAATAAGTTATCCAGAGTTGGGGTCGAGGCTCTTCTCATTCCTTTGGTCTTGCGCAGTGTCCTTGACTAGAGAACGTGTGTCCTAAATAATTTGTTGGTGATCTTGTAGAAGACGCATAAATAGCTCCTCACGATGAATCCATTCTTCTTCCTGGTTCTAAATCTCTTTGATGGCACCATTGATGTCCTTAATTGCGTGCTTGATGAAATCCAAAGAGTCCTTTAGAGGTTCCATCCTAGCACATCGGGTGCAAGCATATGAGGGAGGAGGGGAAGAAGGAAAGTCCAAGGACAAGGAGGGTGAATCAGGAGAGGGGAGGTGGGAGGACGAAGAAAAAAGAAGGGCTGACAAAATGGGGGGAACAAAGGGTGGAGGAGGGTGAGGTGGAGGTTGGTGGGGAGATATGACTTGAGGCTGATATTTGGAGAGAAGCTCGGGGAATTTCCATCACTATCAAACCATTAAATTCTATAGGAATAAGGAGAATACAAGGGAGGTAATTATGGAATAGTGGCCCATTCGGGAGGGTGCTCCAGAGAGATGGAATGAGTTGAGGTGGGTGTAGCTCCAGCGTGGAGGCACGTGCAGAGTCGTGAGGCAAGATTTGAAGAGTCTGCTTGCCTCTACCTCCTAATGCATACTAGGTTGCTCCCTGTTTCGATTTACCCCGAAGTCGAGGCATAAAGAGACACCGAAAACGAGAGGTGGAGCTTGAGGAAATTGTTGAGCAAAGGAGAGGGTTTGAGCCAGAACCAAGAGAAAAAGTGGAATGAGGGATGAGTGTTAGGCACGAGAGGACAAGGGATCCAAGGACAGTGAAAGGGCAAGGGAAACTCAAACCAGAGGAAAATAACTAAACAGTTTGGAGGAGGAGGCCATGACAAAGGAGGCTGAGAGCTAAAATCAACCATGGTTTTTGAGAATTCAGGCCTAAAGCCACTGAACTGGGCAAGGTGATGGGATTGGGCCTACATCTAGCCTAGTGCAATTATCGATCCCATGAACTAGAGTGCCAAAGAATTAAACTGAGCCGAGTGCAATTGAATGCACCAGAACGTCAACCGAGGATTTAATTGCATGGATTAATGGCAGGGGTAAGTGCAGGCTGATTTGGCACGAGGTGGCAAGAGTTGTGGCTAGGTGTCCACACATCTGGCCCTCCACTGGTCATTTCTGATATCACCCTATTCGGGGAGGTTTTAATATATAGTTAATGTATAGTTAAATCCTAATTTAAATTATATTTAATCGATAGTTTAATTTAATTTAATTTAATTTATAGTTAAATTCTTAGTTAAATTTAATCTTTAGTTAATCTATAGTTTAAATTAGGGTTTAATCTATAATTTAAACTAGTGTTAAATTTAATTTATAGTTTATTATAGTTTAATATTTAATTTAAATTAGGGTTTAAATATATAGTTTGAATTTAATCATTTAATATATAGTTTAAATTATATTTAATTTATAGTTTAATTTAATTTAGTTTATAGTTAAACCTTAAGTTAAATTTAATCTATAGTTAATATGTAGTTTAATTAATATTTAATATATCCTGGATGGGGTGCCACATTGTGAAGGGAGGCCACACAGACTTCCCCAGACCCAAGCCATTAATATGGCAGGTCGTCACCCTTCCCCTCACCATTAAATGGAAGGAGGTCATTACTGCCCGATGAGAAGAGGAGGAAAATTCCCTCGTGCGAGAAGAATGGAGGCCATAAGGTGTAATGGGAGTGGGAAGCTCGGTATAGAGGTCATGTATGGACTCAACGTTATCCTCCCGCTGAGACAAGGGTGGATCCATCTTACCTATGCGCTCACTAAGCCCAGTTGCTCTCATCATTGGCGCTGCATCTAGTTGGCTATTATTTCTCTGACCCAACACATTAGCACCATCTCTATCACCACCATGCCAAGGGAAAAAGGAAGGTCGTGGCGCGACCCTTCCTGGTATTGTTTTGTTGGTAGACATCGGAGGGTGTAGATATTGGAGCGTGCCCTATCCATTTCCCGGACTCGGCTATGGGAGAATCTCAAAACACCGCCAATGGCATAGGTGGAGTATGAGATTCCAGGGGAACCTATACAGGTCCCTCCATAATCCCTCCTCTTAACAATACTGAATAATTGACAACCCCCTAGCCATATCCCAGTAAGAAAAAGTGCTTCAACCATTATCCAACAAGCACAAGAAGCCAAGGAAGATGCCACCTGCATAATTGAGGAAGAATTCCTAAAGGAATTCCTTCACTTAGAACTCGTGGACACAATTCAAACCAAGGACTATGGAGCAGAGGAGATCAAGGTGGTGGAGGCTATGGAAGCATATCGAGCAAGGCGACGACGGCCTTAGGCACAGAAGTGGAGGGCGCCCCAGTCTTGGATCTTCCACCACTCTCAAAACTCCCACGTTTCGGCCAGGTATCACCACCCTTGTTCCATCAGAAGAAACTCGTGCTAGTCTTTGAGTTAAGAAGCCATATGGCTGACCAGATACATCAGGACCCCCTCATACACCAATGAATTGGCATGCTTTACGAGGCCTACTCGAACGCACTAGCAACCTAGTGTTGTCCGATATGCACGAGGCCTTTTGTGCTCCAGCCCAAGGATGACCCCCTCATCGATGATCCAAGTGACACATCCTCATGTGAAAATGTGTAATCTCCTTTCTTTTGCTACTACGAGCATTCTCAACTCAACTCCTTTCACTGCTACAGTACAATTTTACAATTATGTCTTTTCTTTTTAGTTTATGTCTTTTGTCTTTCTTAGTTTCCTAACACAATGCTGGAAAGATTCGAATCTGCCACCTTCTTTGGCTTTTGTTTTGCAGGGAAGATGGAAGATTGTCATTTTGAACTATGACATCATAGTCTACCACATGTTCTGATTTCTGCTAATTCGAAGAAACAAATGGTAGACTGTTCCCATCTGGCTATTTTGTACTGTAAAAGTTATATAATAGGAATTTCATCATTTTATTCAAAAAAATAAAAAATAAAAAATAAAAAATAAAAATTGAAATTCCTATTGTTTGCTTCAAAATAAGGAGAGAGATTCATATTGTTTGCAAATGCAAGCATGTATTACAAATACTGGTACAAATCCAGAGAGAAAGGATGGACGCCACACCATTTGCTGGTCTTGCCAGTGGTCACCCCCTTAATTAGTTGTCTCAAAACTAGCTTAAAACGTGGTGCAGCCATGCAATCGCTTAGGGTCGACTTAAAATGTTTGAGACGTACAATGTTTTATTTTCCACGTCTTGGTCGACATGACTCCAGCGTAATCCCATTAAATGCTTGAACTGGACTCGTACATCTTTCCTACAATTCGTGTACCCCATGAATGGTTTCACTTGCTTTACTGGGTGTGACGGGAGAGAATTCTCATTCAATGTTGTGTAGTATCGTTGTATATTGCTCCCGCAATTCTTTCAGTTAAGCTTGACAGAGTATCCTAATTTCCAACTAGATCTCCCAATTTCTTAGTTAATTTTCACGGAGCATATTAGCATTCAATTCAAATGGAATTCTTTCAGTTAAGCTTGACAGAGTAGCCTAATTTCCAACTAGATCTCCCCGTTTCTTACTTAATTTTCACGGAGCATAGTAGCATTCAATTCAAATGGGAATAGCTAAAATCACAATATTATCGAATCCACATTTCATAACTGTAATTTAGGCATGATTGATGGTTTAGGAATCTACCTAAATTATTAAATTTGTAATTTAAACAATGGATTAATGAAACTGTAGAATTTTTTGTTCACTGAATTCCCATCAAAACAATAAAAAATAGATAATTTATTGTTCCTGAATCTACGCCTAAGCTTGAACCAATCAATTTTATTTGAAGGACCAAATGTTCATTAAATCAATAAATGCATTTATCTCACAACGTATCATATTATCCATATTAATATCGAAATTAATTTTATTGCATGTTAAAGGATCGAATGGAATGGAGTAAAAATGCATTTATCTCACAACGTATCATATTATCCATATTAATATCGAAATTAATTTCATTTCATGTTAAAGGATCAAATGGAATGGAGTAAATTATTATCGAAATTAATTTCATTGCATGTTAAAAGATCGAATGGAATGGAGTAAAGTTAACACTTGAATTTGTTGAATTTGCTCCATGCCCATTAGATGCCATGAACCTAGAATATACATACCTTGATTTGATTGCGTCGATACCTAGAATATAGGTATTAGATACCATGAATTTCGACTTGCATGGATACTTTGCTATCTGTATAGTCATTGGATGATCTTTTGATCATGTTTATTTAATTAATTATGTAACGCTTCATAGTGTTCATATGAACAATATGCGTTCCATTAATAAATGTTGTAATTTGCAAGTGCGGAAACAGAAATTACCATAAGACAATCAATACAAATGAAGACACAGAACATAGAAATTTACATGGTTCACCCAAATGTTGGGCTACGTCCACCAAGCATTGGTATCGGCTATCTTATTATTCAGCTAATGGAGATTACAGACAGGTCTCACTCCTCTCAGACACACTCACAACCTCTACGGGCATACAAATTTATAGCAATATATTAGAAACTGACTATTAAATGTAATCTCATCCATAT
>ML778615.1:1596779-1627394 GCA_009831015.1 Picea engelmannii
GATGCAACCAGGCAAGTCGTCATCCATTCTGAAAGTGTGATGTTCATCCCCACTACCAGCCTCCACTCTGTCGCTTGGAGCTGCCATGGTCGATAGGTCCTCCAGCGATAAGTCCTCCTCGACGATGCAGCCCGAGTACAATTGCTCCTCCAAATTGACAGAACCTAGATTGCTGCATCCAGTTTCTTTCTCTGCAATGGTAGAGAGCAGGGCCTTCTCCTCGGCACGAGCCCTTTGCCTTAGCATCAAAGTGGCAATAACCAGAGCGCGCTCGAGTTGCTCCTTGCGCTGCCGCTGTTCCTTGCGGGCATACCAGTTCGAACCCCGTCGAGGCACCCCCCTTTTCCTTGGCATGTTGCTAAGCTTTCTCCCCGATGTGCACACAGGCTGAAGCGGAGTGAGAGCAGATGTACCAGCACCAAAACTCCACAGGAGACTGGTATACCAGGGTATAAGACGCTCTGAGCAACACCCGCTTCTCCAAATCCAGAGCAGAACCATGGGCGAAGAACTAAAAAATCAATATTCCAAATGCAAATCCTCATGACCGAATTTACCAATGCACTCGCCGGCGTCGTTAATGCTCGCTCGCTCGACCAGACCTCCCATCGCATAGCGATAATGGCTACCCTGCATCCATAGGGCTGGTGTTAAATGGATGGGCTCTCTCATTTAAACCTCGGCTCAAGTGGAAGCCAAATGTCACTCCTTCCCCAGCTGTCACCCCATACGGGGCAGTAACATTAATTAATTAAAAGTTACTAATTAATGGGTTTAATTAATACATTACAATATATATTAATCTATTAATAATTTAATTTAAAGATTATATTAATGTATTATTTAATTATTAATTTATTTATTTTTGTAAGTGAGTGTAAGAAGTTGTATTACTGTAGAATAGATTATGATACAAAAAAGGGGGGGCCTCCTAGCCCGCCTAGTAGGAAACCAGACTAGGGGTTCCCAAGTTGTGCTTACTGAAATGTATGAGGGGTGAGCCTGGTCTACCACCAGGAGAAACTAGGCCAGTCCCCCCATAACCATTTTGAAAAGGAAAAGAAGCATAGACATAAAAAACAGAGGCAGAGACTACCCACTAGGCCTGTGGGCTAGTGGTCAAACTAACGATTCAACTAACTGTTCACTCGTCTAGGATAATGTGTGTTTCTTCCCATCATCCACCCGGTTCTTGTTATCCTCCTTCTAGGAGATCATGTGAGTCTTTCGAATGTGGGCTAGCGCACTGTGTCCATCAGCTGGTGTGATGTTCATGTGATGGACATAGTGCAGATAGGGGTGAAATTGAGAAGCTAATCACTCCATCTTGGATTTCTGATCCTTCTCGACCTCAACTAGCAGTTTGGTAATAGTTTCTAGGATACTGAGGTGACTCAGGATTTAGTCCAGCATTTTCTTGTGATCCATGTTTTCCTCCCACCTAGATTCTTCCATTTTCGACCTCACTTTGTTGATCATCATTTTAGTTAGCCATGCCATCTCCATTGTTTTATGGTAGAGGGTTTCCCTGGGCTGC
This sequence comes from Picea engelmannii, assembly GCA_009831015.1. NCBI lineage: Eukaryota > Viridiplantae > Streptophyta > Pinopsida > Pinales > Pinaceae > Picea > Picea engelmannii. The sequence continues at coordinate 1,598,317 of ML778615.1, forward strand.
GTGGCCCCTGGATTAGTTACCCAATCTGCTTCCTATTCCAATGCATCCCAAGCTTTACCTTTTCATTTTTTTATGATTTCCTTTTCCCAGCGGGTGATGGCCACTTTTCCTTTCGGCACAACAAGAGTTTGGAAGGTGCCCTCCACATATTTTTTTGCCTGCTCCATTCTTGACACCCATCTTGGACTATTCAAAACTTCCTTTCCAAGGTGATTCGTCTTCTTGTGTGTGCCCTTCATTCTCACCATCCCGTTTGGTCTATCACAACTCCTTTGCTGGTTACTTAGCCTATGCCTCACTTCACAGGGATTCTTCCTTTCCCTACAATTGGGCTCCTTCTGTTTGTAGCTACTCTTGTTGTCTTTCCTCTTATTGATATTCTTATGTTGTGATCTTGTCTTTCCAATCATGGATTGTCCGTAGTGGTGATCCCTCCCGTCCTTTTTCCCGGTGGCAGCTCGTATGATCGTGATGACTCATCCTTTATCCCTCTGTAGATCCTTGTTCTTTCTTGCTTGCTATCCTACTCTATTTCCCTTCATACTTGTACTTTGGCCTAGAGGATCGATTATGATCCATGCCACTCACTCATGCCTTACGTCACTTGTTGCATGCGGTTTGTCATCTGTACTTTTCCACGTGCTTTCCCCGTAATTCTTTCTGTCACCAAGGTCCTACTGTCATACCCCCATCGGTTGTTTATGCTGATCTTGCATGTTCATTGGTGATTGAGTGTTCAACAATCATATCCTTCCTGGGTCCTGCTTGCCTACCGCCAAGCTTTGCACTTCCCTTATCGAGGTGAACTTCCTTTCTTAACCTGCCTTCACGATATTTTGTTTCTAGTTGGATGCAGTCTGTTCTTATTTGGTCATTTAGGAGATCGAGCTAGGTAGTGTCTAGTTCTGGACCGTCCTTTCCGACCCCCTCGTTGGCTAGTCTGTCCTCCAGGCCATTCGCTGACCCGTGGACCCAGCGCAAGTCCACTCTGTTTAGAGTTTTTAGATGCTCCTGTATTTTTTGTAGCAAGAGATCTAGGCACCAGTGCCTTTGAACCATGCCCACTCTAGTATTGTTCTGGAGTCTCTTCATTATGTTGATGACCAGGGTGGATTTTCCTTCCACGATAATGTTTTTCATCCTTTCGCACCTTAGGATTTCAATGCCAAGCTCTAGGGCTCCAAATTATGATGCATCGTTGGTGAAGTTTCCCATACTCCCAGCATAAAGCTAGATGATGTTACCACCATTGTCTCTGATAACCCCTCCCATTCTTGCCACTCCTAGGTTTCCTTTGTCACCCTGTCAAAATTTAATTTGAGTAATTCTAACGCAGGGGGGGTCCAGTTGCGGTCTCCTAGTTGGAGTTGCAGATCTCACCCTACCATTGTGATGTTGCACCCATATTTTAGGTGAAAAACCTCTAGGATGTGGGAGTCTTGATCTATGAGTTGCATTGTTTCCTTCTTGCAGTTGGGGCTCTGCACCGTTTTTCGTATTTGGGAGATAATTGCATCCTTGATCTTTCCTTCTGGTAGGATTTCATTCCTGAATATGCATTGACTCCTCTCCTTCCATATTTCCAAAATGATCATCCCCGACATTAGGTTCCAGCAACAGTTCACCTTTTCGTTTTCACTGTAGCTCTCATTCCAATTGTTGATGGTTCCGCTGATGTTGCCCCAAATTCTATTGGAATGGTAGTAGATGCCTACCACCCAATCCCATACCTCTGTTGTGTAAATGCACTCATCGAGGAGGTGATTGGTTGTTTCCTCCTTATCTTGACATAGGTAGAAATGAGAAGGGAATATATAACCCCTTTTCCTGAGGTTTTCCCCGGTTAGAATTCGGTTGTGGAGAACTAACCATTTAAACATTTTGATTTTTTTCCATTGTGGGTTGCTCCAGATATTTCCCTATTGTTGCATCGAGTCCTCTTGATCCTGGTATGCGATGTAAAACTGTGCTTCTTTTAATTTTAATTCCCCACCATTTTCCCTGCTTCATATTAATTGGTCCTTGTCCTCTGAGATTGCAAATTTCCTTTTCCCCAATTCCTCTTCCACCTCTTTCGCTAGAGTTGTGATACAGTCTTTATTTAGTGGATTGAGTTTTTCCTAGATCCTCCATCTGTCACTATCATTTCTTGGCTTCCAGTAGTGATGGATTGTTGTTTTTCCTTACGCATACATTTCCTATTGGAGCTCCTCCCTGTCCATATTTTCCATTATGGGTTAATGAAAACAACCCGTCCTCCCAGAATCTGGCAGTTTGACAATTTCTGACTTCCTAGAAGCTATGTTTATGAATCCAGTTCTTGTTGCATGAGGCAATATTCTAGATGGATGATCCCTCCCTTATGCCCATGATTCGAATTCGGTCTTGATCATTGATGTTCAGGGCATACTTTTCCTTCCAAAGGTTTTTCTATGGTACTGATTTTTCCTTGGCCCATCTCCACCAACATTTTGCCCCGTAGGCTTCATTGGTTAACTGTGGATCTTGTAACCCCAGGACTCATTGGCGTTTTGGTCGAAAAACCTTCTCCTATCCTACCAGGTCCCATTTCTTTTTATTTTCATCACCTCACCATAAAAAATCTCTTTGAATGGCTCTTATCTTTTGTAGTATTCCTTTGGGAGCATTGAACACTGACATCATATACACCATAATTTCTTGTAAGACTGATTTGGTGAGGATAAGCCTCCCTTCCAGGTTGAGAGCTCTGTAAGTCCAGTTTTTTAACCTCTCTTGTAGTTTGTTGATCACTCCTTCCCACATTGCCATTTTGCAAGCTCTGTCCATCAGGGGAATTCCCAAGTATTTCGTTGGGACCGTTTTACGTTCAAACCCCAAAATATTGGCTAGGTTCCTTTGGATTGCAAGATTAGTTTTGAAGAAATAGATAGATCATGGATGTTGAGTGGTTGATCTCTGCCCCTGAGGCTTCACCAAAGTCTTCAAAAATTATTGTATAGGTTTTTGCTTCCTTGACCGTGGGTGTGCCATGGAGTAGGGTGTCATAAAAAAATTGTTGGTGTGTGGAGTTTGGACAGTATTAGAAGGATTTGATTCCTTTTAGTTCACTGGTTGTAGTTGCACTTTTTATGATTTTGTTGATCCCTTCCATCATTAGAATGAACATGAAGGGGGACAACGGGTCTCCTTGCCTGATGCCTCTCGAAGGCTAGAGAGTTTTTGCTAGGGATCCATTAAATATGAGTGAGTAGCTTGTCGTTGAGACTATATTGACGATCCATTTTATCTAGTGTTGTTCAAACCAAAAGGCTTCCAACATTTTGGCCATATAGTGCCAACTAATATTATCATAATCCTTCACCAGGTAAAGTTGGATTATCATCCCCCCTCTCCTTTGGATTTTTAGTGTGTGTATAAGTTCATGGGCATGGATGATGTTATCCAGTATTTTTATTCCTTCTACAAAACCTACCTTCTCCTGTGAAATAAGTGTGGGTAGGAGTGGTTTGAGTCTATTGGCTATGAGCTTGGATATTATCTTGTAAACAACATTTCAAAAAGCTATCGACCTATAGTGATATGGGGTCCTTGCTTCATTTTATTTTGGGATTAGAGTGATCATTTTTGCATTTAACGCTTTCAGGATGGAGGTTGAATATCTGGAGTCTTCCACTACCCTGTAAATATCATATTTAACCACTTCCTAGTAGGCTTTGAAAAATTCCACTGTGATGTTCGGGACTAGACAATGGTCTGAACCCCCCCATATTGGAACATCTTGGAAGAAATGGAAGCAAGTGGATTGGCCAATGGTCTAAACCCTCCCATGGCAGGATGTTGCAGTATAAGGTTAGTCCCTGCAAAATGATGGAATCTGACACTAGGAATATCTCTAGCCTTGTATATACTTGGTAGTGATTACTTCATTTGTTATTCCAGGTGAATTGGCCATTGTTGGTTTTGATGTCTACCATCTCCATTGTCTTAATGAAAGTTGATAATTCATCTACATCTCTATCCAGTCTCATGGTGCCCCATTTTTTCTCTGCAAGTGTCACAATTATGTTGAAGTCCCCTGCCAAGATCCAGTGGAAGTTGAAGGATCTAGCCTTTCTATTTTCTAGGTCTTCGAGCATTATCCTTTTGTATTCCAACCTCTGGGGACCATACACATTGGTGCATAGAATCGCCTTGGTGCTACCTATAATTTTCATGTTAACCGAGAGTGTGAGTCTAGTAGCTTCAAATGCTAGTAGGTTCAGTGAATGTGGGTTCCATAAGGTGAATATACCTCCTGCCATCTTTTGGCCTTCGAAAACCAACATCTGGTACTTGCTCCATTGTTTTTTACTGATTGTTTCCATTCTATCTATAGTGCATTTTGTCTCTTGAATGAAACAGAAGTTAGGTTGTTCCTTCCTCAATCTATTTTTAAGGATCCTTTGCTTTTGTGGGTTGTTTAGGTCTCTTTTATTACATGTTATAATCTTCATTTAAACATGTGGGGGGGGGATTGGGAAAGATATTTTTTATATTACCTAAATTTATCAGTGGGGCTCCTAGTTCTTGTAGGGCTACGTTGTTTGATTTCCTTCCTTTCTTATACCTTGTCTTCTTGGGTGAATGTTGTGGGTTTACCTCACCTTCTTTGATTCCTAGGTGTCCTATTTCTCCATGTGTATGGTTGATCCCTCTGGATTTTTCTTCCTCCCTTAGAAGGAAAAGGTATTGAATATGATCTAGTTGTTCCGCTGGGACATTGTCTACTCCCTCCTTTTACTATTTCTCTAAGATGATTGGGAGATCTATTCCTTCACTTTCTATAATGTCTCTGAGATCAGGGTCTTATGTTCCTACATTGCTTAGTGTCATCTCTGAATCTCCATCTGCCTCCTGCATTGGGGTGTTGACTTCTTTGGTTCCTCCTTCCATAGGACTTGTGCCATCTCCCTATTCTCTCTTATTGCCTGGAATATCAGTGTTCTCCTAAGTTTCTTGTTCCCTAGATACTCTATTTTTTGTCTTTTCCTTTCCTCCTTCTTCCCCTTGGTTATCCCTATCCCATCCTTCTAGTCTAGTCCTGGCTTCTGGGTTACTTTTTGTTGTGGTTTTGCTTGGTTTCTTGTTTTCTCTGTTTATGTGGCTTGGTTTTACAAACCCATCCTCATCCTACTATGCTTTGGTGTTTTTCGATTCTTGTATTTTATTGAGCAAACATTCTCTGATTAAGTGTCCATGTTCATGGTATCTTCTGCATCTAAATGGGATCTACTCGTAATCGATGCCTTGTATCCATTCCTTATCCTGAAATTTTAGGGTTATGGCGTCCGAGAGTTCCCCTAACACATCCATCTCTATGCAGATCCTTACATAGGATGTATATCTCCCTTTTAGGGTTGCTTCTGATGTCTTAACATATTTTCCAAGTTTTTTCTCGATTTCTTCGAAGGTGGTTGACAACCTAGCAGTAAGGAGTAAGACATCTTCCAGACTGGTACATTTTTAAAGGTTTCATTCTCTGGGGAAAATTTTTCCTTCCATGGCTACATGTACAACCCTACTAAGGCGTGGAAGCATGCCCCCCCCTTAAAGACTTTATCCCTATCCTCCATATTCATGAATATTGTTGTGAAGAATCCTTTCAAACCTAGGTGGAGTTCCACTTCTCCATTTGGATTCCATTCATATTTTATCTAGTTACACAACATTCTTTTAGTGGGCCACAACCCCATGAACTTGCTAATTAGTGCATGCATTTTCATCTGGACCCAATAGAGTTGTGTTTGTAGGTCTTCCAGTATAATATTGGGTATCAATGTTGTTTTAGGTTTACATGGGTTGCGCCCATTTCCCCCACTGGGGTTCACTAGTTCCTGTGCAACCTTATGGGTTTCTCTGGATTCCTCCCCCACATGATCCCTTTTTTCATGGTTGCTCTAGTGGTTCTTTTCCAATCCTGATCCCGAGGTGCTTGTCAACAATTCTTTGATCCCAACGCCTCGTGGGCCTTTGCCCCTGTCCACCACTACCTGCTTGTATTATGGGGTGCCACTCCCACCACATTTGGTAACCATTCTGAACTATGTTGAAACTGCGACTGTCAAACCCTACCTTGCGGTTTCTTCAGTTCTTGTTTTCCTTCTCATTCAAAATAGACCAACCCGTCAGCAAATTAATTATTAAATATTAATATTTAATAATGTATTATTAATATATTATTGTATTAGTGTTTTAATACTTTATTAATACATAATGTATTAATTAACAATGCATTATTAATATATTAATTTATTAGTGTTTTACTATTTTAATAATGTATAAATACATTAATACAATAATATATTAATATAAAGTAATATTATATTATTATCAAATTAATATATTAATAACACATTATTATTAGAGTATTAATACATTATTAAAGTATTGTTAATTAATCCATGAATAAAACATTAAAACATTAACTTTCAATTAATTATTATATTAATATTTTTTGTACAATTTTTTTTTAGTTTAGACATTAAATTATTAATTATATATTTTCATTTATTAATCATTTATTATTCCTCTATCATAATAATAATAATAATAATAATAATAATAATAATAATAATCCCCTCGGGGGGCAGCTCAATTGGCAAGTGCCGTGAAAATAAATTTCCATGAGGTTTCGAGTTCAACTCCCCCCGACTTACCTTGTGTGCCACGTAAGGGGTATTGTGGGAACACCTGGAGGTTATAGTGGTAGCGGTTGGATAACACGGCCACGTGTAACACGAGCACGTTCCCAACTAGTTGCTGATTCCTCCAGACATAAAAAATAAAAAATAAAATAAAATAAAATAAAAAATAAAATAATAATAATAATAATAATAATCTATTTTTAAGGTCACGGCTAAGCCACACCAAATTGGTGTATGAGACCCCCTTGTTTGTGGGGAAAGGGGCCCCCTCTGCCCAATGATTTGACTGTTTAAGTCTACGGACGTATACATACCCTACCCCCCTCTAGATTTGAACTTGTGACCTCTTAGGAGGAAACACATGTTCTTAACCATTAGGCCCACTGAGGCTGTATGATAATCTATTTTTAAGGTCATAGATAAGACACACCAAATTGGTGTATGAGACCCCCTTATTTGTGGGACAAGGGACCCCCCTTCACCCAGTGATTTGACTGGTAAAGTCTACGAAGGTATACATACCCTACCCCCCTCTAGATTTGAACTTGTGAACTCTTAAGAGGAAACACATGTTCTTAACCATTAGGCCCACTCAGGCTATCTATCCTCAACTAATAACAAACACTTTATAAAAGTGGTTGATATATGTTGATTCCCACAATTTTCCATCTTTCTAAACTAATAACCTACTTATATCAATCACTTTTATAAAGTGGTTATTGCTAGTTTATGCTCAATTGCAAGTGATGATTATGATTTTAATTTATACTATTTTAGGTGATCTGGACCTATTTTAAAAGACAAGCGATGAAGTTTTAGTTTGTATCCAATCAAAAGGGTTGATGAAGGGAACACAATCAACTTTCCTTTGAATAAGCAATAATAAAAATTTAGTCACTGCAATGCACTCACCAAATACCAAATAATTGATTTCGATAAAATCTCGGGAACGAATTTCTTGAGCCATGAGAAGAAGCATAGTAATATCACTACCAGAGATATGCATTCAAGAAAAGTGAATTATAAAAATATTGAAAGTGACTTAGAAAATATTGGTGCATTATTGAGTGATTTAGAAATGAGAATATTATGTGCTTCACATAGATCGATCTCTAGGGATGCAGGAAGGTAGAGACATTCATGTGCGGGCAACTACAACCAAAATAATTTCTTTTCGCCTGTAGTTGTTTGATGTGAGATAAAATGTATGATACTCTTCAATGGTTGTTCACCTCTATCTACATTCCTATCTCCTCATTTGGAGTAATGAGGAGGCAATTAAGATGATTTATATTTGATGATTTTGAAAATAAAAGTAGCATTTCAAAGATTTCCAGGCAAGGTTTTGGGATGCTCCAAAATGGAAAATCAAAGTATTTAATATTTCATTCCCATTTATCGATCTGAGTGATAAATAAAATATCACAATTTCTCACAGCCGCCATTTGATATTTTAAAATATTTTCCATCCACTCATATAATACAATACGAAATGAATTGAAATAATTTTTTTTTTTAGATTCAAAAGGTTTGAATGGTATTGAATTTGAATCTTATTAGTCCTTTCCATAGGAATAGAGGGACTATAGCGATCGCTAATGCGTTGATTACATATTAGTTTTCCCTTTGGCTAGAAATATTTGTTCAATACCTATTGTTGGAGCTATGGAATTAAAAGAATATATTTGTATATAATAAAAAGAAACATATACGTAGTGATATGATTGGATAAGAGATTGGAGGTCTTATTGTCAACTTCGTTATTCCCAATGTACTATATGGCAACATATCCAAATTTTTTCTCGTAGACAATATTTTTTGATCATATATTTTTCCTCTATATTTCTTGAAGGTTGATTAATGCTAGAATTAGTTGGAATGTTTGTTTTAGCATTTTATGCTAGGCGAATATATTTGTAAGTTTTCATATGTACTGAGCATATTGAAATGTTTTGATATACAAGCTTTGTAGTGATTGAGAATTCCAAATTTTATGGTGTCTTTGGCGGATGTATATTTGTTGAAATGTATTGACACGTATTCTGAGATGCATCAATAAGCCGGACAGTGTAAATGTTTACATGACGTGACGTCCTCCAACACTGCTGACAGCTTAAATGTTTTAATACCGTGAGGTCCTTAGACATCCTGGTAGTCTTAAATGTTTATGTAAATGCGCTTTGTGGAGTACATTTGTCCTCGAAATTTTGTATACAGTTACAGTGAATTTGCAAAGTCTTGTTTGTCCACCGCTAGTTCAACAAACATTGTATGTTTCATCCTTGTTCTGCCATTGAATCTACATACATTGTTTGTTAGTTCGGTGAGTGCTTGTTATTCGCTAGTTTGTCAGTTGCTTCCATTGTATGTTTCATCCTCGTAATTGTTGAAGCTACATACATTGTTTACTGGTTCGGTGAGTGGTTCTTCTTTGCTAGTTTGTCGGTTGTTGCTTGTTGTTGTTTCACTCGACATGTCATTTTTTTGGAGTAAGCTTTGCTTCCATAGTTTCATTTTGTATTCCTTGTTTGTTTTTCAGTGTTTACAGTTTGCAAGTAAGAATTTTTTCTTATTTGTAGTCACATGTTCCTTGTATTCTTCTTGTTGGAAGATTGGTTGTTGTCATTGATGTCAACCCTAGTCATGTGTTTTGGACCGCAAGATTGATGAAGGTATTTGGACATGAAGGAAAATGTACATGCAGATACAACACCCATGGATGGATAGTATACATCATGTTGTTTCTGGTGGTATGTGGCACATCACATGGATCCTCATGGTTGAAGAGAAATGCATTTTTGAAGATGACAAAGTGAATTGTAGAAGGAAGTACATGTAGGCCCTGAAGATAATTAAAGAAAAGAATTACAAAATAAGAAAGTGTTAGGTCGACCCTAATGTTAAAAGGAAGTGACATAAATTCTATAAATAAACATCATTATACATTCATTTGATACAAGTCGAATTTTAGAGGTAATAAGAAGAAAAGAGGGTCGGATTTCAAGGGAGGATGAAGTCTTTTGGTGATGTGTTCTAAGGTATGTTATTTTCAGGTCATCTTACCATTTTTTCTATAAATTTTTTTCTATAATGATTCATATGGTGAAATCGCTATGGTATTGATAAGACATATCAAGGTACCTATGGTAAAAATTTTAACTCTTGATTCGCTATAATTATGGAGATACAATCTAAGGAAGATAGGGTTTGTGACCAGTCCTGAAGCTAGTCAATAAACAAGTGTTCCGGGTAAAAAAATCATAACTTCTTCATACAGAATAAAAATTAAGTGGGACCACTTCCATTGGAAGGAGTACAGACTTTAGTTTCTTGTGTGGGAGTTTCAGAATCGGATGTTAAATATTGAGCACAGGGAATGTTGTACAAGTTGGGTCTTCAAAATAGACCGGAATTGAATAAAGTCTACCATTCTTTCTATAACCTCTATTTGGGGAGGATTCAAGGAGTGAAAATTGGATGAGTTTCAGAGAATACATTGAGTAATATTATCTACAGGATCAGAGTACTCAAAGAATTGAAGAATTGCAGAAATTGAAGAAATCTCAAGAAGCATTATCAGGTTCTATGTGATGATTGGTTGATGGTGATGATTTAATGTACAGTTTTATTATCTCTCATATATTCTTGGGTGGAAGGAAGGGGAAAGGATGGAGAGTTCAACTCTCTCTTGATATTTGAGGATTTTATCTTCCTCTTGGAGGTTTATCCCTCCCTCTACATTTGGAAGCTGTAGCTATCTTTGGAAGTCATTACTTCACATGAACAAAAACTATTGATTATTTCTCATATAGTGTGCATGGTGTATTGTGGTGTATTCGTGTAAATATTATAATATTGTTCATTTCTCATTGGATATAATTGAATGGTTTAAGCATAAGTTGAAAAAGGTTTTTAAATTGTACTTGATACTGATTCACCCCACTCTCAGTATCAACAATTGGTATCAGAGCGAGTTACCTTCAGTACAGTTTAACCACTAAAAGGAAGATCCTATGCAGAAATGGAAGGCAACATTCCAAATGGGATTCCACCATTTGATGGAAGCAATTTTGAATACTGGAAAAATAGAATGGAAAATTACTTGAAATATCTTGGGGAAGATGTTTGGTTCTCAGTTGCTTCAGGATACAATGCTTTGAAGAAACCAAAGACTGCAGCTCATAAGGAAGAAAAAAGGAACAACAAACTGGCAATAGATACCATCTTGGATGGATTGACAAATTCAATGAAATCCAAGGTGGGATCATGTGCATCAACACAAGATATTTGGGACAAGCTACAAGAACTTTATGCAAGGGAAGAAGCAACAGAAGAAGAAGAAGTTGAAGAAGATTACAACATCTTAGATTTCAAAGAAGAAAATAGAGGTCAGTTCTTTTGATTTAATTGTGAAGGAGTAGGACATGTTGAATTTGAATGTCCTCATCCAAGGATTTAAATAAAAGACAACGAAGAAGAAGAAAATCATGAAGTAGAAATGATTCAACAAGAAGATGAGAATCTTAAAAAATTGAAGCATGTTGAGATTGAAAATAGCAAGCTCAAAGACACGCATAGAAAACTAAGAAGTGAATTGGGTAGTTAAGAAAAGACAGTTGTAAGCTTAAAGAAACAATTAGAAGAGTTTCAGAAACTAAGAGAAGAAACCATTTCCTTGAAAACTCTAATCGAAGAAGTAAGAAGAATAGCAGAAGTAAAGAAGGTCCAAATGATAAAGAAAGAAGAAGATTGTGAGAAACTTGAACAAGAAGTTGTCTCATTGAGAAAGAGCTTAAGAAAATCTCAAGTGCCAAAAGAATTAACACATCTTGGATGCATGGGTGAAACTTCATACAAATAAGATGAAAATACCAACAAGAAGGTTGAAGAAAGAGCTACACAAATAGTTGATGAGAAGTGGACCAAGATACCATAAAGAAGGAATGATTACAAAAGAGATGAATATCCAAGAAGACCTCCTACCTTCAGGAATCAAAGAATCTTTAATCAGTATGAAGGAAACTACATAAGAGTAGATCATGAACCCAGATTGACTACATCACAAAGAAGGTCACTTACTCCCAGGTGTCAAAATTTCTTTCTTGGTCATTGTTATGCTTGCAAAAAATTTGGACATAAGGCAATTAATTGTAGAATCAATGAAAGGAACAAATATGCAAGAAACACGAATGGTGTAAATAGAAGATATGGAAATTATTTTGGATTTGTCAATAGAAGTTATAATTCATTTTACCCATTGATGGAAAAAAATATTGTATGCTACAAATGCAATTATCTTTGTCACAAAGCATAAGATTGCAGATATATGAATGAAGTTGTCCCTATGCCAACCATAGTATGGAGAACGAAAGAGATTCCAAACAATGAAGATCGTCGAATAGAATTAATAGCTGAAGAATGTAAAGAAGAAGATGAATGGTACATAGATAGTGGATGCTCTTCACACATGACCGGGGATCAAGACAAATTCATCATCTTGAAGAGAAAGGGTGGAAATGTTGCATTTGGAGATGACTCATCTACCAAAATACTTGGAGAAGGTGTAGTATATCTTGGAAGAAAAAATGTAAAAGAAAAGAATGTTGTATTAGTTGAAGAATTGAATCATAATCTACTCAGTGTTAGTAAAATGTGTGATCAAGGATACACTCTTACATTTGACTTCCAAAAATGTAAAATCAGAGAAAATAACTCGGGAAGATTGGTTGCAACTACAAAAAGAAGACCGAACAACATATACATCCTAGACATGAAGAAGAGAGAGAAGACATAAGCCACGCAAAAGGATTCCAACGAATAAAAAATCCCAAAGACCAAAAATAAGGATGAAGTATTATTGAGTTCCACATGTTTAGGGGGAGTAGCCCCAAAGAAGAAGGTTACCTTTTGCCATTAAACTCAGGGGGAGAAGACATACCCTTTTCCATTGATTTCAAAGGGGGAGATAAATTGGGATCATGATGATAGGGGGAGCATGAGTGTTTCCATCAATGACAAAGGGGGAGATGGTTGGAAGATTGGTTGTTGTCAACCCTAGTCATGGGTTTTGGACCACAAGATTGATGAAGGTATTTGGACATGAAATAAAATGCACATGCAAATACAACACCCATGGATGGATAGTATACATCATGTTGTTTCCGGTGGTATGTGTCACACCACATGGATCCTCACGATTGAGGAGAAATAAATTTTTTAAGATGACAAAGTGAATTGAAGAAGGAAGTACATGTAGGCCCTGAAGATAATTAAAGAAAAGAATTACAAAATAAGAAAGTGTTAGGTCGGCCATAATGTTAAAAGGAAGTGACATAAATGGTATAAATAAACATCATTATACATTGATTTGATACAATTCAAATTTTAGAGGTAATAAGAAGAAGAGAAGGCCAGATTTCAAGGGAGGATGAAGTCTTTTGGTGATGTGTTCTAAGATATGTTATTTTCAGGTCCTCTTACCATTTTTGCTATAACTTTTTTTCTATAATGATTCAGATGGTGAAATCACTATGGTATTGATAATACATATCAAGGTACCTTTGGAGCAAATTTCAGCTTTTGATATTCTATAATTATGGAGATACATTCTGTGGAAGATAGGGTTTGTGACCAGTCCTGAAGCTAGTCAATAAACATGTCTTCTGGGTAAAACAATCCTAACTTCTTCATAAAGAATCCAAATGAAGTGGAACCACTTCCATTGGAAACAGTACAATCTTTAGTTTCTTGTGTGAGAGTTTCTGATTTGGATGTTAAATATTGAGTTCGGGGCATGCTATACAAGTTGGGTCTTCTGAATAGACCAGAATTGAATAAAGTTTACCATTCTTTCTATAACCTCTTTTTGGGGAGGATTCAAGGAGTGAAAATTGGAGGACTTTCAGAGAATACATTGAGTAATATTATCTACATGATCAAATTACTCCAAGAATTTAAGAATTGCAAAAATTGAAGAAGTCTCAGGAAGCATTATCAGGTTCTATGTGATGATTGGTTGATGGTGATGATTTAATGTAAGGTTTTATTATCTCTCATATATTCTTGGGTGGAAGGAAGGGGCAAGGATGGAGAGTTCAAATATCTCTTGATATTTCAGGATTGTATCTTCCTCTTGGAGGTTTATCCCTCCCTCTACATTTGGAAGTTGTATCTACCTTTGGAAGTCATTACTTCCCTTGAACAAAAACTATTGATTATTTCTCATATATTGTGCATGGTGTGTTGTGGTGTATTGGTGTAACTCTTATACTATTGTTCATGGCTCATTGGATATAATTGAATGGTTTAAGTATAAGTTGAAAAAGTTTTTTAAATTGTACTTGATATTGATTCACCCCCCTCTCATTATCAACACTTTTGGTTCCTTTTGTGCTTGGGATTCAGTTCCGTAATCGTTGAAGATACATATGTTGTTCACTGGCTCGGTGGTTCTTTCTCGTTCATTGGTTCGTGGGTTACTTGTTCTGTTTGTTTGGCTGAGGTTTGCACTTTGGGGCCCTGGGGGTGTAGTTCGGCCTGTTCATTCTTTTTGGATGCTTTGGTCCTTGCTATTTTATTTTGTTTGATTCGGCCTTGCAGGGTTGGGGTGCAGCGGCGGTGGTTGGAGATTTTTTTTTTCTTTTTTTTGGATTATTATTGTTTTTTTTGGGTGCTTTACGGTGTTCAACCCCTTCACCCACGATTCAACATGCATTTGTGCTATTTTCCATGACTGTCGAGGCTGATATCTGTTATTCTGTGAGATTTTGTTGGTTCTCTAGTCCTACCATGAAAGAAAATAGTTGCATGCAAAATTGTCGGAGGATTACATGTGAAGTTACAATATCTGATGTTTTTTTGTCGGGGTAAAGAATATGTGTGCAGGATACATTTATAAACCATGTATCGTCGGATGTGTAGATATGACATTAAATGTTATTTCTCATCTACATAGATTTGTGCGTGCACGATATAATTTGTGTTGTTCTTGAGAAATAATATGTGCAACAAAGATTCTACAAGATTATATTTTGATTTCTGGAAACATGTCTGGGTGGTTTGCCACGGAAAACTGAGAACTTGTATCATGGGCACAACAGTCTGCGTAGAGGATAAAGAACATGGTTAAAGGGCATATCTAGATAAATTGTCAGGGAAAACCAGAAATTGTTTAGCTGCACCTATGTAATTGCGTGATATTTTGTGCCTTGTAATATATTTTGGCTAGGGAAAAACAATCTGTGTGTTTACATCCATGGATAGAGAAGCACAAAGGTTCATGCTTCTTCCTTTATAGACTATTCATTAATTCAATTTTTCTGTGTGTACATATTCCTTGTTCTCTGGTGAATACCAGCTTCCACTGATGTTCATTGGATTTTGTGTGTTCCCACATTCAAAAAAATAAAGTAGCTGGAGAAAACGAGGGAGTCTTGACTACATCGGATGAAGAGGATATAGAAAGGTGCATGCTTGTACTTTTGTTTCATATTGTGCTATTTTGTGTTTCATTTATGGTCTGTATATGTGTTAAACTAGTTGTGTGCCTTCCTAAATGGTAAGTTATCGTGCTTACATGAGTTCCTTCCTGCATACTAAGCTGGTTCATGTTCATTGTGCTTGCGCTGCATTGTTCCATTTAAACAAACATAATGTTTCGACATGATGAAGGACTCTTTGGTGGGTAAATAGAGTTGTTTCTCTTTCTTTTAGATGTCTGTCTTCATACTAACTTGCCTTCCTATCCATTGCATTTTCAACATTGTTGCCTTGGAAAAAACAGGTTGCTTGGACAGGGAGATGAATCGTTCTGTGCAACAACAGAGGGTTATGTGGTGCAATCTTCTAAAAGGTATACCAAGTATGCTGGTAAATTAAATATACGGACTGGGTGGGGGCATATAATATTAGATTTGAAAACGATGACTTTGCAGTAATGGGCCTTTATGCACTGCCTATTTGTACTTTTTCCATTTTTTACTATCCCTTTTGTTTTCTAATTCATCTGCCTAGTGTTCTTTCTGAAAATTCCTTCGTGCGTCGGTTGGTGGACTAACGGATTCACATATGTGGTCGTGCTTATACCTTCTTCCATAGTGACCCACTTTCTCGATTGTGGGTGCCAAGCTAGCAGTTTGAAGATTTCTCCCCTAGATTCCCGAGGTCCACGATATACATATTGGCCATGATGCCCCGCACTCATGCCATGTTTAGTATTAAAACATTTCTCTAGTTAAAAATTTCAGATGCATACAGTTTTACGGTTATTTTGTCCTTCCGATGGAAAATATACAATGCATATGCTTGTTTAGTCCTGATGTTCATCTACACATGCTTGCATAAGGAAAAGTTGGAATAGTGACATGGGCATGAGTAGCGACTCATCCCAGACATCAGCAGACCGTCAAGGCCAAAGGTAAATATGCATATTCTCTTCTCTTACTATTTTTTATAAACAAATTTATTGGGCTATATATTCATCTATGGCATGGCATATATGTTGATGTCATCTGCAATACATGGTTTGCATCTCACAAGAAGCATCAACAAGTACAAGAGAGACGTTAAACGTGTTGCATGTTCCACAGACTAAGAGGTGTGGCTGCAAAAATCTGGCTCCATAGTTCATCAAATATGCATGTAACTGTAGCACACTACCATTCACTTTAGTTTTCCTGTTCAAAAAAATGTTACCAGATCTAGAGTTGTGACATCCAAAGTACTGTCAATAGAGGGCTTTAACAGCGGCCAAACTGGACAAGTGCTCATCGGGGACATAATGGTTTTCTATAGAACCTACTTGGACAAGGAAAACAAAAGTAGATCCATTATGTGTGCTGACATGACAAACAAGGATGCCATGATGACAGTGACACTAACTGTTCCTCCACAACTTGTCCAAAAACATCAGAAAAGATATTGCTGCGTAATGCTATATCAATTACACATTTTAATATATTTCCCAAAATAGTATATGACTGTGGTGATTGCAATCGAATTATTTCTCTCAACGAAACAAGCATTGTGGAAAAAATTCCTGTTGTTTGTTCAAAACATTGTTTCGTCCCAGTCTCGACTATCAGCCAGCTTGCACAAACCACTAATATTTACCCAATCAGAATGATTGGGGCTGTTGTCACACTGGTGAGAAAATATGGCTTGCAACACATTCTCCATATAAAGGATGGAGAGTCCGACAACAACAAGGCAATGGTACCGCTTTTCATATTCAATTTTTTCCTTTACATTTCCATGTGGATGTATGTTGGATAAGTTACACAAATATTGCATTGTTCCATGTTGCAACTGCAATTGTTCAATACATATTCAGATTTGTTTTCATCAAAGGAACAATAATTGCATAGAGGGTAGATTCCACTTATGTTGTTCAAAAATATTACAAAGAAGAGGAATGCTAGAGAAAGGATATTTCTAACAACCCAACCAACGTTTGTAACAGAGTTGCAAGAAGATATAGTCGAGGATATGAAGAAATTGGCTATCTCTACAACTGTTGTGCATATAAATCCACAAAAGTAATCTCACTTTGCTTATAGATATAGCCTTCAACACATTTCTACCCCTGTTTAGTTTATTTTTACTTTTTTAAAGGGGAGGGGGGGTGCAGTTGTGTATTATGTTGTTCAATGTATTAATCCCTTTGCTCACATTCCCAGGTTGAAGGTCTTTTAGTTGCATCCAATGTGTACTCGATCCCCTTTGAGCCTGCATGTGCAAGATGCAACTCCACTGCTTTTACCTCCGCTTTGATAAGTGATGATACCATTGATTGTCTGTGATGCAGTGAAAAATGTACATATATATATGGGCATTGAGTGAATGTTGGTATTCGAACCATGCGCAAAACAACTGTGCATTCTACAGTTAGGTAGCCTCTGTTAAAAAATCTACTTCCTGAGTTGGCAGAGTTGTCGTATGAAACGTATCTACAGAAAAAGGCAAGCAATGTCTACATGTTGCAGAAGCTTCGCATAGATAGCAAATTCTCCTTGAATAAGGAAAATGGAATTTTGCATATCGACTCAGGAAGGGGAATATATATATATATATATATATATCAAACTTCGGTAGGAAACGAAAATACCTCATCCGTCTCTATAACATTTGTTCAACATCTAGATGAATGTTCGTTGGACTTGGCCCATATATTTGTAATACCCATATATCACATGTTCCTTGTTATTTTCTACTGGGAACATATACTAGATGCAAGAGAAAATGAATGCGAAAACATATTTTATTTGTATATCAAATTATTTGGCGCAAAGGTGGATGGATTCTCCTCTATGTAACCTTCTGGGAACTTGCTTGCGACCTGTTTAAAGTATGGTTGGTTCTTGGTTATTTTCTTTGTCTATCAATTTGTATACTGTTGAACTCCAACTATTCTTTGGAGGACACAAAACAATATAATTGAATTTTTTAGCCAACTGGACCACATATCTTCCTGATAATTTCTATGGCGTTGTGACGCAAATGTACTATGTGGATTGCTTTATCATATTTTCTTGATCAATGAACTTGGTCAAATTATTGTTCTGAAATAATTTGAAATCAATTAATATATAGTGTGTGAAGTGCAACTATCCTATCATAGCAACAAGAGGCTCTTAAAATTCAAATTGGTCGTTGTTTTGGCATTTTTTCTTATTCGGTGAACTTGGAAAAATTAATATCTTGGAATAATTTGAAATCAACGAATATATACTATGTGGAGTGCAATTGTGCTATTATATGAAAAAGAGGGCCTTAAAATTCAAATTGGTCCTTTTTATGCTTGCGGTGATAGAATTTAAAAAAAACTTTCTTTTGTTTGCTTCATTTTAAAAAAAATAAGAGATTTAACATCCTTTAATAATTAATGTAGTTCACTTGCACGATATCATTAGCTAATATTAACAATTTAGTATTTGAAAATAATGTTTTTAGATAAATTTTATTTAGGATGAGCATCCCTAAACAATTGCAATCTTGAACCTGCTAGACGTGAAGTCCGCAATTCCACCTATCAATTTGTATATTGCGGAAGTGTGGGTGATATTTGCAGAAAACAGAGCAAAAGAAGCTCAAATTTCATCCCGCTAGGCCAAGAACCCGTGATCCAAAAAGTGCCCAAGTATGGAACGAGGGATCCGCATATGCTCTATAAAATATCATCCATACTTTCCAAAAGTACATGTTTACTATGTATTCGTCGTTTGTTGAAAGACTTTTATATTAGTCGCCTGACCAGATTGTACAAACTTTCTCGTCTAATTAAATTCTGCAATATCAAATTTTAATATTAATAATTTAGTATTGAAAATAATGTTTTTAGATATGTTAGATAGTTGATAGGGATTAGCATCTGTAAAAAATGGAAAACTTGAACCTGCCGGCCCTCAAGTCCATCTGTCAATCTGTATATCGCGGAACTTCGAGTGTTATTTGGAGGACATAAAACAATGAAACTGCAATGTTGAGCCATCCATCTCACAACTCCACTTGTCATTTTTTATATCGTGGAATTGTGAGTGGTATTTGCACAGTGTGGAACAATAGAGGCCCAATTTTTAGCCCGCCAAGCCCAGAGCCCCCGATAAAAAAAAATGGCTAAATATGGAATTTACAGGGGATCTCTACGAGACATAAAAGTGCAACGTTCAACCAACCATCCAGAGTTCGCCTGTCAATTTGTATATTGTGGAACTCGGGCTGCTATTTCTAGGGAACAAAACAATAAAACCTCAATTTTCATCCCACTAGGCCGCAAACCCATGATCCAAAAAGTGCCTGAATATGGAATAAGGAATGCACATATGTTGTATAAAATCTAATATCCATACCTTTTAAAAGTACATGTTTACTATGTATTGCTCGTTTGTCCGAAAACTTTTATATCAGTCGGTCCACCAAACTGGAAAAAAATTGTCTTCTACTTAAATTTTGCAATATCAATATGTAATATTAATAATTTAGTATTGAAAGTAATGGTTTTTTATATGTTGGATACTTGATAGGGTTTTCCATCCCTAAACAATGGAAAATTTTAACCTTCCATCCCTCGATTCCATCTGTGAATGTGCATATCGCAGAAGTCCGAATGCTATTTGGAGGACACAGAACAATGGAAGTGCAATGTTCAGACATCTAGCCTGAGAGCCCCCGATCAAAAAAAGTTGCTAAATATGGAATTAATACGGGATCGCCATGGAACAATAAAAATGCAATGTTCATTGAAGAAATCCACAAGTCCTCCTATCAATTTTTATATCGTGGAAGTCTGGGTGGTATTTGTAGGACACAGAACAATAGAAACTCTATTTTCAGCTTGCTAGGTCGTGAACTTGCCATCAAAAAAGTGCCTAATTATGGAATGAGGGATCCACATATGCTCTGTAAAATCTCATGTCCATACTTAATATAAAGACTCATGTCCAAAATTCCACCTGTCAATTTGTATATCATGGAAGTATACGTGCTATTTGTAGGACACGAAACAATAGATACTCAATTTCCAGCCCACCAGGCTACGAACCCACGATCCAAAAAAGTGCCCAAGTATGGAATGAGTGATTCACATATGTTCTAGAACAATAAAAATGAAATGTTTAACCAAGTATCTCGTAGGTCCTCCTATCAATTTGTATATCGCGGAAGTGTGGGTACTATTTGTAGGACAAAAAACAATAGAGACTCTATTTTCAGCCTGCCATGCCGCAAACTCGCGATCCAAAAAGTGCCTAAGTATGGAATCATGGATCTGCATATGCTATGTAAAATATCATGTCCATACTTTATATAAAGAATCATGTCAAAAAGTCAACCTTTCTATTTGTATATCGCTGAAGTCTAGGTGCTATTTGTAGGACACGAAACAATAGATACTCAATTTTCAGCCCGCCAGGCTGCGAACCCACGATCCAAAAAGTGACCAAGTATGGAATGAGGGATCTGCATATGTTCTAGAACAATAAAAATGCAATGTTCATCCAAGCAGCTCAAAGGTCCTCCTGTTGATATGTATATCGTGGAAGTCTGGGTGCTATTTGTAGGACACAGAACAATAGAGACTCTATTTTCATACCGCCAGGTCATGAACCAACGATAAAAAAAAGTGCCTAATGGAATGAGGGATCTGCATATGCTCTATAAATCTATTTTCCATACTTTATATATTCATCTCCCCAAGTCCTCCTATCAATTTGTATATCGTGGAAGTGTAGGTGCTATTTGTAGGACACCGAACAATAGATACTCAATTTTTAGCCCGTCAGGCTGCGAACCCGGGATCCAAAACTGCACAAATATGGAATGAGGAATTTGCATATGTTCTATAAAATATCATGTCCATACTTTATAAAAGTACCTTTTTACTATGTATTGCTCTTTTTTCGGAATACTTTCATATCACTTAGCCAACCAAATTGTGCAAACTTTCTTGTCTAATTAAATTATGCAATATCAATATTTAACAGTAATAATTTACCGTAGGTCCGCTTCTGAATTTGTATATTGTGGATTTGTGGGTGCTATTTATAGAGCGCGAAAAAATAGAGGCCCAATTTTTTTCCCGCCAGCCCGAGAGCCCCTGATCCAAAAAACTGGCTAAATATGGAATTAATACGGAATTTCTATGGGACAATAAAAGTGAAACGTTCAATCAACCAACCTGAAAGTGGCTAAGTATGAAATGAAGTATCCGCATATGTTCTATAAAATCTCATATCCATACTTTATAAAAGTACATGAGTACTATGTATTGTTCATTTGTCGCAAAACTTATAAATAACTTGCCCGACTAGATTGTACAAACTTTCTCGTCTAATAAAATTTTGCAAGATTAATATGTAATATTAATAATTTATTATTGAAAATAATGTTTTTAGATATGTTACATAGTTGATAGCAATTGCCATCCCTAAAAAATAGTAATCTTGAACCGACGAGCCTTTGATTCCATCTGGCAATCTGTATATCATGAAAATGTGAGTGCTATTTGGAGGACACAACACAATGAAAGTGCAATGTTGATCCAACCAGCCCACAGGTCCGCTTGTCAATTTACAAATTCCGCGACATACAAATTGACGGTCGATATATGTCATTGAGATGTAATATGACCATCGACCCTTCACATCTCCTGGGTATATCTTATACCATTTTTCTTTTGTAACCCACTCGACCACTTTCCATACTATGGTATTTCTTGGAATTGGTTTCGCCATCACCGCTGCCTTCGTACTTGTTTCCATATATGCAATAATTAAGCTTTAATGTTGGTATCCATCCTGCAGGAAACGTTAAGATTGTCATTAATTTCGGGAAATCCGAAGAATATTTGTCATTACTACGAATTAAACTAATATTTTTGCACAAGTATGTTATCATTTTCAAGTATTCATTTGAAAGGCGATGCAATATTTTTTTTTTGTGCGTGGACGGGTTGGTCCTTCTAAGAAATTTCTAATTCTTAATCTCTTTTTGGCGTCACCGCCACCTTCACACCTTTTTCTAATTGTGCAATTAGTGAGATGTGATGGTGACATCTCATTCCACATGAACGCTGGAAACTACTATCGATCAGCGAAAGGCTCAAGGACATATTCCATTGATACGCATTAAACCACTATTCCAGGGAATATTCTTACTATTCATCTCCCTCCGCCCAGGAGAAAACAAGGAGATGGTCCCTTGGTACACCGAGAGATATATTTAAAGCCAAAATATTCCATGGCAACCCAAGCTGCTCAAAGAAACTGTCGACTTTCATTCATGGCTATCACAGAAGTTGATGCCATGAATTCCAAGCCAGAAGAAGATGATTTGATGGATGATGATACAACAATGGATGATGGCAATGCAGAGAATCTTCCCACTCCTGCACCCAAATTTAAATCAACCATAACAAACAAAAATCCTTGGCTCAGTGATGGTGGTGATGACAACACCAAAAGGAGTTTCAGAAAAGAAACCGATGGTGAACGCAACAACCACTTTGCAACGCGAAAGTAGGAATTCCAGAGTTTGAAATTAGACTGTTCTGGGCAGAAGAGTTTCACTGTAAAGAAATGATATGTTTATGCTCCCAGAAATATATTTCAAGCCAAAAAATTATTGATTAACATCTTCGGGAATTAGGTCAAAAACTGTCGCTATTGCAAGGCTTTTTCCTACTAGTCATCTCCTTCTACCCAAAATGGACTAATTTGGGCCTCTGGAATTGCATGTGCAAGTTGTGCTACTGAATTTTTTTGGATTATACAGAGGTGGTTTCAGCTAAGGGCTATTCCACTTTCCCTACAACCATTTTGTCTTCTTCCTCGGGGGAAGCTCGTGAAAAAATCAATTTCAGCATAGGATGATTCATCGAGGAGAAAACTACAAAGATCTTGCATACTATGAATCTGGTGCCTGTGTTTGTCACAGATACCTTCAATGTTTTGGCCCAAAGAACTGGGTCCAATTTCTAAGGATAGATGTACAATACTCAGTGTTTTTCTTATTTTTTTGAATGCATTTGGTATTAAAAAATATTTGCCTTCGACTCTTCATTGCTGCCTCTTTTCTGGGTTTAATGCATGTTATAATTGGCATGGTTTAGTGCTCTCGTACTTCTTCGATATTTTGTTTACTTCTCTTATATTTTCTAATATGGAACATCTAACAATTATATGCCAATGTACTATGTGAATCCACCAGTTTTTTATGCAAACAAAAAATTGATTACATAATTTGAAACCAACGTTCAATTCTATTCATAATGCAGATAGAACATAGAAATACTAATGTACAATGTTGCAACAAAATCATTATTCTTGTTTCTATACATGCAATTATTAAGTTTTAATGCTAACATCCCATAATGCAAGAAGTTTAATAGTTTAAGTAATATGTTTCCCTCATGGAAGAGTGTATGAAGAACACAGTTACACTCACACGTTCCAATAAAATATAATCTTCAACAAAGCATTTGCTAACAATTAGTAGAAAATGAAGTTTACTAGTTAAGTTAATATGTTACAGTCATGGAAGAATGTATCAAGAACATCGTTACACGCACAAGTTGCAATAAAATCTAATATTCAACAACGCATTTGTTGACAATTAGTAGAACATCATGGTTTTGCAACAATGGGGCTTCTTTGAAACTAATTCGCGCTTACGAAAACTTCCTTCTTCCTTTCTATTTTCCCGCTCTTTTATTCCATTTAGTTTCTCTTCCTGGTTACTTAATCATTTTTCTCCCAAAAATGACTTGCTCTGCAGCTTTTCGGATTCATGCATTTCCAATGATCGCTTCCCCTTTCTTTAAATTTACCCTCTATTGTTCCCTGTCCTGCAACTAGCACCTAGATTTCTGTGATATACAAATTGATAGATGGTCTTGCACACTAGTCAGGTCAACATTGTTCATCATGTCGACGGTCTTGTGGGTTCACAGCTGCACTCGTGATTTTTTATCGCGACACCAACCAAACGCTTCCCCATCCATACCCAAAAAATTCTCCAACCACAAATTCCCGCAAGGCAATCTCTACATTGGACTTATTTTGTTCAATGTCTTGCAAATAGTACCATCACTTCCGCGATATAAAAATTTGCAACAATTCTTAGATCATACCCTCTTCTGTATTACGGTCCACCTATCATGCCCTCTTCTGTGGTGCACATTGTTGCACTGAAAAATTTCGAGAAATACAATTTAATCGTGGGGTCCTCACATATTTAGTTGAACTATTGTCACTCGATTTTGAATCTTGTTCATCTTCTTTCCATTCTTCTCCATTTGTTCAAATTTATTTTGTGGATCGTCAGTTTTGCGGGTTGAAGAAATATTCAGTTCATAGTCCTTGTTTCCTATGTACGCGCCCCTTTGCAATTAGCGACAAACAAATATATATATAATATCTTATTGCTACGCATGCAATTAGAAATTTCCCTATTCCATACTTAGCCACTTTGTCGGAATTTTTCAAATATACAAACTGACTGTTGAACTTCCCCGTCATGATCTCTTCCGTTTTACACATTTTTCACTCAAAAATTCTGAAACATGAAATTTAAACATGCAACAGTCAGTTGTCCTGACTATCCCCATAACCCTTTTTTGAATACCGTCTGACCGCTTTTCAGAGCTTTCCATTCTTTCCTTACTCTCCATCATCTCTGTCACCTTCGCACTTGTCTATAATAAAAGAAAATAAAAATTTATATATATATATATATATATATATATATATTGTTTCTAAATATGAATTACTAGAATTTAATTCTAACTGGTCATCATGCACAAACCTTATAGATTTTCATTGATGGGCGAAAGGATCGAGGACATCTCGTATTGATGCGAATAAAACCAAAATTTTTGGGGGGATTATATTATCCCTTCCGAGTGTTGATTTCAAAATCATGAAATCCCATTCACACAGCATGGCCTTTGCATGTTCACAAAACCTCCATTCCATAAGTGATCTTCTTCGTACCCGCCACCTTTGCATTTCTAAATATGCAATAAATAAACTTTAGTGCTAACGGTTCATCATGCACTACCATTATAGATTGTCATTAATCAGTGAAAGGCTCGAGGAGCTTTCCCATTCATAAGCATTTAACCAAGATTTACCAAAAATTTACATTGTCGGCTCTAACTGTTCATTTAAACCATCATCTGTAGCAAAGCAACCTTCTCATAAACCTATGGCATCATCTCGACAATAGTTCTGTGGAGATACAGTGAACATCTTTGGGCACGAGGACCAGAACTTCCACTGGTCCAAGGCATTTTCTTATTAATCAACTTCTGTTGTAGAGAACAAGGTAATTTAGACCTTCGGGATTTACCATGCAGGTTGTGTCCCTGAGGTTTTTCACTGTAAGGAACTGGTCGCTTGGTGCACCGATAAATTTATTGCAGAGAAAAGAATTATTCCATTGCAGGACCGCTCTTTTGTTTCCTTGTAACCTCGGGTCTTCCGCCAGATGCTGAAATTGTTGGAGCTAACATTGACATTCAAATGAGAAGATTGCAAATAGTTCCTAGCAAAGCATAATAATAGATTGGACCTCTTGCCCCTTTTTCTAGAAAACCCAAATCTAGTTCTTGAAGATATTACAAGCATTCAGGTTAGTTCATTTAGAAATCCATTTTGCGAAATTGCCTGGTTGTTTACAAGAATAACGAGACACGAGTCCATAGGTATTTGTTTCCCACATGGATCTTTATATTTTGTATTTCACAGTCAATGAACAAGCCATTTTTTATTGGGGCAAGTTAATTTCCCATGAAATCTCTTCCCAATTGTCAAGCTACAAAAGTGAAAAGAAATTTTATATGTCATTCTATTTAGTTTTTGCAATAGCACATTCCTATCGGTTTCCACAACTGTCTCTATCCAAGAATGTCAACTGCGAATTCCACCCAATAACATTATGGTACCAGGCCTTGTGGAAGCACAAGGCTTCCCACTGTTTTTATGAGGTTTTTATGGATTCCTGTCTGTTTTCAAAGTTTTGTTGTTAGGAGAAGATGCTCCCTGCATATCTGAATGGGAAACTATTTTTTTGGACAAGAAGGGGACACTCCAACATTTGGATAATTACACTGTCATAAGAATTTTTGGCTCCACGGAACAACCTGCTCTCCTTCTATGTCACATTACAGACATAATGTTTGTTGCAGAAGTAGCACGTCAATATAGATACTGGTTCCATCTATTCCAAAGGAAGAAAAAAAAATAGTTCATTCCTCTGCCTTGGAGAATAGGAGAGTTCGTGTTGAAAAATGTCAACAAAATGGGTGATTTTTCACCACATTCCAGCATATCCAACTTGAGATATGCTAAATACATAAGAGGATTCGACCCCTATGATATTTTTAGAAAACATTTACAAACACTTGGCCTCAGCGATTATTTTGTAAATAAACACCTACCCAAAAACAAAGACAATGGTGACAACGATCCTGCCTATGATGCTAATGAGGTACAAACAGTGAAAAGATGCACTAAATTGTACATGCAACTGGGGAAAGGCCCCAGTGACAAAAGTGGTCAATCTGCAAATACCACTCCAAAAAGTACTACATCTCAGAGAATCGCTCCAACGGCCCATCATAGCAACAAAGAAACCCAGAGTTCTTCAAACGAAGGAGGAGATAATGACCTTCCTCACTCTAAAATTGATAGTTCTCACAAGATTCCAGTAGAGAAGAAGAGAAAAAAAATGTGGCGCAAGCGGAAGAGCCAGAAATTCAAAGTGAGAACATGGAACTTGACACTGATCTAGATACCATGATATGCTTCATTGATCATCCGAGACATGCCATCGACCATAGCCATCCAATGGACATATACGCTACCAAAAAATTTGACGACGATGAATCCTTCATGTTCTAGAGCATTGTTTTTTATACCCGGAACAAAAAATTGATAATTCAGAAAAAAAATGTTAAAAATAACAAAGGAAAATCTCGTTCAAAGGTTGATGTTGCCAACATGAGGCCGTCCAAAATCTATGAACTTCACATCACGACCAGATAAGCACTTCATGATTCCATTGGCGACATCGAGATTGAGAATGCCAGACTAAAGGACCGAATCAAGGAATTGGAAGACACTTTCATTCATATGCCATTACTTGTCAATCCTTTGTAAATATCCATGATTGGCACCCCTGCACCCAATGTAAAATCATCCTTCACCATGCTCGCATCATGTAAAGGATATGTGGAGAACAATATCAAAACAAGAGTGGAACTGGTTACTCAAGCGTGGAAAATATCACAAACCATCACTTGCCTTGGAACCAGGGCACATAGCTTGCTCAAGATTTTGCAGGCCGAATTAAAAGATGAAGAAAAATACTTTTTAAAAACGGTCATCCCTTTTGGCAAGATTGTCAACAATATGATAGAAACAAAAAGAAGAGAATAAGATCTTCCATCAAAAAAACGCATCAACCAATTGAATGCATGTTGGAAAGAAAAAGTAAAGAACTTGCATCTCATTGTTCAGTCATGTGAACAAGCCATAACGAAGAAAGATATATAATTCACAAAGCTGTCAAATATAGACTTAGCCGGGAAAACCTACGACTTCCAAGACCCCCACTTAATCGCAAGCTCCTTGCCCTTAACCAGGCAAGAGTTCGATAAATAGGTTGTTATGTTTAAAACCTTCTCTCTACAAAAGTTTTACAACATCCTTCAACTTGATCAAGCTCACGTCCACGATTGGCTAGTCAAATATGAAATACAGAATGAAGAAATTCATCAGGTTCTCTCTAATCTTTCTATCGACTTCCGAGAATTAGAAAATGATATTTTCACTATAAAAATCTAGAATGAGATCAATGTCACCCCAATGAGAGGCTACACTGAAGAATGGCTCGGAAGGCAATTGAAACAGGCCGCTGACAAAAGGCAACAGGCAGTTGCCAGCATTCCAACAGCTATGGACGACATCCTTGAAACTGCAGTCATCGACAACATCAATGAAATGGCAGCCGCAAGAAAATAGCCAAAGGGATCATATGTAGCCTCACTGTAAGTTTACTCATTGCATCCTTCTTTGTTTATCAACCCAGTTATTCCAGTTTCTTAAATACAGATGTATAGCCAAACACTTATACCTTTCCATTTATTTTCTTTTGTAGCTATTGCACTCTATGTTGTTTCCAAAGTGTTGTTTCTTGTACATATTTCTCTAATGGTCCGTGGGAGCCCCAATCTCAGTCTACATGACAAACGCATTGAAATTCCGGTTTATATGTAACAGACTTAATTTTTTTTGTATATTTCAAAATTTCCAGCAGTATATAACAAACTTTTATTTTTTGACATATTTCAAATAAAAATTCATTTAAATTTTTATATGTTACAGACTCTATTCTTATCTTTCACCACTCTATATGACAAACGCATTTAATTTTTAATACGTTACAAACTTTTATTCTTATCCTTCACTGGTATGTATGGAAAACGCATTTACTCTTTTATATGTTACAGACTTTTCTTTTTTATATATTTCAAAATAAACGATGCTCAACAATGCAACCATCATTTACTTATACCCCATGTTCACAAATGCATTTCAATTTTTTATATTTTTTATCTCCTATTAATTTTATGTCATCATATATTTTTATCTTTCACCACTCCATATGGAAAATGCATTTAAATTTTGAAATTTATTCTTGCAATGTAAACAAATTTTTTACTTTGTTATATACTTTAAAAAAAATAGGTTTTCTATATACTTTCAAAAAATATCATTTACTTTTGCCCCATCTTCCGTGATATACATATTTCACACAACATTTTCGTGATATACATTTTGCACCAAACACTTCGTTTCATTTACAATTCCACCCCATTTTCCACAATTTTCTTTCTAACCTCATTGGCAAGGACTG
>ML778615.1:1636567-1647116 GCA_009831015.1 Picea engelmannii
TTTGATCATCTGTCTTCTGCAGTTTTGGTGCCATGCCTCGTGGATCCTCTTTGGCTCCCGGTTGTTCTCTATTTGATGCCCATAATAATTGCAAGTCTTGCTACTAATTGTATATCTCAAGATTGGTATTTAATTCAAATTAATAGTTCTTCCACTTTCCTTATGTATCTTACTGCCTTTTTATTTTAAACTATATTCAATTCTGATGGTGATAACCAAATAAACATTGCAATGTATTGTCAAACGATCATCTGTTATATATCTTTTATTTCTTCAGAGTTTTGGTGTAGCATTTAGTTGGTCTTAGCCAAACATATTATTTACAATGCACTATATTGTTGTGACATATTTACTACTATGCGCGCGTAAATCTATATTGTTCTACTTACTATGCGCGCGTAAATCTAAAATTGTAAACTTATATTTACTATGCGCGCGTAAATTTAAAATAAAATGATGTTGAACTTACCTGCGCGCTCGCAACGACGACCAACAGATGCGACATTGCTACCCACGGCGACACTGCTACCCACAGCGACCCCGCTCGGCTCCTACACACAGCGACACTGCTGCACACGGTGAGACTGCTGCACACGGCGAGACTGCTGCACACGGCGAGACTGTTGCCCACGGCTCCGCTCCGACCCACGGCGACACTGCTACCCACAGCGACACTGCTACCCACAGCTTGGCTCCTACACACGGAGACACTGCTACACACGGCGAGACTGCTACACACAGCTCGGCTCCAACCAAGAGATGCTACTTCCCAAATTTGCCAAAAGACCTGAAGGCCCGATGTGTCTGTAATATATAAACATGTTTTCGGCCGAAAAATAGTTCGGCTGAAATATTGTTCGGCCGAACTTTCTTTCGGTCGAACAATCTTTCGGCCGAAAGATTGTTCGGCCGAAACATTATTGCCGGAAAAAAAATACCCGTCCGACAAAATTTGTACACGCAAATCGAGGGGGTTGTTATTGCACTGTTCGATTTGACGTTTATGTTTTCGGCCGAAAAATAGTTCAGCCGAAAATAATATCTTTCGGCCGAAAGATATTATAAGTTCGGCCGAAAAAATGTTTTTCGGTATTGGAGACCCGATTGTCACGAAAGTGTAACCCACCTTCGTGATTTCACCCCTAAGGATGTTGATATTCAACAAGAATATGAGAGTCATTGATCTAAAGGGATTAAAACCATTAATCGTGGTGTGTTGTTGTGAGTGGAACCTTTGGAGGGAACCCTGAAGGGTTGTGGAAAAATATATGAAGGAGAGACTCTGAGGTGGAATGTGGGTCGTATATTTGATTACAGGATAGAGGATAGATATGAGCCATTGATCATAGTGGGTTGGTCGGAATGGTCTCAAATGAGTAGGTGGAAGCACTCTGATGGGAACGCTCCCGAAGGAAATCTAGGTCATTGGTTTGACGTCATCAGAGAGACCTCGAGAGAAGATAGGAGTCGTTGATATCCTATGTGAGGGATGCAAGAGGACGAATGTAGATGGTCCCATGTGTCATATCATGTGGCAGGAAGTGGCAGGGTCATGTGTCATCATAGGTGGCAGGTCATGGTAGTGTCACATGTTAGGATCTAGATAGAGAGGGTACAAGAACCCCAGAGCACCGAGTGAATTTTAACTGTCTATTGAGGAGATCGTAAGTGTATCTACATCATCCATTGGAGAGTATTAGTTAGAGTAGTTTGATAGATGAGAATGAATACACCTCGAATGAATGACTATGAGCACTAATTCTAGTCCATTGGATCTGTCAAAGTTCATCCTCGAGAAACCTTACCCATTGATCTTTGATGCATCGCTGTCGGAGGTAGAAGGTTGTTGAACCATGAGTAGGCGTGTATGCCGATGACACAGGAAATTGACGATGTTATGAGAACTGTCGATCTAGTGATGGGAAAGAGGAATATCAGTCATTTATCTTTCATGAGAATTATTCACACGAGGAAGGAGGTTGATGACATCATGATGGATGTGGCATGCTAGAAAGGCATCCAGAGCATCCTTAAGACGTCAGGTGTCAGTTGTTAGTTTGATGGTGAGGCTTGTGAAAGGAGAGACAATTATTGTCACGGGCCTCATCAAAGATTTTGATGAAGCGATCTAGACTGTTGCATCTAAGTGCGTCATCATCGGAAATGTGGGAGGTTCGCATGGTCACGCTCAACTAAGGAAATTCGACGATGACGAATAAATCATCGACAATAATGGGAGTTCGGGATAACAAAAATCGTTGATCGAATGAGTGACGAGGTGAAATATCTAGGGTAGATCTCGAAGGTCACATCCGCACACTGTGTAAACCACTTGGAGTTGGTATTTAACATCCACAGAAAAATTTATATCGCCGATGTGCTCAAAACCATCGAGATCAAGGGATTTGAGATGTAGGATCTAGAGACGTTGCACCTTGATGTATCATCATTGAATGTCTTGGGATAATTAGAGTGAACAAAAAAATAAGAAATCCTAATGACGATGAAAATGGGCCAAAGGATCAAGCCTATGGAATAATTACATAGGTGGAAGCTACCATTTCAAGCGTCTTAATTGACGAGCTTCCATGTGGGACTAAGATGGATTTTGACTATGAAATACGAAGAAACTTTCAGAGGCAATAATTCGATCACGAGCTTGAAATTAAGCATGGTTATAGTCGTTGTAAAGCTTTTGATGAGAAGAAGATGTTGGTACACTTGTGGAGATGTTTTGAAATAGTCAGGGAAAGAGAGAATTTTAATACCCCGTCCCTTGAAATGATACTTAGAGGGTTGGGTGTGTTACAGAGTGGTATTGGAGCAGAGTTTAAACTCTAGTCTTAAATGGGTCACCAAGACCTCTTAAGACTGTTTACAAAAATAAAAATATGTTATCTGGAATGCATGTTTTTAAAAATACTCACATGAAATGTTAATGATGATTCTTGCTTCAACATGTAGGATGAATTGAAAAAATTCACAGAGGTGAATGGTGCATCATAGTTTGGACAGCACTTCGTAACTCAAAGATGAAGAGTCTGATGGATGGAGGGATAGAGAAACCCCTCTAAATTTGTTGGCCACTGTGAGAAGTTTGAAAGCAAATAATGAGAAACTTATGAGATCCCATGATGAACCAACGAAGTTGAATGCAATTCTACTGCAGATTATGTCCCAAATTCAAAAACAATTGTTGCAAGGACCAAACATTGAAAATATGTGTGATCTCTGACTCAACACATCTGCCAGTCTGTTCATTGTTACTTTTAATAGGAAATCTCAAAATTGTAATTCATAAGTAATTCTGACCAACGCCTTTGTCGCACGTTCAATTCATTTTGCATAAAAAGGTGTTGTAAACCACAGTGGTTCATTTTTAGTTCTAATTTTAATCCAATCAGGTAGTGTCTCCACACTCTCAGGGAATGCATGATGGCTAACAAATCCAAATCATGCATTGTGTAGTTCTCCTCAAGATTCCTTAAATTTCTTGAGATGTAAGTGATCACTCGACCGTCTTGCCTCAAGACTATGTCTAAGCCTTCCTTGTATGTGTCAGTGCATACCAAGAATCCATCATCCATGCCAGGGAATTTTAGTATTGGCGTTGTCATCAACAACTCCTTGAGCCTTTAAAATGATTCTGCACATTTCTTGGTCCACACAAACTTATTGTTCTTCTTTTTCAATTTCATAATCGTATTTGCTATGTTCGAAGAACCCTTGAAAAACCGATGATAATATCTCGTTGAACCCATGAAGCTACACACTTCTAGGACATTCATTGGTGCAAGCCACTCCATAATAGCCTCTACCTTTTTTGGATCCACAACAATGCCTTCATTGAAGATAACATGTCCTAAGAAATGAATCCTCAATAGCTTTGTGGCCACTTCTTGTAATTTGTTCTCTTGCAACATTGTACTACCAAGCATAAAAGTTGGTCTTGATCTTTCATCATCCACGAAAATATCAAAATGTCATCAAGGAATACTAGATGGTAGTCAAGAAGAGTCTCCATGACCCATTTATTCTATATGAAATTAACAGGAGCCTTCAGGGCGATAAACTTGGACGTATAAATCTTAGCTCCAACAACTCCTTCAGTTGCACTTTCAACTCCTGTAACTCAGGCATCAACATCCAATAAGGCTTTCTTGCCATTGGTTCAGTTCCATGTTTTAGGTGGATGGTAAATTCCATCTTGGCTTTGGGTGACACACATGGTAATTCTTCTGGGAATGACGTCCACAAATTCTCATACTACTGGAAGGTCTTCTAATTCTTCCTCCACACCCTTGAGGTTCGGTGCTAAGTATGAAAATAACTTCCATCCTTTCGTGTACTCTCTTGTAGCTGTAGGGAAGAAATGAACCTCGGGGATACTCCCCATTTTCTTCCTACAATCACACTTCTCTATCCTTCATTGTCGGTCAAACTCAACTGCCTCATCATACCATTGAGTATCGCATCATGCGATTCTCACTAGTCCATACTGATCATCTCGTCATAAGATATTAATATCGTGACATAGGTCATACTTCATTACACTATCCCTAGGTTAAAGCAATAGTTAATACCCCTTCCTCCAACCATCTGATTGGTACTCGAAGCCACATCGACAAATCTAAAATGGTCCTGTCGAGTTATCCTACCTAAATCCCATCAGCGCAGTAATATAATTAGAGCTCTCCATAGCACCGACGTATAACAAACACTAAAATTTAATTTGGAGATGGCACCTGACACCTCGAGCACAGTGGATTGGTTCTCGTCCTGGCAGTTATTTACCGCAATTAGGAATCCTATGGGAGTTTCCCACCTCCACCCTGGTAGTGCCTCCTGTTGACCTGATCGCTCTGGCCCTTGCATCCGGATAGTCTTACTGGTATGGTGTCTCTCCACATAACCATCACCCAACTTCGGTCCAGTACTCCTGGCCACGAGGTACAAGATGTTCGCCCACCAGCCTAATATCCTGTTATGTTCTACTGTCAAGCCTAAACGACAGCTGCTAGCAGTGATGTCGCGGATGTAGTGGTCCCCTGTAGGGAGCCCTCTGTTGAGAAGCCTATCATCAATATGTCATGACTAGGGTCCTAGAGACGTATCTTGATACCAAGAAGTCTAGTCTGGACGATGTCTCATGTCGTTGTGCACTAGAAGTTATCAGTCCAAACGGTCTTGTCGAGGTCCTTCTCAGACTCCTGCAGTCAAATATTCCATATCTAAGAGGCCTGCTGGACTGCATCATGAAATGTCTAAGGCATTTAGATCCTCACCTTTGCACGTTAGTTGGAGTTAAGGTAGGTAACGGACTTATTGTTCTCAAGATTCTTCATTTTCATATGCAGAGCATACCAAAGTAGCTCCATAAATATGGTCTCATAATCCATCACCATACGACCACCCTGTCATAAGGTGATAACTCATCGAGCAGGAACTCAATGAATTTCTCTGACAATTACTACTCCCAGAACTGTTCTTCAAACCATTCCCCTAACATAGCTTCGATGACCATGTTTAACTAAGGCAAGAGTGTCTTCCTCCATAGAAGAGCGCTCCCCTTTAGCTAAAGATCGCCTATGCATACCTTCATGTTAGAGGTCGAAATCATGAAGCATGAAGCACGTCACTTGGATCTTCATCCATGCCTCCATGGCTGAGGGGTCTGCGACACTCTTGGATTCAGGAACTTAAAAATCTCAAGGTTTTCATGAAAGAAATCAGTACTAGATGGGGTGTGCTATGGACCCTCAGGGGTACAGGCACCCTAGCCTTATCCTAGTACAGACAGTTAGTCAAGGCCTCTAACATTTCCTTGGAAGGACCCTATCAGACCCAACGCATCCCGCACAAAAATCTGTTCATGCTCAAGACTTGTTCTTTTCCTTGGGGGTTGAACCCCTCTGGCATAGGTTCTATTGGAGGGATCACGCCTCTTCCCCTGTAACCATATCGCGAATCTCTATCGTGTTCTCTAACCGTGATTACCACGAGGACAGGTTAATATTTCAATTAGGGATAAGTATAAATCAAGGGATTAATTCATTGGAAGGCATGGCTATCCATAGTCATAGGGTTGAACCTGCTCTGATACCATATGTAATGACCCCACCATTACACAACACAAGTGATGTATAACTGACACATTTTTTTTTTCTTATCAACACATTAGGAAAATTAAAACACCATAATAATTAGCAACATTGTCAACGATCATCGAGGCGTTAAAACATTCTAGTAAACCAACACATGTAATATAAAGTTCCATGGTGCAAGAGAGCATAAATACTAAATCCATATAGCAATGACATAAGATGAGGCACAAGAATCTACTTATTTAAATTTTTAGGCCCAGAGAACATCTACTTAACTTCTATTTGTGTGTTTAAACCATTCATCGAAATACAATTATCAACATCATTATCTAAAGGTGTGCGCATGATCCGATTATGAATTTAAACATAATCGACATCAACACAACATGCACATATAATATAAGAACTTAGGAATCATACATAAACATTATTCAATGCACGTCATTCACATAAAACTTAATCATTCATTGGCATTCAACATTGAAAGTGCAAGAGTAAACTATCCCTTAGATCATGGCGCAATAACAATCAAGTATTCAATCGATCATACACCTAAGTTATTCATGGCGCTACTGTAATCTAGTTCTAATCAATCATGCATCATTTATGATTAATGGTGCCATAGGGAACTAGTTATTGTTTCCATCATACAACTACAGTTTAAGTGCACAAGAGTAAGTTAATTACATAGCTCATGATATATCTCACATTAATTTCATGACACAAGATTTATCATCAACTTAATTTCATGATGCAGGCGTAAGAAAATTCTTTAACTGACACACATCAACTTTTTAACATGGTGCAAGAATATTCATCAATTTATTTCATGTCGTCGAGAATTCTAAACACATAACCAGTCATACTTCACCTTAATTCATGGTCCATGACTAGTCATCAAATAATTGTGGTGCTACAAAATTCACTACAGAAACATCATTCAATTGATCACTTACCAACATGAAGATTTCTAACATAACCTATCGTAACTAAATCATCCTTCTCACCTATCATCACCTAATCGAGAGGGAACAAGGGATTCTATGATACTTAAAACATTCGAGCTAAAAAGAAAGTGAGTGAGTAAGATGGATTTACATTAGGAGAGGAAAGAACCTTAAGAGCAAAAGAATACTACAATACATTCAGTACAACATTTACAATAGAATGTGCTATGCAAGTTATAGTAACCAGAAACAACTCCATGATTTACTATAATACTGAAAAATTAGAGAGGGCTTACATTGGATACAATATAAAAATATAACCAAAGTACAAGAATGTTTGTTTCAATAGAGCCACTAGCTGGTTCCTATTCAACAACCTGCTTCCATAAGCAGTTATGTAAACTCAACGAAAAGTCCCAGGAAATTGCCATTTAGGAAAGGAAATAAATGTTGCCTGACAATAAAGGAACGAAGAAGAAAATTCCTTAAATAAGAATGCAAAGATATTAAATGAACGGTAGGCCAACTAGGCATATGGTAAGACAATGGAAAAAAGGAAACCACAAACTTAGCAGGGGTAACCCGCATGGGACACATGGCAAGGGTTCTGAAGGTGCACAGCCCGGATTCCTGAGCGATTTTGAAGGCGGAACTAGGGTGAATGGAAGTTTGTACGCGGAGGGAGCAATTCAGGATAAAACTCGGATATCAAGGCTACACAAATTCGCAAAAGGAAAATGGATCTGGCGAAGATCAGAGCCAACGTAAAAAGAATTCCAGGGATTAGATACACTAGGATACACTAAGTTCTAGTCTAGTATTTCTTTTATTACGATGGAAATCGCCCACAAGGAACGGAAGAACTAGAGTAAATTATGTCTATTCCCTGCTAGTTGGGGGAGTTTATAGCCCATGCTTTAACTACTGGACGTCGAGAGCGGAATGTCTCGACCGATGTTGTTTCTCCCCAAGGTAAGTTTCAAAAGAGGGTTTGAAAATACGGTAACGGCTAGTCGATGATCGGTGCGAATAAGAATACCAGAGGAAAAAATTGACTACTGAGGGGAATATGGAACCCTTTTTCTATACAAAAGAAGCTCTAGATTGCTCGTTACAGATTGAAGAAAGACTTAATCTACTTCTATTCACTCTCCACTTAACTCATTGCCTATGGGGGTTTGTTCGGTTGACTCCACTTGCATTTGGGACTCACTCTGTAAACAAATTTTGTCACAAGGGCATTGGACACGGAAATAGAGAAAGTTTCAATATTGACCACACTGAAGACTCAAGGATGGAATTCTCCCATCTAATAAAATGGATTCCCTCACCTGGAAATGCTTCCAAAAGCCTTTGGGATGAAGGCAGAGGGTTTGGGGATGCATGCACACAGATAAACGGTGTCAATGCACGAGGCTTCACCCACCCAAATGCACTAGGTCCCTTCAAGGCCCAAGTGACAGAGGGTGCAAGGTGAAGGCCGAGGCAACACGAAAACTGTAGAGCCCCCTAGTTGCGCTGGGAAAATGAAGAAGGTTCAAGGAATTCGTTGGCTAAGAAGATTAAATCCCAGGGAATGTGTCCCTCCCAAAAACGTCGAGAACAGAATAATCGGTTGGGCTAGTGAAGTAAGACAACAACGCAGAGGGTGAAGGATACATACCGACTTGGACAAGTTACCCTACAAACGCAGAAGATACTCTGAAGGACAACGCCAAGGATTACTAGCAAAAGACAAAGGTTCTTGGTAAAACACAAAAGGTTGAAGATGGTGTGACACGAATGTTGCCAATTAGAGCCAGATTAATTACTAAAAATAATTAAATCAATGCAATAAGAATCCTCGAATTTATTCACTCCCCACATTTTAATTATAAAATATCATTGCTGCTCAATTACTAGAAAATATCATTGTTCAACAAAGGACAACTAGAATTCACCCTTTCCCAACTAGAATTAAGATTGTATGCAAAAAAAAAAACAACAGTTTCAGTTCAATCAAGATCATATTTCACATCCATCCATTAACTAGCAAAAATTTTAAATGAATAACCCCAACCTCAACAATAACCAATAAATAATAAGGAAAGGACATCATAAACATAGTTTCTATTAAAGGGAAAAAACCACTATGAAGGGGTAGGGTCTCCAACCGGAAAAGTATTCCATTAATCATAAAGCGCCTATGGAGTTAAAGACGGGTTAATAAAGCTTGCAAAATGAAGCCAAAGATACAATACAGGGACATGAATTTCTAAATGAAAATGAATACAATCAATATTTTGCAAATACAATTCTCAATAAATACCATGACGAGAGGCGCAAAATCTGAAGTGGTTGTCGTGCGCTTGCACCCCATCTAGCTCCTTCTTGTTAACCACTGAGACCTCACCGGTACCTCCCATCCAATGCTAGGGGTACTCTTCCTCTCCGTGAGTCCCCTCGAACCACAAAGGGGCCCCACACACAAACAAAATAATGCTAGCTCCCAACTCACCTTGCAAGGTCGAGGTACCACTCTCTAATCTAGTTGGGTGTCCCAACTCCCAGAAGAAAAATTAGTCAAGAAAAATATCGACCACGTAAGCTTATGCTTACCATACATGCTCCATTATCGTGCTCCACCATTTATTTTATTGAGTTTTCTTAGTGACTTCTTGCCAAAAAGCACACTAAATTATTTTTGTTAATTTATTATTAGGAAAATTCTTCCTTGTACACTTGTCACCTGATCCCTTACTTGCACCAGAAATTCATTTAATTAATTAATTTAAATTTCCAAATTCCCTCATTCACCCAAAATAATTCCTAAAAATTATCCTTCATGTCCCTTTATTCCGTCAGATTCCCTTAATGACTGACGCCTTTCTAAAAGATTAGTTGAGTTAGAAAAAAGAAAGTTCTCTAGACTAGATTCCCTCCTATGTTCCACATTCCTTTTGTAATTAAGTTTCCCCTTTTTATCTAAGCTCAAATTTAGCAATTTTTCCTCCAAAATAATTTAATTCTCCAATAATTTTTAAATTTAATTTTTAACGCCATTTTCTTCATCCCCCCTTTATTAGTTGCTTAATTAATTTTTAGTTCTCATGTCCTACTTAGACCTAGGCTTTAAATTCAACTAGGCTTAGCAAAATTGTTTTTAAGGGAAATTTTATAATTTTTAAACTTTACTCATGCAACAATTATCTTAAGGCTCACCGAGTCAAATAATATATTTTTTTCTAGGAACCTAGGTTCATTGAATCACCAATGTTAAAACCGCAACGTGCCCTTCAAGACGCATTATGTGCTCCAAGGGTGCCACTCACATTCATTCAAGTTTCATCTATGCAGCGTGCCCTTCAACACACACTACGTCCTCCAAGGGTGCCACTCGCCTTTTGACTGATTTTGGTAGAATTCAAACCTTTGGATTCAATACTCTGTTAGGTGACTTTGTTGGAGACTAAGGGTGTCTAAGGAATAAGGACCCTGCCTTATTGTGCACCCCTTAGA
>ML778615.1:1649461-1663198 GCA_009831015.1 Picea engelmannii
TCATCATAAAACACTTCTTTCTACTGGCTATACAATGGTAATTGTAGGCAACTACTCATTTTTATATTAAAATTGTCTCATAAGATCAAGAAAATTAATTAAACTTTTAAATATAAAAATAGGACAATGAAGACAAACCTGCAGCCAAATTAACAATGCCATTCCATATGCTATGGTGCTCACAAAATTGTCTAGTCAGACCTTGCAATATTCCTCTCAATGATGCTTCTCGCTGTGCTTGTGCATCGACAAGGTCCGATAATAGTTGTTTAACCTTTGGTGTCCAAAACCTGCGAAATCCTTAATTAGACACAGAGACAAACAAAATGCCCCAATTTAGTTTGTTTTACTTCATGGGTTAGACTTAAATGAGTTAAAGGAATTATGGACACATATGTGTCCATAATTCCTAAACACATATGCGTCCATATGGGTACTTAAATGCTCCTGCAGAGGGTGCATTTTCTCTAGTCTTTTGCATGGTTTCCTAATGCCCATAGACACTGGCGATTCATTGAAAAAACCTGTAACAACAATGCAGAAGAAAAACCTACTTAGAAAATAACCAAATAACTAGAGAGAAAATGACACAAGTTATAACAAAATACAAGCAAATTTGTAACTCAGCTTGCTCTAAGACAAATAGCCCACTGTTTACTCTTTCCACTCAACCTTTAATGTAGGTACGGTAAGGCAGTTGCCGGGCCTCTCCACTCCTGATTTGAGGGCGCTAATGGCGAAATACCTCTGAATCATTGCCGGTACCATAAAATTAGGGCGAAATAGCTCTTAATAATTTCCATTACCAGAAAATGGAGGCGAAATACCTCATAATCATTGTCTTTACCAGAAAAATCGGGGCGAATGGGAGGATCTAGTTCGAATTTTAAGGGGCGAAAATGGATTTCCATGCTCTTCCCTCACAAATATCCATGGGATAAGGGTTATATATATAAATTTTTGAAAATAAACTTGGGGCTATATATTTGCAAATCCCTCAAACCAGTCCATGTAAATAATTCGCCCAATCAAAATTCCAAACCCCCTAATTTCGCCCATGGGCGAAATTTCGCCCCTAAAATCACCCATGGGTCTTTCCCTGTTGGGGCCTCACTGACGATCTCAGAACCATCGCAAACCTCCTTAGACATGGTCAAGATCTCATGCCTTCTCATGTTAGAAGGAAGGCCAACCAGATTACAGACGATCTATCCAATATCGGGGTAGAAACAAATGGACCAGATATTCTTTGTTGGGCCCCTACCCACCAGAGACACCCTATATTTCAAAGATGTCAAGAAAAATCTCTATACATTGACAACCCCCCAGATGGGGTGCGAGTGGAGTACATGCATCAAGAGGCTTATCCAGAAGAGTTCCTCCATGGCACCGACCAAGTGACGACCGCGTGCCACTCCCTCCCACCTAATCCATCCCATGAAATTCATCTCATTTGAAGCAGGGCACCATTACTCTCAGTCTGGCCTCCTCTGTCTTCTCTTCATCTCAAAGTACTTTCACCCTCCCTCAGCCTCTACCCTCGTCATCCTCCCTAGCGCATTCTACCCAATTCTCAGCTCATCTCTCTCCCTTCTCTGCATCTCTGGCCAACAGAAAGGAGGGGTTGGATTTCTCAGTGAACTCTTTGGATTATAACTCGGGACCACTAGGCAATTCGGCCTCTGTCTCGCTCCTAGGCCCTTTGGCTCCTCCCAACTCCCCAGCCTCACAGTCGCTACAGGAGAGTCAAAAATCACACCATCAGCCACACTCTCGAGCTAACTCCAACACGGACCCAGATTGCGATTGGCAATCAATTCTTGCTTTGTTGCAGGCCCTAGTTTTTGACCTATGGTGAGATATGGATGACCTCCACTTCCGACTAGATATATTGTATGGCAAAGCCTCCCATTTCCTACAGTTTCTCTCCGCAATGCAGGGTGATCCTCACTTCCCATCAAAGGCAACCCAAGCAGTAGTAGCACACACAGTGGAAAATCCGACACCAATGTTGGCACCTCAGGGAGCTTTGGTCCACACTGAGCCAGACCACAACGAATGAGGGATTCCATCTTGGTCGGTTGATGTACAAAAGGAAGAATTCGAGGAGGAGGATCGTCAGAAGGATAGGAACATGTCACCACAGCTAAAGGATTCCATTCAATTGGATGGGATACCAGTCGTGGAGGAACAACCTCCCCCTCAGGACCCGACATTCAGCACCTTCTTCGTTGCCACACTACAGCCCTTATGAGTGACGTGTTCGGTGCTTGGAAACTCTTTGGCTTTGTTTTTTTTAGTGCTTGGCTACCTCTTAGCTTTGTTTTGTCTTTCTTTGTGCATGGCCATCCTTTGGCCCTATTTTTTTTATGGCTATTATGGTCTACACTCTATATAGTTGTACAGGCCTCTGTCAGTGGCCAGAATTATGAACAATACTACTGATAGTTTTTCCTTCAATTTTAAGGTGGTTTGGTTGGCTGAGCTAGTTTCCCTTAAGGGAAGCTTGATGTTTACAACTTAAAACCACACAAATTATGTGTAAACCTAGACTTTGACAGACTTTTATAAAATTCTTACTTCAAAAAAAAATACAATATGTATTAATAAAGTATATATACATTAATAAAGTATTAAAACACTAATAAAATAATATATACAGCCTGAGTGGGCCTAATGGTTAAGAACATCTGTTTCCTCTTAAGAGGTCACATGTTCAAATCCAGAGGGGGGTAGGGTATGTATACCTTCGTAGACTTTACCAGTCAAATTTGTTGTGCAGTTATTATATTAATAATACACTATTAAATATTAATATTTCATAATTAATTAATAGATTAATATAATGTTTAAATTAAAGTATTAATAGATTAATAAATATTGTAATGTATTAATTTAGCCTATTAATTAGTATTTATTTAATTAATTAATGTTACTAATAAAATACATTAATTAGACATTATTACATTACTAAAATAACAATACATTAATAATGTAATACATTAATAGAATATTAGTACATTAATAAAACCTTCATGCATTAAAAAAGTATTAAAATATCCAAACATATATTAAAGTATTACATTACATTACATCAAAATATTAATACATTAATAAAATATATATACATTAATAAAGTAATACATTAATAAAGTAATGATATATTAAAAAAGTAATGATACTTCAATATGTAATATGTAATAATATGTAGGGACATTAATACATTATAATAATGTATATCGTAATTATAATGTCTAAATATATTATAATTAATATATTGATATATTATTAATTAATAAGTTAATGTATTAATCAAGTATTTATACATTATTAGATAATGTATTAATAAAGTATGAATACAATAATAAAGTAGTACTTTAATAATATATTATTAAAGTATAATAAAAATCCATGGTATGGTTAAGAGTGATAGTCTATGCTTGACCATGAGTATGATTAACTATGGTAAACCATGACTCCATGGTTGACCATGATTGTAACTATGGTTTACAATTAGAGTAGTTGACTATGGTTGATTCTAGTTATGCCTGATATGGTAGACTATGCTTGACCATGACCATAGTTAACTCGAATTGATAATGACCATGACAATGACTATGGATGATCATGAATAGGTTTGACCATGACCATAATCATGGCTATGTACGACCACAAATGGCTATGCCCATGACTATGCTTGTTGTACGATATATAATGCAGTCGCACCGTCACTGGCACGTCCGCTTCCTCAGGACCTTCTTCTTCTCGGTCCGAAGAACCCCAAGGTTCTTCTATTTCCCTATCGGGAAATCTGCACCCACGGTTCTCTTCGGCGCGATCCTCCCTTCTCTACTTTCGGAGGATCGGAACTCGCAACTTTGCAAGTTCTCGGTTCATCGCTGGGTTCTCGAATCCCCGAGACCCGATGTGTCAATCAAATCGCTAACTTTTCCCCTGTCAGGACTTCTGCTCTATCGTGACTTCGCTATTCGCGATACCAAGCCCTCAGGTTTCCAACTCCCGATACCCAATGCGCCGAAACACTGATACGATCCTATCGCGCTTTCGCGAATCGCCACCTCGCGTACTCGTGACTTGGAGTTCCCAATACTTGGGTTCTCACCCTGCGAACTCACGAGTTCGTGAGGTCTCCCGATCTCTGCCACCTGTCTTCCACTCCTCCGACTCCTTGTGGCCCACACTGTCTACGCAACTTTCAGGATATCGCGTATCGCAATATCACGATTCTCGTTGTGAATCCTTGGAGCTTCACCTTGCGAGTCCCCGACACACGATGCTACGTGTAGGCCCGATGGCTCCTTCTAACTCAGATCAACAACTCTGCTCCCTCCTGGGCTTTAAATCCCTCGGGCATTCTCGTCATAACCCCCTCTCACCTTCGTGAGACCCAACGATCCACGGAACTTTGTGAAACCTCCTCAGAGGATTTCGACTGTCCTCTCTTTCCCAAATGGGTTTCTACGAAATGAACACAATACTTCCCTACGAAGACTTGTTCACCTGCACGCAAGGTTTCAGCGCTTGCTCGAACACTTCAATGGATGATCCCTTTGTGCAATCCCTCGACGAATTCGAAGGCCTACTCCTCCTGAGCTTGTTCTCAACTTCTTTAGTCCTTTTGAGAACTTCTTGCATGAAATCCTTGTGGAAAATCTTCAACAACATCTGAGTGTTGAAGGAACTCCACTCTGCGCACTCTTGCAGCAGCAGTCTTCCGAAACTTTTCTCAGGTTCGCAACCCTGAGACTTTTCCTTGGCCTACGCACTCCTTGCATGACACTGTGCCTAATTGCACCTTCGAAGAAATGAGAACAAAAGTTCTCTCTAATGAACCCTTCTGTCAACACACTCCTTGCGGAGAAATTCGATTGCACTCCTTGCAGGAATCCTCTGGCTCAAGTAGAGAAACAATCGAAACTCATTCACTCTTCCTCCCAGACTTCAATTCAACCATGAAATCACATACACAGCATATAAAAGAAAATGTATGATAGGAAGAAAACATTCATGAGCATAACATCAAAACATAGAAAATAGACACATAACCATGGATTTGAATCAAAGCTTTCTTCATTTAATTCAATATCTTTACATGGGTGTTCTTTACACAGCTCTTTGCTTGCTCTTCTCTTCTTGAATGCTTGATCATGTTACAATGATACAATGAGGGTGTCTATATCTGTTTTCCCTCTTGGAATCTAAAGCTATCAAATCTACAATTAAAATCTACCTACTAGCATTAACTAAAATAAATGTCATCT
Source organism: Picea engelmannii (assembly GCA_009831015.1). Taxonomy (NCBI): domain Eukaryota; kingdom Viridiplantae; phylum Streptophyta; class Pinopsida; order Pinales; family Pinaceae; genus Picea; species Picea engelmannii. The sequence goes on from ML778615.1 coordinate 1,654,744, forward strand.
ATCTACCTAAGAACGAGAGCTATCCGCTCAAGGTCCATTACAATATACAAAGTGTGCCTTCATAAATGGCTTCATTAAAGACTTGCTCAACAATTCCAAAGTGTTTTTTTTCATAATTTGTGCTGGCTAGTCCAACTGTCTTCCGCAGTTGCCCTGGCTCGCTTGATGAGTTAGCGATACTCCTGCATCATACTCCTTGTCTTGAAAACTTTCATGGGCTCCTATCCATGAGTGCCTGCATGGTCTGTCCATGCTTTTGTATCTCAGCTTCGGTCTCCCAGCTGGCATCTTCTACTGGATAATTCTTCCACTTGACCAGATACTCATAGTATTCTTTCCTCCTGGTCCTCTTACCCACTCTCTTGTCCAGTATGCATTCCATCTGTGGCTTCTCTGCAATCGGCATCTACTTCGCCCACTGGATCACTGGTTGCTCAGTTCCAGTATCTGCTTCTCCAGCTTTGTATGGGTATAAATCTACGATATTGAATATCAGAGATATCCCGATGCCATCTGGCAACTCGATCTCATAAGCGTTTTCTCTGAATTTCTTCAGGACTCTGCATGGCCCAATTTTCTTCATTTTCATCTTATTGTATGTTCCCCTTGGGAACCTTTTCTTCCTCAAGTGTGCCAGAACCAGATCAACAACTTCAAACTGAAGTTGTCTCCGGTGCTGATCTACTCTGCACTTATATTCTTGATTTGTCTTCATCAGTTGCTCCTTCACCCTGATGTGAAGTTCTTTCATCACCTCAGCGAATTCCTCTGCACTAGCACTACTAGTCACAATCGGTTCTGAATCCATCAGTTCAGACACTCCTCTTGGTTGCATCCCATATACAACCTGAAATGGACTTTTCCCTATGCTCTGATTCATTGAATCATTGTATGTGAACTCTGCTTGTGGCAATATGCTATCCCAGCTGTTATGGTGCTCTGTCACCAGGCTTCTCAGCAAGTCTGCCAGACCTCTGTTGACCACCTTTGTTTTCCCATTCGTCTATGGATGATAAGCAGAACTAAATTCCAAGTTAGTTCCTAACTTCTTCCATAAGGTCCTCCAAAAATGCCCTATGAATTTTGTGTCCCTGTCCGAAACTATGTTTTTCAGCAATCCATGGAGTCGAATGACCACCTTGAAAAACAGATTTGGGATGTGAGTCGCATCGCTGGTCTTATGGCATGGAATGAAGTGTGCCATCTTAGAAAACCTGTCCACCACCACAAAGATTGAATCAACACCTCTTTGTGTTCTCGGCAAACTCAATACAAAATCCATGTTAATCAACTCCCATGGCCTCTCTGGTATGGGCAATGGCCGATAAAACCCTGCATTCTACTTTCTCCCTTTTGAATTCTAGCAAATTCGACATCTGCTCGCATTTCCAGCCAAAAATATGACTCATTCAGCTTCACAATGTTTTTTCATGGCCAAAATGTCTTGTTAATCCACCACTGTGTTTCTCCTTCAACAAGTTCTCCCTCATGGAGCATTTTGGAATACATAGTTGATTGCCTCTGAACAACAATCCCTCCTAGATAATGTAATCTATCCAAGGGCTTCGGTCTCTAAGAACTGGATTCTCAACTGCTTCATACGCCTCTCCAAAATCTGCATCTCCTACGTACATGTCCCTGAGATTGTCAAAACCCAATGTTTTGACTCAGAATTCCTACAGCAACAAACACTTCCTGCTCAAAGAATCAGCCACTTTGTTAGCAGTCCCCAAAATATGCTTAATCACAAATGTGAAATTCTGCATATACTCTACCCATTTTGCATGTTTCTGATTCAACTTCTCCTGTTGACTCACAAACTGTAATGCATGATTATCACTGTACAATACAAATTCTTTCCGGATCAAGTAATGACTCCACTTCTTCAATGCCTGTATGATAGCATAAAATTATTTATCATACGTGCAGTACTTCAGTTTCCCTTCATCCATTTTCTCACTGAAATATGCAACTGGTCTATCTTCCTGACTTAAGACCGCTCCTATGGCGTACCCACTCGCATCACATTTCACCTAAAATGTCTTTTGGAAATCTGGTAACACCAAAACCGGTTGTTCCGTGATCTTCCTCTTCAACAGATTGAAGCTCTTCTCAGCCTCTGCTATCCAATGAAAAGACTTATGTCGCTTCTTCACTATGTCCATCATCGCTACGCTAATTCCACTGAAATTCCTGATGAACTTCCGGTAGAAACTAGCTAAACCATGAAAACTTCTCACATCAAAAATATTTCTCAGTGATGGCCAATTCTTAATCACTTCTACCTTATCCGGATCCATACTCAACTCATTCACTGAAATAACAAAACCCAAGTAGATGAGTTCTGTTTTCATAAATGAGGAATTCTTCATGTTGATCAACAACTTCTCCTACTGTAGCTTCTTCATTACAATGGCCAAATGCTTCAGATGTTCATCCTTTGTCTTACTGAAGATCAGTATATCATCCAGATATATGACGACAAATTTCCTGATGAATTCCCTCAGGACTTCATTCATCAACCTCATAAATTTACTCGGTGCATTCGTCAAGACAAACGACATGAATAGCCATTCATACAGTCCTTCATTGGTTTTGAAGGTTGTCTTCCACTCATCGCCTTCTCTCATGCGAATTTGGTCATATCCGCTTTTCAAGTCTATTTTTGAAAAATAATTTGCCCCACTTAGGCAATCCATCAGATCATCCATTCTTGACAATGGGAACCTGTACCTGATGGTTATTTTATTGATCGCTCTTGAATCAATACACATTCTCCAACCTCCATCCTTCTTTGGACTGAGTACTGTCAGAACAACACATGGGCTCAAACTCTCCCTGACCAATCCTTTGTCCAACAACTCCTAGACCTGCCTCTTAACCTCCTCATTTTCTTGTGGCATCAACCTATATGCAGCTTTATTCGACAAACTAGCTCCTGGTATGAGGTCTATGTGATGACTTATACTCCTCATCGGTGGCAACGAACGAGGTAATTCGTCCACTACGATGTCAGCGAACTCTTCCAGCAGTTCCTGAATCTCATCTGGTAGATCATCCAGTCTTGTGCTAGTCAGAACAATCCTCGGCTTTCTGACCACAAAGAAATGTGGATCTTCCTTCTTCTCCATTTCCGTAAGAAGTTCCTTCCCACTAATGAGAAGTATTGTGTTGCTTACTTCCGGTTTCACCTCCTTATCCTTTATCGAAAGCAACCTGTGTGTCCTCCCATCCTCCTCCAAGGTATATGTGTTCATTCTCCCATCATGAACCACATTTCTGTCATATTTCCATGGTCTCCCCAGCAATAAATGACATACATCCATAGGAATGACATCACAGAGTACCTTATCATTCTACTCCCCTATCTTGAATTCAACCAAGCATTGTTTTGTGACACTTACCTGATGTCCCTTCTGTATCCATGAAACTTTGTATGGACTCGGGTGATCAGTTGTCTCCAGTTCTAGCTTCTCTACCATCTTGGTCGAAACGAGATTATCTGTGCCACCGCTGTCCATGATAACCTTTCATACCCAATCCTTGGTCTTGCAAGATATCATGAACAGTCTGGTCCTTTGAGCTGGGTCCTCCACCTCCTTCCTGGGTGTTAAGAGAACTTTACGCATCATCAACAACCTTCCGCCTTCTATATCTTCAGCCTCAACATCCCGCTTTTGTGCTTCGATGATGTGAGCTTCTCCACTATCCTTCTTCTTTTCTGGACACTGAAATGACCTGTGCCCATTCTTCCCACATGTGAAACATGTGATTACTCCACCTCGGCCTCTTCCTCTACCTCTGGTACAAGGATAAGTGTTTGCGTTAGCATAATCTCCCCTCTACTCTATATGTTGCCCTCTTTGTTCAACATATGGCCCTCACTGTGAGGTTCCACCTCTTTCAATATTACCCTGAGGTTTCTTCCATTCCTCCTTGGGTTTCTGATATTTCTCCTGGGCAACTGCTTTGCCTCTGGGTTGACTTCTGCCTTTCCCTCGCTGACCTTTCTTACGGCTCAGCTTCTGCTCTGCTTTTAAAGCCATCTGATAAGCATCCTCCACCATTCTGATGGTAACCATGCTTAATTCATCCTGAATGTCGTATCTCAGACCATTCAGATATCTGGCAACCTTCTCATCATCGCTCTCCCAATGACCTGTTCTGATGTTTAATCGATAGAATTCCTCAGTGTATTCTTTCACTGTCATCAGCTTTTGTCTCAGGTTCTGCATCCTCCTGAACAGAGTAATTTGACAGTCTCTTGGGATGAACTTCGCCTTCATCTTTTCAATCATTCGATCCCAACTCTTGATCTTTTGCTTGCCTTTGCAGCATCTTTCATCTTGTAGCTCATCCCACCACAATGTTGCATGTCCTTTCAAGTGTGTAACAACATGCTTGACCTTCTTATCCTCTTCGATATACTAATAATCGAAATAGGTGTCAAGAGCTCTAATCCAATCCAGTAGCTCTTCTGCATCCAGATTTTCCTCATAGACAGGAATGTCCATCTTCTCCTTCACACCCATTCTGGTGATAGATTTTATCAACCACTCAGTTGATGCATCCTCGGCTGCAACTTCATCCTCACGTTCAACCTCAATTTCACTTTTAGAATCACTAAGATCCCCTGCACTAGTTGTGCGTCTCTGAGTTGTCTCCATCTCCTCAAGTCTTGCTCTGAGATCTCGAATCTGTCGCTCCATTTCTAGATTTCCTGCTGACCTTCCTCTTCTCCGCACCTCCCTATCTTCTGGGTTAGGTGACTGTCTCTCACTTCTCGGTGACATGGTGAATCCTCTTCTTTGGTATAGAATGCGAAGAAATATTCCCGCTCTGATACCAACTTAATGCAGTTGCACCCTCACTGGCACGTCTGCTTCCTCAAGACCTTCTTCTTCTTAGCCTGAAGAACCCCAAGGTTCTTCTATTTTCCTATCGGGAAATCTGCACCCACAGTTCTCTTCGGTGCGATCCTCCCTTCTCTACTTTCATAGGATCGGAACTCGCGTCTTCGCAAGTTCTCGGTTAATCGCTGGGTTCTCGAATCCCCGATACCTGACGTGTCAGTCAAATCGCTAACTTTTCCCCTGTCGGGACTTATACTCTATCGCAACTTCAGCTCTATCGCGACTTCGCTACTCGCGATACCAAGCCCTTGGGTTTCCAACTCCCGATACCCGATGCGCCGAAACGTCGATACGATCCTATCGCGCTTTCGCGAATCGCCACCTTGCGTCCTCGTGACTTGGAGTTCCCAATACTTGGGCTCTCACCCTGCGAACTCTCAAGTTCGTGAGGTCTCTCGATCTCTGCCACCTATCTTCCACTCCTCCGACTCCTTGTGGCCCACACTGTCTACGCAACTTTCAGGATATCGCGTATCGTAATATCGCGATTCTCGTTGCGAAACCTTGGAGCTTCACCTTGCGAGTCCTCGATACACGATGCTACGTGTAGGCCCGATGGCTCCTTCTGACTCGGATCAACAGGTCTTCTCCCTCCTGGGATTTAAATCCCTTGGGCGTTCTCGTCATAATCACCTCACACCTTCATGAGACCTGACGGTCCACAGAACTTTCTGAAACCTCCTCAGAGGATTATGACCGTCCACTCTTTCCCAAATGGGTTTCTACGAAATGAACACAATACTTCCCTACGAAGACTTGTTCACCTGCATGCAAGCTTTCAGCGCTTTCTCGAACACTTCAATGCACGATCCCTTTTTGCAATCCCTCGACGAATTCGAAGGCCTACTCCTCCTGAGCTTGTTCTCGACTTCTTAAGTCCTTTTGAGAACTTCTTGTGTGCTCTCATTGCGGCAAATCTTCAACAATGTCTGAGTGTTGAAGGCACTCCACTCTGCGCACTCCTGCAACAACAGTCTTCTGAAACTTTTCTCAGGTTCGCAACCCTGAGACTTTTCCTTGGCCTGCGTACTCCTTGCACGACATTGTGCATAATTGCACCTTCGAATAAATGAGAACAAAAGTTCTCTCTAATGAGCCCTTCTGTCAATGCACTCCTTGCGGACAAATTCGACTGCACTCCTTGCAGGAATCCTCTGGTTCAACTAGAGAAACAATTGAAACTCATTCGCTCTTCCTCCCAGACTTCAATTCAACCATGAAATCACATACACAGCATATAAAAGCAAATGTATGACAGGAAGCAAACATTCATGAGCATAACATCAACACACAAAGAATAGACACATAACCATGGATTTGAATCAAAGCTTTCTTCTATTAATTCAATATCTGTACATGGGTGTTCTTTACACAACTCTCTGCTTGCTCTTCTCTTCTTGAATGATTGATCATGTTACAATGATACAATGAGGGTGTCTATAGCCGTTTTCCCTCTTGGACTCTAAAGATATCAAATCTACAATTAAAATCTACCTACCAGCATTAACTAAAATAAATGTCGTCTATCTACCTAAGGACGAGAGCTATCCGCTCAAGGTCCATTACAATATACAAAGTGCGCCTTCATAAATGGCTTCATTAAAGACTTGCGCAACAATTCCAAAGTGTTTTTTTTCAAAATTTGTGTTGGCTAGTCCAGCTGTCTTCCACCGTCACGCTGGCTCGCTTGATGAGTTGGTGATGCTCCTGCATCAATATATATATGTATAATTTGTTATATAGATATTAGAAATGTTCATCACAATGTTACGTAGGGAGATATTTTGTTGAATTGTTAAAATGAGAAATTTTTATGGCAATGGAAATATATATATTAGTGACATTGCAACATTAGGAATTATTTGTCACAATGCGACTTTGGGAAATGTTCGTCACAATCTGACATTGAAAAATGTTTTTCACCTTGTGACGTATGGAAATGTTCATCATAATGTGATGTCGAGAAACACTTGACAGATTGTAGAATTGTATTTTACTTTTGCAATGTTGGGAAATGGGTGTCACAATGAGACATTGAAAAATGTTTGTAACAATAAGATCATAGGAAATGTTTGTCACAAGTGTTCATCACAATGCAACATTTGGAAATGTTTGTCACATTGTGGTGCTAGAAAATGTTCATTACAATGAGACATTGCGACATTGGAAAATGTTTGTCACAATGAAACATTTGAAAATGTTCGTCACAGTGAGATGCTAGGAAATGTTCGCCACATTGAAATGTTTGGAAATGTGCATCACAATGCGACAATGAGAAATGTTCATAACATTGCGACGTTGGGAAATGTTCATCACATTGCGACATTGTGAAATGTTAGTCATAAAGATATATTCGGATTTTTTTTTTAGACTACAACATTGTGAAATGTTCATCACATTGCGATAGTGGGAAATGTTTGTCACAATGCAATGTTGGGAAATGTTCGTCACAATGCGATATTGGGAAATGTTTGTCACAATGCGACATTAGGAAATAATCGACACATTGCAATGTTCAGAATTTTTTTTCACAATATGACATTGTTAAATGTTAATTATAATGTGATGCCGAGAAAGATATAACACTTTGTAGAATGATGTTTTGTTTTTTTAATGCCCGGAAATTATCGTCATAATGCAATGTCGAGAAATTTTCGTCACATTGCCACATTGGGAAATGTTCATCACATCTCAATGTTGGGAAATGTTCGTCACAATGAATGTCTTAAACCATCTTTTACTTTGAATAATATTATTTATACTTTTCCTAAGGACATTGATATAAAATCATCTTCAAATTTGAAGATAATGAATTATACTTGTGATAAGGACATTGATAAAAAATCATTCGATAACTGATACACATATTAAAGAAATTGATAACAATTCTACTTGATATATATGTTGTATATGATGATTTATATTTGTTATAAGAACATTGATAGAAAATCAACTTTGAATTTCCACATGCTGATTTATTTTTTTTATAAGGACATTTAACTATTGTGATGTTGGGAAATGTTCATCACAATGCAATGTCTGGAATCATGTTTTACGTTGTAGACAATTATTTATACTTGTCTTAAGGACATTGATAGAAAATCATCTTCAACTTTGCAGATAATGAATTATATTTGTCATAAGGACATTGATAAAACAAATGATTCAATAAATTATATACGTATTATAGACATTGATAAAAAATCTACTTGATAGATATGTTGCAGACGATGTTTTATTCTTGTTATAAATACATTTAGCTAAACTATGTATGCCTCATATAGTGTATATATTTCACCATGAAATAAACAACGATATATATATATATATATATATATATATATACCTTGTGGTGTAAGTAAGATCCTTTTATTAGGGGATACATTTTGAATTTTCTTTTTATATATTAGTTATAGTTGTGTTGCATTCTTAATGCCACATATGGATCATATAGTTTATAGATTGCACTATAGTAAAATATATGATTCTTATGCGTCCATATATACAAAATATATTGTGTTAAGATATATATATATATATAT
>ML778616.1:0-10296 GCA_009831015.1 Picea engelmannii
AATCTTCGATAGTATACTTCCAATCCTAAAAATCCTCTTAACTTGGATATGTTTTTGGGTTCATGCCATTATGTGATTGCCTTGATTTTCTTGGGGTCTACCTTGAATCCTTTTTTGGATATGATGTGACCAAGGTACTCTACTTACTCCTTGCCAAATGTACATTTTGACATTTTGGCGTAGAATTGATTTTCCTCTAGAAGAGATAACACTTGTCCCAAATGCTTCATATGCTCCTTCCATGTTTTACTGTACACTACAATATCATCAAAGAATACTAAGACATGTTTCGGTAAGTATGGGTGAAATAATTCATTCATTGTCGCTTGGAAAGTGGCAGGGGAATTAGTCATCCCAAAAGGCATCACCTTGAATTCATAGTGTCCTTCGTGTGTCTGGAAGGCAGTCTTGGCTACATATTCTAGTCTGACTCTAATCTGATAGTACCCAGATCTTAAATGAAGTTTTGAAAAATATTTTTCTCCATGAAGTTCATCCAGCATTTCATCAATAAGTGGGATGGGAAATTTATTTTTAATTGTTATTTTGTTTAGCCCTCGGTAATCTATGCATAATATGAAACATCCATATTTCTTTCTAACTAACACTACTAGAGCTGAATATGGACTTCTTATTTTCATGATGACACCACATTTTAATAGGTCTTGGACTAATCTTTTTATCTATGTTTTTTGGTGGTGGGGGTATCTGTACGGTCTAACCTTGACTAGGTTTGATCCTGGTTTAACTTCAATTATATGTTCAATTCTTCTTTGAGGTGGTAACTCCATGGAAAGGTCTGGAAATACCTTCTTTTGTTTTTGAATTAGATCTTGGATTTCTGATGTTCTAGAGTCATCATGTTCTAATTCTTTTATTTATATGTTGTGGCATTGGATGAAGTATGCGGTTTCTCCTTTTCGCATCATTTTGTCCATTTGTTGTGATGACACAACCTGTGTTTGTGGAGGTTGAAAACCATCTAATTTATGACCTTTCCCTTGCCAATTGAATTAGATGAAATTTTCCTATTGATTCACTGAGTATGTGCCCAAGGTTTGTAACCATTGGACTCCTAAAACCACATCTACTCCTCCTAGAGGAACTGTGTAGAGTTATGATTCCAAATTGAAATATTGGATTTGGAGTTTCACCTTATGGAATTTTTCGACATTTCCAAATTTTTTTCTGTCCACAACCATTACTTTCATATCTGGAACTGGATATACAAATAATTTGAGTTTCCTTGCAATCTTGATATCGAGGAAATTATGGGTACTTCCAGTGTCGATTAGTATGGTGACATTATCATTTTTGATATGTCCTTTTAATTTGAGAGTTTGTGGTTGGGTAATGCCTGTGATGGTTGCGAGAGATATTCTTGGTGTGTTGTCTTCTATGACTTCTAAAGTGTCATTTTGGAAATTTTCCATTTCTTCATTTATTGATTCGATTGATTTTGATTCATCCTCTTTTTATGCTTCACAAGTGTACAATTTTTTTTATCTTCGATCTAGCACCTATGTATTGGGTCCCATTTCTCTCCACATCATTTATATTTCCCTTCTTTTATCCTTTGGGACTCTAATTTTTTTTTTCTATCTTCGCATAGATTGGATGGTATGTATTTGTCATTTACTGTGGTCTTAGGTACACTCTTTCTTGAGTAAACCTTGTTGAATATTGATTGGCCTTCTAGTTTTTCTTCTGCGGATTTTTCCTTGTGTATTGCTATTTCTACCATAGTAATCTCATGTAATCTTAACTCGTCTTGGATATGTGGTTTGAGACCACCTATGTAAGACTGGAGTAATTGATCATCAGATAGTTCAAATAATCGGGTGGCGAGAGATTCCCATTGATGTGTAAATTCATCTATGCTTCCTTTTTGTTGTAATATAGTGATTTTTGAAAAAAAATATTTTTCCGAGATGCCCTGGAATCTTTAAAAAAAATAATTTTTGAAAGAATTCCAATTATATGACTGAATTCTTTCTTTCCACCATAGATACCAATTGTATGCAGCGGATTCGAGGTACATGGATGCGTATTTGACCTTTTCTTCATCGATTGTAATATTATATATACGAAAATATTCTTCAGTTTTGTTAAACCAAGCCACACATTGGTTATCACCTCCATTGTATTTTGATAGTTCAATTTTGAATTTGGGAGAATAAATTATTAAGGGTTGATGTTGTGATATAGGTTGGGAATTTGAATTTTAGGGAGTTCTTGGCAGCGGAGGTGGTGGGGGTGATTTGTTAGATGTGCTTGAGTCACTGGGTTGTGGTTGGGTGGCTTGTTGGTGCCCTTGGACTTTTATTAAATTTCAAAGCTCATAAAGCTTTTTTTATTGATGTTGTGTCATCAAAACCAGAATTTGTTGCAAATCATCATTTATTTCTCGTTTAAAGTTTCCCAAACCTCGTTGTAGGTTAACCCCAAGTTCTTGAAAAATATCGTCTTTAAGATCTTGTTTTAGATTATCCATGCCTTTTTGTAATTCGATTCCGATTTCCGTTGAAATTGTTTCTTTAATATTATGGGTCAAATATTGTTTGAGTGCCTTATTGTTGAGATTTATTTCTTCTAGTAACTCATTGTTAGTTTTTTGTATTGAATTTTTGAGTGATTTTCTAATTCTTTTACACTCTTGGTCTATTTTTTCCACTTGAGTTTTTAATTCCGACGTCCTTTTGGTGTTTGGGAGTGAGTATTTTTCTTTAATTTTGATATTTTCTTGGAATATCCCCTTTTTAATTATTTAATTTAAAGAATTGTATGTAGTTTAAGGTGGAAGGATGTGTGCTAAGCTGTGGCCAAGAGTGGAGGGTGCGGAAGAGTGGAGAGTGTGTGGTGGGTGAATGATTAAAGGAAAGGAGAATGGGAGAGGGACGACATGGGAGTGAGGTGGACAAATGGGGAGGGGCACATAGACTATGGGGGAATGGAGAGGGGATGGAGGGTGCATGGATAGAGGTCGCGAGGGAATGGAGAGTTTACGGGAGGGTTTATGAGAGAGTTTAGTGGAGAGTTTATGGGAGATTTTAGTGGAGATTTTACATGAGGGAGTCAGGGAGGGTTACAAGAGGGTGCGAGGGAGTGGAGAGGGGGTGGGAAAATAGGTTGCAGGGGAGGGTTATGAGAGGGTGCAGGGGAGTGGATATGGAGTGTGAAATAGGTCACGGGAGAGGGTTTATGGGAGGGTGCAGGGGAGTGGAGATGGAGTGGGGAGAGTTACAAAAATTGAAATGGGCTGTGGGAGGGAGGGAGTGGGGAGGGTTACAGAAATGGAAATGGGTTGTAGGCTAAGGGTTGCGGTTTCATACTATGGAGGAGAGTTATGGAATGGGGGCTGCAGGGTGAGGGAATGAGGAGGTTACGGTGAGGGGGAAAATGTGGGGGTGTGGGGATGACTGTGATATGGGGGAGTGACCAACTTTGATACAAATGTGAAGGACACAAGGGTTTCGTAATGAACAACTTCAATCTGAATCCATAATAAGATACATATAATAATAGTTTATTGTAAAAATAGTGATGATATTACAAGGATAGGTCCTACCTATATATATTCCCTTTATGGTTTTATGAAGAGTCGTGATTCTTAGTCATGACCTTTTATTACAATAATGTTTAATTTACTTTAATTTATTATTTTATTGTCTTTATATTATATTATGTATTTATTGTGACAAACGGAATGTGATGTAAAGCTTGTTGCGAATGAAATATAGCCAACATCTGTTTTCTTTCAGAGATAGGCTAGCCCATTCAGCCAATTTGTGTTCTATAATGTTTTTCTATCTTATTCAGTAATAGAAGTTGGGTTTCACTATATTTATGTGTTGTATTCTATATTTTTGTGTATTTCATTGTTATATCTCGGTTATATTTATATCTTCATGTCGTTCTCAAAATAATCCGGATCACAACTCGTGTACATGTTAATTTTGGCTCAAAAAATATAATCTTGATATTTCGGGGGGAGTTTACAGGTTTTTCCGTTCCCTAACTTCCTAAAGCCTGTACATAAGGAATACAACTATCAAAATGGAGTATAAAAGAGAGCCTTTGGGTGGAGGAAAAAGAGGGCTAAGAAATGCACCATTATGCTGGCCTTTTGAATATTATCTTGCAAGTGCTCTACTTCCCTAGTGTCTGAGATTGTCCCCTCTACCTGGAAACCATTTTTTTTCAGAAATTGAATTCGCCTTATCTTGTCAGGAAGAACACCTTTGTATTCCTTAGACCTGCTAGAGTGAAGAGTGTTAGAGGCACTCCTATACATTTTCATCCTTGGGTGGAGGAACTTGGAGCCTGGTTCCGAGAAAGTTCCACAACAGTTACAGGTTGTAACCAACCCCTTTTTTTGTCATTAATGAAATAAATATCATTCTCGTCTAATTATTTTTGTTAATTTATGATTATGATGATATTATATCTATGTTTCTTTGAATCTAAAATTGAATCTAAATCGATTACATTAACTTAGTTAGCGGATAACTAATTTCACACAAGTGCATAGTTCTTTGTCTGTGAGACTTTTAGAGGGTTTTTGTGAAGGAATTCCATAGTGAAAGACATCAAGTGGGATCTTCTTCAAATGTAGGATTCTAGGTGAACTCTTCTTCCCTTTTCTAAAAGTCAGTTATTGTAGGTAGTTATTCCTAATTGATTGTGTGATTAGAGTCTGAGATGAGTTTCCTCGGGTTATGATCTGTCATGGTTATGACATAAAGACCATAAGTATTAATTTCCTATAACAATGTGGAAGGATTGATCCGCTTTTGGATTCCAATTGAAAGAATTCTTTTTTAAGGAGAGTAGTGAGAGGAGCTACAATTTTTCCATAATTCTGAAAAAACTTGCGATAATACCCTATTAAACCCAGAAAGCCATGCAATCTCTTAAGAGTTTTAGGGCAAGGCCAATTATTCATATCTTCAATTTTCTTAGGATCCACCCATACGCCATCCTTGCAGACAATATGACCCAGGTGCTCCACTTTAGAGGTTCTAAAGGAACATTTAGATTTTTTAAGGAAAATTTTGTGTTGAGAAAGTATATGGAGAACTTGATCCACATGGGCAAGATGGGATTGCCAAGTTTTACTATAGATGATAATATCATCAAAGAAAACTAAGGAGAAATGATGGAGGAAAGGACAAAAGACATGATTCATGAGACTTTGGAAACTGGAGGGAGAATTACACAAGCCAAAGGGCATGACCAATAACTCATAGTGACCCTCATGATTTATAAATGTAGTCTTAGGAATTTTTTCCTCTTTCATACGTATATGGTGGTATCCAAAACAAAGATGAAGTTTTTTAAAATATTGAGCATCGATCAATTCATCCAACAGGTCATCAATGATAGGAATGGGAAATTTGTATTTGATGGTGAGTTTTTGAGGGTGTGAAAGTCTAGACACATGTACCAAGTGCATTCTTTCTTGAGTACAATGACCACAAGAGAAGAATAGGGGCCGGTACTAGGATGGATAACACTTGCTTTGAGAAATTCTTGAACAATTTTCTGAATTTTATTCTTTTGGGAAAATGGATGATGATAAGGGAGAACATTAGGAGGAATACTTCCCAGGACTATAGGAATGGAGTGATCATGAACACCATGGGAAGGGTTCCATGGGAGTGGTAAAAAAAATTGGTGTTGGGAGAGCATAGATTGGAGGTCAAGATGAATAGAAGGTGTCTCAATTGATTGAATGGAATGAAGTTGGGAAATAATTCCCGAAGGAACTTTTTTGAGGAGATTTTCCATTCTATGGGAATTGATGATCTCAGTGGATCCTATTGTGATTCCTTGGAACTTATACTTTTGTCCCTTCTATTGGAATTGCATGGTTAATTCCTTAAAATACATGAGGATGGTGCCAAGAGTGTGAAACCATTCCACACCAAGCACAATGTCACACCTGCCCATGTCAATAGAAAACATATGATATTTCAGGTTGTACTGACCAATTTGGAGGCACACATTTTCAAAACGCCCCCAACATTTCATGGAACCAACATTGGCAATCATGACTTGAAAATGGTTGACTACACTGATATAACAATTGGTTTCTTGGGAAATGAAATGATGAATAAAGTTATGGGTGCTGCCACTTTCAATTAGGATGATGATCTTCAGATTCTTAATGTATCCAATTAACTTGAGGGTTTGGGGAGAAGAGAAGCTAGCGAGGTCATTTTGTGAAATGAATGGTTTGAATTTTGGTGGATCATAGGGCAGAGTAAGATCAACTAGCTTGGGTAGCTCTACCACAGGGAAAACCTCTACCTCTTCATTAGAAAAATCCTCTGATATGGCCATAAAAAGATTATGTTCCTTACACTTGTGCCCCAGAAAATACTTTTCATCACAATTATAGAAAAGGCCCTTGAGTTGGAATTCAACCATTTCTCCGAGGTCAATTTCTGGATCTTGAGTGGAGGGGAAGGAGGGGCGGGATTTGAGGGTTTAGGTAAATGAATAAAGGAGGGTTTCTTGGTTTGGGAGGAGACAAATTGTTGTTCTTTCTTAACTCATTTAGTATCTTCCACTCTGGTCTGGGATTGAGCCATTAGGACTTGGGCATGAATTTCATCCTTAATTCCATTGATAAAGCATTCTGGAAAAAAGCATCTGACATTCCCTCCGTGTAGAAAACTAAGTTCTCAAAATAAACCATAAAGCATTCCACTGTTCCAAATTGTTTCTATTGTAACAAAATCTAAATTTTGTTGCATTTATAAATAAAGTTTAAAATTTATAAGGTAGTTAGGTTTTATTAAAGTTTTAAGGTTTTTATACTTTGTAAATAATATTTGAACAAAATTTAGATCTAACTTAGTTTTAAAAATGTTATTAAAGTTTGATTCATTTTAGTTCTATAAGGTTTAGGTGTTGTTTAGATTAATTTAGATTTAGTTTTCATTTAAATCTATATTATTTTAGTGTTAAGTTTTGTTAAATAAAGTGTTATTATTAAAGTTTATTAGAAATTTTAATAATGATTTAAGTTTATATAGTTTTATTTTTATTATATAGTTGTTATATAACTTATATTAATAAAATGAATGTTTTATTATAGGTTTGATCACGCCCAACATTTTGAATCAATCGTCCATAGTAAATTGTGTCCCCCCCCCACCCCCCGCATGCTTGATGGTTAATGAAAGGGAGGGGGGGCACAAAACTCAACTAGATTTAAAGGCTTTGTGACATGTCATGCATTTGTTAATTACACCCCCTTTCCTATGGTTAGTATAACCATACATGACCCCCCCACAATCAACGCTAAGTCAACGTTTGTTCCAGATTACAACAGGTGGAAAAATAAATCACATGCCATCATATGAGATCTATGGTCCACAATGCACTACTTTCTGCGACCATATTATTTTTAACAAAAGGGAGACCCCCCTTGTGGAGCCAAAGGACATAGCTGCTATATTTTATATCAAGAACACCTCCGAACCAATGTATTCCATGCATCATTGAATCAGAGCTTGTTGTGCATCTAGTAAAATGTGATTTGATACGACGACTAAGAATATGCCAAGCTACGATAAGTTATAAAGCCAGATCATCAAAGTGAAGGCATGTGAAAGGTCATGCTTATGTACACAAAGGGTACAATAAGTCCAATTTAGCACTTATTTATACATGTTGTCATCATCAGAAGTACACATCACATCCAAATATCAGTTGTCACATTTTAAACACGATCATACCTAATTATTTCACCAAAATGCTAGCAATTGAAGTCCTTGTCATCAACAAAATCTCTAGTTAGTTATCAAATCAAGTTATATGAAGGTATTATCACTCATAGAAAATAAAGATTACAAAATGATTGTATATCATTAATCATAATAAAATGGTGACACATATATCTCCATCCATGACACATCAGGGAATCTCCATTTATTATAACCAATCAAAGTACATAATGCATAATCATTAATCACAAGAAATGATTATATGTTCTACAAAGGTAAGATTTGATCAAATCATAACATAGTTTTAAATCTATATGCAAAAGGGGAGATAACTCGTCTCTGTTAGGATCAAAATGTTGTTTCTGATCAATAACATGATCTTGAATGAGATTTCTTAGGAAGAGACTGTTTTAAACAATTGATTTTTCCTAAGAAATCTCTATCATGAAAAATGTTAAAGAGACATATATAGAAACAGTGGCATTCTTTTAGGAAAAATATCAACACTTAGAAAGATAACGGAATTAAACAAATTCCCATTGATTGTAAGAGGAGTAAGAATACAAACTTAAGAGAGAAGATTTTGGGCTCGATAAAGACAGATGTTTAATAAATTTTTGGTAGGTTTTGAGTGATTCAAAATTTCTGTGTTTCATTCTATGTGATATCTCTCTCTTATGTTGTTTCCATATTCATAAATTCATTCTTGGATGTATCTGTTACTGTAATTGTAATAATTGGGTACGACTACTACTATTGCAGTTGTAAAAGGGATCAATAAAGATACATATTTATTTGACATACTGTGAGTATTGACATGACATGTGCTCAACTTATTATACCTTTTGAATAGAAATGATTTGTTGCTTTGTATTCAATTTATATTCTTAGTTCAAATGCATATTATGCATAATTCCTTCTAATTGAGAATCAAAATAATATTTATCAAGAGATACATTATTTTACTATCATTTTTGTTCTTCTTAATTCTTCTTTCATCTCTTAAAATATTTAATTGTTTAGAACATTGAAATGATGCCCTCAAAATCTGATCTTTAAAGTATTGAATATTAGTAATTAAGGCCCGAAGTGAATCAATAAAACAATCTATTTTAGAACAGAACAACTTAAACACAAAATCAATCAAATTTAAATGGATGCCTTGGCATACTTTCCTAGCCAGAAACATCTCAAGAGTTACACCATTATTTTTCTTCCATTACTGGGGATTGAATTGAATAAATTTTATTTTCCCTGGGTAGAACGACACAAAAACCTACTCCTTGCCAATTTTTGGGGACCGAATTGAAGAAAAATTATTTTCCCTGGGTAGACCAACTTAAACAAAAAATCAATCAAATTTGAATGGATTCCTTGGCATACTTTCCTAGACATAAACATCTCAAGCGTTAAAACATTCTTTTTCCGCCATTATTGGGGACCAAATTGAAGATTATTTTTTTCCATGGGTAGAATGACATAAAAACCTACTGCTTGATAGTGAACAAGAGTTAGGAAGGATAAAATATTTCACCTGGTGACTCTAGATTTTCAATCATGGAATCATGAAACAAAAAAACTAGGGATAACCCAGACCCAAAGAAGACTACACCAGTAGCATATCCAAAGAAACTATGGTCTATGAGAAATCCCAGACAAAGACCTATAACACTTTATACTACACCTTCTTCTTATAAACCCTCTTCCTCCACATATCCTAAATCAAAAGGAAAGTCTTCTATTGTTTTAAAAGATCATTTAAAAGATTTTTCTACTAGTTCTCCCAATTTCCCTCTTCCATTATCTCTTAAAGAATCCCTTCCAAGCTCTCCAAAACCATATTTATTAGTTATCATGACTAATTCAATTAAATTCTTCCCTGAACATTATATTGAGCTTTCTTTAAAATATTCTCCCACGATCTCTCAGATCTATCCTATTGAAAAATATCCAAATTTTTCTCCAAGAGAATCTCTTGAAAATTCTATTATTACATCCCCTAGATTTACTTTCTTATACCCTAAAAAACAAGACTTAGAAAATCCTCAAACATCTCTTTCGAAGAATCCTCTAGGGGAAGAAGAATTTAAAGTATTTTTCAATCCACTCACTCCTAAAAATTCAAATTTTTTAATTAAGAATATAGTAATGGCACGAAATATCCCTCAACCACAACAACCAAAACAACCACCACCTCCACCACCCCCACCAAGGATGTTTAATAAAGGGGTTACCCCCTAATTCCATTGATTCTTGGGATTCACTAGAATCTACTTTCCTTAGGCAACGAGGAGAGAAGAACAAGTCAAAGATTATAACTCAAAGGGAAGGAAAGAAGAATGATGCATTGGCTCTCAAGACAATTCTTAGTGGACTCTCAACCCCTATCAAAGAGAGCATGGGACAATCCATTTCCACCAAGGATCTATGGCTAAAGCTAGAGGAGACATATCAAAGCAAGGAAGAGAAATAAGAAATTGAAGACCACTCCATCAAGATCATCAAAGGTAAAGAATCATCAAAAACTCTTGAATGCATTATTTCTAAATGTGATTTTGAA
>ML778616.1:21488-35501 GCA_009831015.1 Picea engelmannii
AAACAATTAAATATTTTAAGAGATGAAAGAAGAATTAAGAAGAACAAAAATGATAGTAAAATAATGTATCTCTTGATAAATATTATTTTGATTCTCAATTAGAAGGAATTATGCATAATATGCATTTGAACTAAGAATATAAATTGAATACAAAGCAACAAATCATTTCTATTCAAAAGGTATAATAAGTTGAGCACATGTCATGTCAATACTCACAGTATGTCAAATAAATATGTATCTTTATTGATCCCTTTTACAACTGCAATAGTAGTAGTCGTACCCAATTATTACAATTACAGTAACAGATACATCCAAGAATGAATTTATGAATATGGAAACAACATAAGAGAGAGATATCACATAGAATGAAACACAGAAATTTTGAATCACTCAAAACCTACCAAAAATTTATTAAACATCTGTCTTTATCGAGCCCAAAATCTTCTCTCTTAAGTTTGTATTCTTACTCCTCTTACAATCAATGGGAATTTGTTTAATTCCGTTATCTTTCTAAGTGTTGATATTTTTCCTAAAAGAATGCCACTGTTTCTATATATGTCTCTTTAACATTTTTCATGATAGAGATTTCTTAGGAAAAATCAATTGTTTAAAACAGTCTCTTCCTAAGAAATCTCATTCAAGATCATGTTATTGATCAGAAACAACATTTTGATCCTAACAGAGACGAGTTATCTCCCCTTTTGCATATAGATTTAAAACTATGTTATGATTTGATCAAATCTTACCTTTGTAGAACATATAATCATTTCTTGTGATTAATGATTATGCATTATGTACTTTGATTGGTTATAATAAATGGAGATTCCCTGATGTGTCATGGATGGAGATATATGTGTCACCATTTTATTATGATTAATGATATACAATCATTTTGTAATCTTTATTTTCTATGAGTGATAATACCTTCATATAACTTGATTTGATAACTAACTAGAGATTTTGTTGATGACAAGGACTTCAATTGCTAGCATTTTGGTGAAATAATTAGGTATGATCGTGTTTAAAATGTGACAACTGATATTTGGATGTGATGTGTACTTCTGATGATGACAACATGTATAAATAAGTGCTAAATTGGACTTATTGTACCCTTTGTGTACATAAGCATGACCTTTCACATGCCTTCACTTTGATGATCTGGCTTTATAACTTATCGTAGCTTGGCATATTCTTAGTCGTCGTATCAAATCACATTTTACTAGATGCACAACAAGCTCTGATTCAATGATGCATGGAATACATTGGTTCGGAGGTGTTCTTGATATAAAATATAGCAGCTATGTCCTTTGGCTCCACAAGGGGGGTCTCCCTTTTGTTAAAAATAATATGGTCGCAGAAAGTAGTGCATTGTGGACCATAGATCTCATATGATGGCATGTGATTTATTTTTCCACCTGTTGTAATCTGGAACAAACGTTGACTTAGCGTTGATTGTGGGGGGGTCATGTATGGTTATACTAACCATAGGAAAGGGGGTGTAATTAACAAATGCATGACATGTCACAAAGCCTTTAAATCTAGTTGAGTTTTGTGCCCCCCCTCCCTTTCATTAACCATCAAGCATGCGGGGGGTGGGGGGGGGACACAATTTACTATGGACGATTGATTCAAAATGTTGGGCGTGATCAAACCTATAATAAAACATTCATTTTATTAATATAAGTTATATAACAACTATATAATAAAAATAAAACTATATAAACTTAAATCATTATTAAAATTTCTAATAAACTTTAATAATAACACTTTATTTAACAAAACTTAACACTAAAATAATATAGATTTAAATGAAAACTAAATCTAAATTAATCTAAACAACACCTAAACCTTATAGAACTAAAATGAATCAAACTTTAATAACATTTTTAAAACTAAGTTAGATCTAAATTTTGTTCAAATATTATTTACAAAGTATAAAAACCTTAAAACTTTAATAAAACCTAACTACCTTATAAATTTTAAACTTTATTTATAAATGCAACAAAATTTAGATTTTGTTACAATAGAAACAATTTGGAACAGTGGAATGCTTTATGGTTTATTTTGAGAACTTAGTTTTCTACACGGAGGGAATGTCAGATGCTTTTTTCCAGAATGCTTTATCAATGGAATTAAGGATGAAATTCATGCCCAAGTCCTAATGGCTCAATCCCAGACCAGAGTGGAAGATACTAAATGAGTTAAGAAAGAACAACAATTTGTCTCCTCCCAAACCAAGAAACCCTCCTTTATTCATTTACCTAAACCCTCAAATCCCGCCCCTCCTTCCCCTCCACTCAAGATCCAGAAATTGACCTCGGAGAAATGGTTGAATTCCAACTCAAGGGCCTTTTCTATAATTGTGATGAAAAGTATTTTCTGGGGCACAAGTGTAAGGAACATAATCTTTTTATGGCCATATCAGAGGATTTTTCTAATGAAGAGGTAGAGGTTTTCCCTGTGGTAGAGCTACCCAAGCTAGTTGATCTTACTCTGCCCTATGATCCACCAAAATTCAAACCATTCATTTCACAAAATGACCTCGCTAGCTTCTCTTCTCCCCAAACCCTCAAGTTAATTGGATACATTAAGAATCTGAAGATCATCATCCTAATTGAAAGTGGCAGCACCCATAACTTTATTCATCATTTCATTTCCCAAGAAACCAATTGTTATATCAGTGTAGTCAACCATTTTCAAGTCATGATTGCCAATGTTGGTTCCATGAAATGTTGGGGGCGTTTTGAAAATGTGTGCCTCCAAATTGGTCAGTACAACCTGAAATATCATATGTTTTCTATTGACATGGGCAGGTGTGACATTGTGCTTGGTGTGGAATGGTTTCACACTCTTGGCACCATCCTCATGTATTTTAAGGAATTAACCATGCAATTCCAATAGAAGGGACAAAAGTATAAGTTCCAAGGAATCACAATAGGATCCACTGAGATCATCAATTCCCATAGAATGGAAAATCTCCTCAAAAAAGTTCCTTCGGGAATTATTTCCCAACTTCATTCCATTCAATCAATTGAGACACCTTCTATTCATCTTGACCTCCAATCTATGCTCTCCCAACACCAATTTTTTTTACCACTCCCATGGAACCCTTCCCATGGTGTTCATGATCACTCCATTCCTATAGTCCTGGGAAGTATTCCTCCTAATGTTCTCCCTTATCATCATCCATTTTCCCAAAAGAATAAAATTCAGAAAATTGTTCAAGAATTTCTCAAAGCAAGTGTTATCCATCCTAGTACCGGCCCCTATTCTTCTCTTGTGGTCATTGTACTCAAGAAAGAATGCACTTGGTACATGTGTCTAGACTTTCACACCCTCAAAAACTCACCATCAAATACAAATTTCCCATTCCTATCATTGATGACCTGTTGGATGAATTGATCGATGCTCAATATTTTAAAAAACTTCATCTTTGTTTTGGATACCACCATATACGTATGAAAGAGGAAAAAATTCCTAAGACTACATTTATAAATCATGAGGGTCACTATGAGTTATTGGTCATGCCCTTTGGCTTGTGTAATTCTCCCTCCAGTTTCCAAAGTCTCATGAATCATGTCTTTTGTCCTTTCCTCCATCATTTCTCCTTAGTTTTCTTTGATGATATTATCATCTATAGTAAAACTTGGCAATCCCATCTTGCCCATGTGGATCAAGTTCTCCATATACTTTCTCAACACAAAATTTTCCTTAAAAAATCTAAATGTTCCTTTAGAACCTCTAAAGTGGAGCACCTGGGTCATATTGTCTGCAAGGATGGCGTATGGGTGGATCCTAAGAAAATTGAAGATATGAATAATTGGCCTTGCCCTAAAACTCTTAAGAGATTGCATGGCTTTCTGGGTTTAATAGGGTATTATCGCAAGTTTTTTCAGAATTATGGAAAAATTGTAGCTCCTCTCACTACTCTCCTTAAAAAAGAATTCTTTCAATTGGAATCCAAAAGCGGATCAATCCTTCCACATTGTTATAGGAAATTAATACTTATGGTCTTTATGTCATAACCATGACAGATCATAACCCGAGGAAACTCATCTCAGACTCTAATCACACAATCAATTAGGAATAACTACCTACAATAACTGACTTTTAGAAAAGGGAAGAAGAGTTCACCTAGAATCCTACATTTGAAGAAGATCCCACTTGATGTCTTTCACTATGGAATTCCTTCACAAAAACCCTCTAAAAGTCTCACAGACAAAGAACTATGCACTTGTGTGAAATTAGTTATCCGCTAACTAAGTTAATGTAATCGATTTAGATTCAATTTTAGATTCAAAGAAACATAGATATAATATCATCATAATCATAAATTAACAAAAATAATTAGACGAGAATGATATTTATTTCATTAATGACAAAAAAAGGGGTTGGTTACAACCTGTAACTGTTGTGGAACTTTCTCGGAACCAGGCTCCAAGTTCCTCCACCCAAGGATGAAAATGTATAGGAGTGCCTCTAACACTCTTCACTCTAGCAGGTCTAAGGAATACAAAGGTGTTCTTCCTGACAAGATAAGGCGAATTCAATTTCTGAAAAAAAATGGTTTCCAGGTAGAGGGGACAATCTCAGACACTAGGGAAGTAGAGCACTTGCAAGATAATATTCAAAAGGCCAGCATAATGGTGCATTTCTTAGCCCTCTTTTTCCTCCACCCAAAGGCTCTCTTTTATACTCCATTTTGATAGTTGTATTCCTTATGTACAGGCTTTAGGAAGTTAGGGAACGGAAAAACCTGTAAACTCCCCCCGAAATATCAAGATTATATTTTTTGAGCCAAAATTAACATGTACACGAGTTGTGATCCGGATTATTTTGAGAACGACATGAAGATATAAATATAACCGAGATATAACAATGAAATACACAAAAATATAGAATACAACACATAAATATAGTGAAACCCAACTTCTATTACTGAATAAGATAGAAAAACATTATAGAACACAAATTGGCTGAATGGGCTAGCCTATCTCTGAAAGAAAACAGATGTTGGCTATATTTCATTCGCAACAAGCTTTACATCACATTCCGTTTGTCACAATAAATACATAATATAATATAAAGACAATAAAATAATAAATTAAAGTAAATTAAACATTATTGTAATAAAAGGTCATGACTAAGAATCACGACTCTTCATAAAACCATAAAGGGAATATATATAGGTAGGACCTATCCTTGTAATATCATCACTATTTTTACAATAAACTATTATTATATGTATCTTATTATGGATTCAGATTGAAGTTGTTCATTACGAAACCCTTGTGTCCTTCACATTTGTATCAAAGTTGGTCACTCCCCCATATCACAGTCATCCCCACACCCCCACATTTTCCCCCTCACCGTAACCTCCTCATTCCCTCACCCTGCAGCCCCCATTCCATAACTCTCCTCCATAGTATGAAACCGCAACCCTTAGCCTACAACCCATTTCCATTTCTGTAACCCTCCCCACTCCCTCCCTCCCACAGCCCATTTCAATTTTTGTAACTCTCCCCACTCCATCTCCACTCCCCTGCACCCTCCCATAAACCCTCTCCCGTGACCTATTTCACACTCCATATCCACTCCCCTGCACCCTCTCATAACCCTCCCCTGCAACCTATTTTCCCACCCCCTCTCCACTCCCTCGCACCCTCTTGTAACCCTCCCTGACTCCCTCATGTAAAATCTCCACTAAAATCTCCCATAAACTCTCCACTAAACTCTCTCATAAACCCTCCCGTAAACTCTCCATTCCCTCGCGACCTCTATCCATGCACCCTCCATCCCCTCTCCATTCCCCCATAGTCTATGTGCCCCTCCCCATTTGTCCACCTCACTCCCATGTCGTCCCTCTCCCATTCTCCTTTCCTTTAATCATTCACCCACCACACACTCTCCACTCTTCCGCACCCTCCACTCTTGGCCACAGCTTAGCACACATCCTTCCACCTTAAACTACATACAATTCTTTAAATTAAATAATTAAAAAGGGGATATTCCAAGAAAATATCAAAATTAAAGAAAAATACTCACTCCCAAACACCAAAAGGACGTCGGAATTAAAAACTCAAGTGGAAAAAATAGACCAAGAGTGTAAAAGAATTAGAAAATCACTCAAAAATTCAATACAAAAAACTAACAATGAGTTACTAGAAGAAATAAATCTCAACAATAAGGCACTCAAACAATATTTGACCCATAATATTAAAGAAACAATTTCAACGGAAATCGGAATCGAATTACAAAAAGGCATGGATAATCTAAAACAAGATCTTAAAGACGATATTTTTCAAGAACTTGGGGTTAACCTACAACGAGGTTTGGGAAACTTTAAACGAGAAATAAATGATGATTTGCAACAAATTCTGGTTTTGATGACACAACATCAATAAAAAAAGCTTTATGAGCTTTGAAATTTAATAAAAGTCCAAGGGCACCAACAAGCCACCCAACCACAACCCAGTGACTCAAGCACATCTAACAAATCACCCCCACCACCTCCGCTGCCAAGAACTCCCTAAAATTCAAATTCCCAACCTATATCACAACATCAACCCTTAATAATTTATTCTCCCAAATTCAAAATTGAACTATCAAAATACAATGGAGGTGATAACCAATGTGTGGCTTGGTTTAACAAAACTGAAGAATATTTTCGTATATATAATATTACAATCGATGAAGAAAAGGTCAAATACGCATCCATGTACCTCGAATCCGCTGCATACAATTGGTATCTATGGTGGAAAGAAAGAATTCAGTCATATAATTGGAATTCTTTCAAAAATTATTTTTTTTAAAGATTCCAGGGCATCTCGGAAAAATATTTTTTTTCAAAAATCACTATATTACAACAAAAAGGAAGCATAGATGAATTTACACATCAATGGGAATCTCTCGCCACCCGATTATTTGAACTATCTGATGATCAATTACTCCAGTCTTACATAGGTGGTCTCAAACCACATATCCAAGACGAGTTAAGATTACATGAGATTACTATGGTAGAAATAGCAATACACAAGGAAAAATCCGCAGAAGAAAAACTAGAAGGCCAATCAATATTCAACAAGGTTTACTCAAGAAAGAGTGTACCTAAGACCACAGTAAATGACAAATACATACCATCCAATCTATGCGAAGATAGAAAAAAAAAATTAGAGTCCCAAAGGATAAAAGAAGGGAAATATAAATGATGTGGAGAGAAATGGGACCCAATACATAGGTGCTAGATCGAAGATAAAAAAAATTGTACACTTGTGAAGCATAAAAAGAGGATGAATCAAAATCAATCGAATCAATAAATGAAGAAATGGAAAATTTCCAAAATGACACTTTAGAAGTCATAGAAGACAACACACCAAGAATATCTCTCGCAACCATCACAGGCATTACCCAACCACAAACTCTCAAATTAAAAGGACATATCAAAAATGATAATGTCACCATACTAATCGACACTGGAAGTACCCATAATTTCCTCGATATCAAGATTGCAAGGAAACTCAAATTATTTGTATATCCAGTTCCAGATATGAAAGTAATGGTTGTGGACAGAAAAAAATTTGGAAATGTCGAAAAATTCCATAAGGTGAAACTCCAAATCCAATATTTCAATTTGGAATCATAACTCTACACAGTTCCTCTAGGAGGAGTAGATGTGGTTTTAGGAGTCCAATGGTTACAAACCTTGGGCACATACTCAGTGAATCAATAGGAAAATTTCATCTAATTCAATTGGCAAGGGAAAGGTCATAAATTAGATGGTTTTCAACCTCCACAAACACAGGTTGTGTCATCACAACAAATGGACAAAATGATGCGAAAAGGAGAAACCGCATACTTCATCCAATGCCACAACATATAAATAAAAGAATTAGAACATGATGACTCTAGAACATCAGAAATCCAAGATCTAATTCAAAAACAAAAGAAGGTATTTCCAGACCTTTCCATGGAGTTACCACCTCAAAGAAGAATTGAACATATAATTGAAGTTAAACCAGGATCAAACCTAGTCAAGGTTAGACCGTACAGATACCCCCACCACCAAAAAACATAGATAAAAAGATTAGTCCAAGACCTATTAAAATGTGGTGTCATCATGAAAATAAGAAGTCCATATTCAGCTCTAGTAGTGTTAGTTAGAAAGAAATATGGATGTTTCATATTATGCATAGATTACCGAGGGCTAAACAAAATAACAATTAAAAATAAATTTCCCATCCCACTTATTGATGAAATGCTGGATGAACTTCATGGAGAAAAATATTTTTCAAAACTTCATTTAAGATCTGGGTACTATCAGATTAGAGTCAGACTAGAATATGTAGCCAAGACTGCCTTCCAGACACACGAAGGACACTATGAATTCAAGGTGATGCCTTTTGGGATGACTAATTCCCCTGCCACTTTCCAAGCGACAATGAATGAATTATTTCACCCATACTTACCGAAACATGTCTTAGTATTCTTTGATGATATTGTAGTGTACAGTAAAACATGGAAGGAGCATATGAAGCATTTGGGACAAGTGTTATCTCTTCTAGAGGAAAATCAATTCTACGCCAAAATGTCAAAATGTACATTTGGCAAGGAGTAAGTAGAGTACCTTGGTCACATCATATCCAAAAAAGGATTCAAGGTAGACCCCAAGAAAATCAAGGCAATCACATAATGGCATGAACCCAAA
Organism: Picea engelmannii; assembly: GCA_009831015.1. Lineage (NCBI taxonomy): Eukaryota > Viridiplantae > Streptophyta > Pinopsida > Pinales > Pinaceae > Picea > Picea engelmannii. Next base: position 30,193 of record ML778616.1, read on the forward strand.
AACATATCCAAGTTAAGAGGATTTTTAGGATTGGAAGTATACTATCGAAGATTTGTCAAGAATTATGCTCATTTCACCGCCCCTCTAACAAATCTCCTTAAGAAAAACTCCTTCCAATGGAATGTGGAAGCAAAAAAATGTTTTGAAAACTTAAAAAACATTATGTCCACAACCCTAGTATTAGAAACACTTGAATTCTCCAAACCTTTCATCATTGAGTGTGACGTGTTAGGTCTTGGAATTGGAGCAATATTGATGCAAGATGGGCACCCAATAGCTTTTGAGAGAAGGAAATTAAATCAAACATAATGCTTACAATCCACTTACAACAAGGAAATTATTTCCATCATGCATGCATTAAAAAAATGGCGCCAATATATATTGGGAAGTAAGTTCTTGATACACACATATCATAACAGTCTACAGTACTTGTTACAACAAAAAACATTGTCAACCGAACAACAAAAGTGGATAGAGAAAATTGCCATGTTTGATATGGAAATTCTACATAAAAGAGGAAAATACAACATTGTGGCTCATGCCCTATCATGAAAAGATGAAGAAACACAAGTTTTTTCAATATCAATAGCCATCCCATAATGGTTGCATGAAATGTGAACTGAGTATGCAAAAAACCTGGAGACTTTCTCTATAATCAACAATTTAAATAAATATCCTATGTTCGAATGGAAAAATGACATATTATGGTATAAAGGGAGAATCTTCTTAAATACCAACTCAATAGTTAAAGCCAAGGTTCTTCAAGAATCTCATGATTTCCCAGCTACAGGTCATGTAAGATTTTTCAAAACATATTATAATGCACGAAGATCATTTTTTTGGAGAGGGATGAGTGTAGATATTCGAAAATATGTAGTAGAATGTGACCTTTGTCAAAGGAACAAGAAAGAAAATGTGTCGCCCTTGGGTTAGTCCACCCATTACACACTCCCAACCAAAAATGGGAAGAAATTTCAAGGGATTCCATTGAAGGACTACCCATATCTGATGGAAAAGATAAAATATTAGTAGTGGTAGACATATTAACTAAGTATGCACACTTTATTGGAATAAGGAAAACAGATTCAACAAAACAAGCCACTGAAATATTATGTAAAAATATTTAAAAACTACATGGGTTCCCAAAATTTATCGTCAACGATAGAGATGCCAAATTTAAAGGGAATTTTTGGAGAGAATTTTGCAAACAGATCAGAACTGTTGGAGAAATTTCTATTTTCGGCACATTAGTTCAGTGGGAGTAACACTAGATCAATGGGAGTTAACTGACTAGTTCTATTCTAGACTTTCTAATCTTAGACCATCACTATTATGCATGCATTTGTAATTATAGGATGTTATTTCCTATATGAGTGAATACCACTCACTCATTTCTAAGATCATAATATACATTGATTCTCATTCTTCATTCTATATCTCTCTTCCTTTTCTTGATAAGATTTGTTTGTGTATGCTTTAGCTAGATCTCTCGTGCAGGTTTCCATGAAACATTGAGTTGGTATTAGAGCCGAGTTGCTTGGAGAAACCCAGACAAGCCAGAAAAGAGCGAAAGAGTCCTTGAGTAAACGTAGTTTTCGCAATCGTCGTGGCCTATCCCTATCGAAAGGTGTGACGATTGGAATCATCGCAGCCTATCCCTATCGAAGGGTGCAGTCGTCTCACTGTGTTATTCATTTGGGGTGTGAAGATTCAGTTTTTCACAATTGTTACACTGTGTCCTTCACTAGGGTGCGATGATTTATCATTGTCGTACTTTATCCTTCACTGGGGTGCAACGATTCAACAACCCTCCAAAAATTGGTTTTCTGCAGTAAAATTGCGATATCTCGAAATCGGTGATCTGGGTTGGGCTAAATTTTTTACGAGAGACATATAGCATATGGATGCTCATTCTTAGAAACAATATACAAAACCCACATTATGTTTTAGGAGATATAGATGTTTTATCATATCTATAGTTGTCATAGCACCGCCAGTCATATCTCGGAATCCACGATCTGGGTTTTCAAGATATATTCAGAATCAATAGTAGGATGGAGGTGATGCAACTTCTTCAATAAAGTCTAGTGATAATAATCACACCCTAAAACTATTTTTAATGGAATCCGAAGGCCACATTCCAACTCAAAATAAAAGGACTATATAATTTGACGATGGCGACAGAAACAGAACCTACATCAGCGCTTAAGAAGACCATATGAGTGAACCGAAAGGATGAGGCCACGGGACTACTTCTTGAGTTAATATCCAATGATTTATGGTTTAATGTTGTCACATGAAAGACTCCAAACGATATCTGGACCACCTTGGAAGGACTCTTTGGAAATCAAGATGATATGCGAGGTCATATGCTTGAGGTAGAGTTGAATACCTTAGACCCTAAAAGTTTTGATAATATAGAAGATTTCTTTACTAAATTTAAATATTTGATTTTGAGCTTGGGTGGATTTGTTATTGACAAGTATACACAAGAAAAACAACTTATTCTAATAGTATTGGCCAATCTAGGACCATAATATGTTGTATATGTCTCCAATTTCTATTCTGGTAGATGTCTTTTGGGTGCAAATTGGAAAATGCCTATGACGGCTCAGTTCATTGAGTCTCTCACACAAAATCAGACAAAACTCATACATATGGTCCTCATGAAAGATCCCAATTCACATGCACTGACCATGCATGATGGAAAAGGGTCCTCCAATCAGAAATCGAAGTAGAAATGAAAGGAGTTATTACATCCAGAGTCAAAGAAGGAAGGATATTCCAAAACCTTCAAGGATTCTTCAGGTTCCAAAGATTCTTAAAATTCCAAAGGGAAGAAGAAGAAGGGAAAGCAATGCACATATTGCAATAAAATGAATCATGAATAATCCACATGCATGAAGAAGCAGATCAATCTTATGACACAGTTACTTTAGAAGAATAACCTTGGAGACTTCATTCCCGAAGGAGCCAAGAAGAAGAAGGAAGAAGACCATGCGCCTAAGAAAGGTAATCATGCTCTGGTTGCAATTAATTCCTCATCTTATTCATGGACTATAGATTCTGGTGCATCACATCATATGGCAACTAAAGAGGAAGTTTTTACTTCTTTGAGTTCATGCATTGGACCTCCTATTCTCATGGGGGATGATACTCCAATAGTAGTTGCGGGAGAGGGAAGAGTGGAAATCCCTAATGGAAGTTTTGAGAATGTATTAGATGTTCCAAATATTTATTTAAATTTGATCTAAGTTTATCAGATCACTCAAACAGGTAAAAGGGTTGAATTTACATTAGATTTAGTTACTGTACTTGGCATGCATGACAGTTCCATTATTGCAATTGGTGAGGTAGATCAAAATCACGGTTGTATACGTTCACTAAGTTTATTGACTATGACTCCTCTTTGCTACTTACACATGCTAATGATAGTATTCGAATATGGCATGAGATATTTAGTCATTTAAACTTTAGGTACATGCAACGACTTTCCAAGAAAGGAATGGTCAAAGGCTTGCCAGACATTCAATTTTCTGAAGGGTTTTGTGAAGGATGCATTCTTAGCAAGCATCCTAAAGAGAAATTTGAAAAGGGGAAGGCAAGGAGAGCCTCCTCTTCCTTGGATCTTGTTCACAATGATCTCATGGGTCCATTTCCACATCCGTCCATCAGCAAAGCAAGGTATGTTCTTACATTTATTGATGATTACTCATGCTATACTTGGGTTTATTTTCTCAGACAAAAGTCTGAAGTTTTTGAGCATCTCAAAGACTTCAAAGCTCTAGTAGAGATACAATCTGGGAAGAAAATTAAGATCCTCCGTACAGACAATGGGGGGGATTATATCAACAAATAGGTTCAGAATATTTGTCATGAATCTAGTATCCAGTTGCAACACATAGTTCCATACACTCCAAAACAGAATGGAGTTGTTGAAAGGAAGAATAGGTCTCTCAAGGAGATGACTAGTTGCATGTTGCATGAAATATCACTTCCTTCCAAGATTTGGGTTGAGGCACTTAACTATGATACTTACATACATAACAGATCACCTCACAGATCTGTTGAGGAAAGGACACCTTTTGAGGCTTGGATAGGTGACAAACTAGATGTCACACACTTTCGCATATTTGGATCTAGAACATCAGCCCATATTCCTTCTGAAAAGAGGAAATCCTTAGATACATAGAGCACACCTTGCATATTTGTGGGATATCCAGATGATGTGAAGGGGTACATATTGATTTATTCCTCTACAGACCGGCTCATCATTGAGCGCACTATTCATTTTGAGGAGAGTCCTTTGCATGCACCTCCCATGCAACATGAAGAGACTCTTGTTCTTCCATCAGTTCTAGACATCAGAGATGTTGATTCCACACACTTAGATGCTACATATTCATACACAGATTCAGAGGATTATGTACATGCAGATGAGCAGGTACTATAGCCAAATGAGGAGACAACGTTAAAGCTTCAGCAAATGCCCAAGTGGGCACAGTCCACACTTCAGGCAGCAGGAAAAATTGCATGGGATCCATTGGATCCAAGGAGGACTCTATCTCAACATGTGGATCCTTCTCATGTACTTTCAACTTATGAACCTGTTATCACCCTATAAGTTATAGGATCAACTGGTGACTGGGATATTATATGTCTAGTGTTTTTTGTTGACAAATGATTTTTCATTCTGCAAATAATTTGAAAAAGAAAGGAAAAAAGAAAAAGAAAAAAGAAAAGAAAAGAAAAGAGTGCATAAAAGAATTTCAATAAAATCCCCATGCAATAATAGTAACTTGGTCCATACCTTTCAAGCATGGCCAAGTTCTTTTTAAATTGATGTTGATAGGGTAGTGAATGAGTTTGGCTAAATAGTTTAATCTTAGCCAAAGTGTCTAGGTTAGATTAGTGAATAAATCTGGCCAGACTGTCTAATCTTGGTCAGATAGCCCCAGGGTAGAGTAAATTCTTAACACAACAGTCTAATCTGGGTTAATTGTCATAGGAAGCTAGGTTAGAAGATAGGCTAGTTGCTTTATTGCTTTATTTCAATAAGAACTAGTTTGATGATCAATGTTGCACCATGATTTGGATACCTAAAATGTTGTTCGACTAACCCCTTGGTGGTGTAGACATGAAAAGTCTTGGAGAAAACCCATGAAAAAGCACTTATCCTAAGTTTTCTAGGCACATGTATTTTCAACACCCTCACTTATGCTCCGATCATGTATCAATGGTCTAGATGATCGCGCTCAGATCTACAGTGGACAGGTCTTTCCGGACCCCCCCAACCGTTCTATCTTTAA
>ML778616.1:35592-47798 GCA_009831015.1 Picea engelmannii
GCTCAGGATCAAGTGCTCAGATCTATGATCAGTATTGGATTCCGGACCTCCCCGTCCGTTCTGCCTTTAATGGAGGGGGGGTCTAAAATGTGTTATAAACAGCGCGCATAGAGTTGTGGCTCAGAAGCAAGTGCGCAGATCAATGGCCCAAGATGTATTTCAGACCCCCCCCCCCAACTGATCTGCCTTTAACTAAGGGGGGGGGTCTGGAATGGTATTCCTCCTCTGGCGGGTCCCTCTTTATACGTGGCAGTGATCTAATGGCCCCCAGTCCCATCATCTCCTACTGTCTGACCTACCATCGTCACCCCTGGATGTCACCATCCACCTTTCCTGAAATAGTCACGTCCCATAACTGTTGTCAGTTCTTCCCCCCCATTCGCTCGTGGCAAGCCCCCTCACTATGACCTTTACCCCAATCGGTAGCCGCCACATCACTCATCTGTATCCCTCAGTCACCATCACCTGCCATCTCACATTCTAAGTGATCTGTTGGCCATTTATTACTGGATGACCTATCCGTTAACCAGCTGACCTGTCTCCCATGCCCAACGGAAACCCATTTGCCCAAAACTACCATTTTCCTTCCTATTTTCACCATTTACCCTCGATCTCCATATTTTCACCATTTACCCATTTATCGCGCCAGAGAGATTTACGCTGTTTTCTCCCCTGTTACAGTCAGTTGCCTCCACCAGCAGCCACCCTGATAACATTTTTTTTTCTTGTAGGTACTATTGCAGTAATGGCGCCAAAGTCCAAACAAGCAGAAGGAGAGGAGAATCCATTTCTCCCGCCTCCTGTCGACCTTGACATGATCCCACTGGTCGACAAAGACCGGTTAATCACAGATACAAAGTGCGATTTTGATTTTGCAGATCTTTGGTCGTGGCTCAGAGAAGTTTTCCTGGACCAGAGTGATGAAATCGGACTCTGGGAGTCCAATTTACCCCTTTAACTCTTCCCTCAGATCCACCCTTTTCCAGAGTTTGCTCTCAAGTGCCAAGCCCACTACATTCCCGAGAAAAGAGTCATCGTCTCCTCGTCCCGAGAGATCCTTTTCCTCATTACGCCCGAATCTATCGACCAAATGATGCAAATCCCCCGAGCCGACTCTGCATCACCCTTCAACCTGGAAATTCTTACAGAATTATACCAGAAAATGACCTTCCCCCAAAGAGCTCAAATATTCGAGCTTTTCCTTCCCCCATCCACTCAATTCCCCTCCACAAATCCTCCTTACCCTTCTTCCATGTTCTCGACTAAAGGAAACCAGATCATCTCATCCCTTTGTGCTTTGTTAGGATACTATTCTAATCAGTGGGTAGATGAGCCCATTCTGGGTTTTCTATCCATCTTCTCTACCGATGAAAATCCCACCACCCAGTTTGACTTCAGCACATTCCTGGTGAACAATATTCATGAACAGTTCATGAATTTCGCCACGGAAGGCATGTTCCAATACTCATCCATATTGGCGTACCTGTTCGTCTTCTTCCAAGAAGACAAATTTTTCTTTTCCATGCAGAAGATGGATGGAGATCGTAGACCCCAGGCAGTGACAGCATGGACCTCCTTGCTCAAGCACAACTCCACAGAGTTCAGTTTCAAGGAGTTCATTGATCAATTCTACCACCCTGTGGTAAGTATGCTTAGCAGCAAGCCCGAGCCTCTAATAAATGATGAAGTTCAGAGGATCCTGCATCTCTCGGATAACACAAAGACAGGGGATTGGTATTTGTACCAAGATTACACCGAGATCAGAGTATACAGGTGCGAGTTGGCACCGTATAAGCTGCCCAAGTATCTACCTGTCATAATTTTTTCTTTGGAATATATAAGGCAGATAATAAATTCCGATGATATCCATTTTGTGTCACTGAAGAAAAAGAAACAGCTTAGAATCAAGGGGCAGATTGGATCCTTCATCTGCAACAATCGTGGTGCTAGGGAAGAAGCAGACAGGATGATGAGGGAAATGAAGTTCTCCATGAGATTCCCATGGCATTACGATCCATGTGGGATCATCTCCGAGATGAGGGTGAAAAACAAGAACATCCCATATGTTCCTGAATCCAGGCCTGAAATTGAAAAATTTGTGAATCAGACAGTATGGGAGCCTAACACATTGGTCGAACTAGAGTAGCAGGATCCCCCGACCACTGTGTCACAAACAACCATGCCACAGGTCCCGAAAGAGAAAAGGCCTAGGCAAGATTTATCTCTACCTGTCACAGAGGTATCATCAGAAGAATTCCAGCTGCACACCAAGAGGCCTAAGACTTTTGCAGTTCCTGGCCCGACCGAGGAAAAGGAAGCCCCGTCTACTACAGTGACCAAAGTTGATAGGCCACCCTTCGGTTCGAGCCTCCATAAGGTCATAACCTCAGCATTGTCGAAATAATCTACAGATTCTCCATTGACCACCCAACCAGGCAAGGTGGGACCGAAGTTGAGTATCTTCGAAAAGTATGAGCTGATCAAGAAAAGGAACCAGACCCTGACCAGCAGTACTTGCACCTAGTTCTAGAAGCAGACGTCGAATGTGCAACATAGGTTTCTATCGGCATTTGACACCGAGAAGGGCAGAATGCATATGGAAATACTCCAGGCACAGGTACCAGATCCAAAGGTGATCACTGACTATAAAAGGGCCACCTTCGAATTCCAGACGAAGGACGTGCATCCGTCCGATCAGATGGATCTGCACAAGCAGATAGGGGAAATGGTCTTTTACATGCTAGCGCATGCTTCCACTACTATGTCCAAACTGCAAGTGTCCCTGAACAATGTTCAAACACAATTGAAGCTAGAGAAGATATCGTCCTTTGCCAAGGACAACATAATCAAGACGTTGGAGGAACTGGTCCTCAAGATCGGTTATGATCCTTCGAACATAAAAGCAGTTGAGGAAATGATTAAGAAGAAGAATGCTGACATAGCCTCCTTGAGGAAACAATTAAAGCTCCCACCCACAGAGGATTCGCAGGCGAAGGAGATAGCAGAGAAAGAAGGAGAGAAAGATGAAATGCTCAAGCTGCTCATGGAGCAGAACGCACAGCTTAAGGAAATGGAAGCTGAAATGGAGAAACTATTAAAAGAGAAAGAGCAAATGAAGCCAATGGAATTCATTCCATTGAGTGATATTCTGATTTCAGGAGTGAGCACAGCATCAGTGACAGAAGTCCCATCAGCGACTCCATTGACATCCCTGGAGAAGACAACCGACCTGGCTAAGTCTATGGAAAAGATGAACCTGCAGGAAACAGAGATCAGCAGGCTCAAAAAGGAGATTGAGAACCTTCAAGAACTCAAATATTCCTTCCAGACCAGCCTCTCCAAGGAAAAGCAGGTGACAGATCAGCTCAAACAGGAGTTACAGTAGCTCCGGAAGCAAACAGTGGCAGGAAAGACTTTGGCTGAGGTTAAAGAAAGTGTATGGACAGACATGAGCAAGTCCATGAATGAGATATGGCCAATGATACAGATAATTTTTTAGCAGAATGAATTGGTGCAGAGAAGAAAATAGGCCATCGAGAAGATTAGATCAGAATTAGGAGAGATGCCAACACAGGCGAACAAGATCATCAATTTCCTAAATTCTAAGACCAGGGAAGAGCTGGAAGAGCTGAAAATTGAAGACAGAACAGAGACCATCCTTGAGGTTAAAAGAGTTTTGACCAAGAGAGGATTAATGCTTCAACTAGAAGAAAAGGTTCATGCCATGGACCTAGGGGTAGAAAGATTCTTTAGTAAGATTGAGGCTCTCCAGAAGAAATGTCTTCCTGGTCTGAAGGTAATCAGTGATAAATTGATGACACTCCCAGACTACAAGAAGAGATTGGCCAATGTGGCTAAGGACAATTCAAAGTTTGCAGGAATTCAAGGGAGCATCACTGGAAAGGAATTTCTAGATGCCCTTCAGTGGGACATCAGTATCCAACATGAGATTCGATACATCTTCCTCACCAAGCCTACCTTTGCCAAGTACAAAGAAATGGACGAAGTGTATCGAAGGCTACTCAAAGTCAATGTGCCCAGTCATCTTCGATGGGAGGAACTCTATGACCTGATCGAGTAACAGATGAGTTGTCCCAGCCCAGTCATTTGTCCAGTCAGATGAGGTCATGCAGAGGCTTCATCAACGGCCCACCCAGAAATCAACATGCAGTTACGCCACGTCATCAAGCAGTTCCTAGATTTAGGAAATTTGTTAAGTTAGTTAGGCTAAAAATAGATTTAGCACGTCCTGATCATTAATGACAGGATTGTTTGTAATTTGAGTTATAAATACTTCATCTTTCGAAGTATTGGGGGTTGTTGATCTTCACACCCTGACGCTATCAGACTGTAATATTTTTTAAGAGATATTCCATTAATAAAAAGGAGGCACTTTTACAGGATTCTTGTGTGTATTCACTGGTGATGTTTTTCTCTCTAAGTTGAATGTTATTCTCTCTTTGTTATCATATTTCTTTCTTAATCTAATATTTAGAAGTAACGAATGTTGCAGGATTTATCTCGTATACCCTGTTTCTGACTCAAAAGATTTTAGTGTTTTATCTTCTGGTGTTTTCAATAAAGAAATCCTTAACTGCTTGTTTGTTGAAATTATCTTTCTCATTTTTTCTGCTATTCATCATTTATACTACTAAAGAATCCAATGATTATATTATCTTGCCTTGTGAAAGTTTTTTCCTTTGCGTTTCTGGTTTGGATTTCATATTTTATTTAAGACACAGACCCCATAGCCCAATGGATGTGTAAATTGTTTCAACCAACTCGACAAACACTCTGAAAACAAAAACCGACCTATTTATTTACCTAGCCTAATATTTAAAATTTGAACGATAGTTAAATCATATAGAGAGATCCCTCTCTGAAGTTGGAAGGGCTAGATCCCAACTTCAAAAGTGGTTGGAAAAAGTTACCTTAGTAGATTTCTTCTGCTGTCAACCTCTAGGAAATTTACCAAGTGCTAACATAGTGGCGACTCCACTGGGGAAAGAACTAAAAATTTATAATTTCACGTTTTCTTTTCCCTAAAAAGAAAGTTTGTTCCTGGAATATTGCAAATTTGATAAGAAAGTAATGTTTAGAGGTTGATTAAAATTTGTACATATTATTTTCGGACTCATAAAACTAAAAAGTATATATATAAAAAATCAAAAAGAAATATGGCTGCCAAGAAAGTTTATACTCGATCTCATCCAGACCGAGAACCTTCGATAGTGACAGATAACCCAGAATAGTTTCTCAAAAAAAAGACCATAGTTGAAGGCTCAGTAAGTCATACTCCCTTTCATAAGTCCCTTTCCTTTTCAGGGGAGCTCGTTACCTTTCAAAACCCTGACTTTGACACCTTTTCCCAACAAAGCCTGGTTAGAACATGGTCCGATAGTTTTGTGACTGGAATCATTTTCGACCCAACTGTTTTGCAACCCCCAACCCCTGAAGTTTTGTCTCCCACTGATAAACCGCAAACCACTCCCTTGGTGCTATCCAGTCCCTCCTCGTCCTCGTCTTCAGCCGCAACCTCGTCGATCATCCAGTTTGTTATCCCACCTCCTCCACCCATCATGGCAGCTAGATATGTTCCCTTGGTGTTGGTTGCGCCTCTTCATGCCATGCCCCAAGACTATCAAACAAGACTTCCACAATTCGATGCAACAGGACCTTTAAGTGCCCAACAACACATTGATAAAATGAATGATTATTTTGATCTGCATGAAGTAGATGAGGCTGATGTTCAAATGAGATTGTTTGCCCAAAGTTTGACAGGTGACGTTAAAAAATGGTATAAAGGTTTACGTGATGCCTCCGTCCTTGACCTTACCGCATTCCAAAGGAGTTTTCTAGATAGATGGGAGGTAAAGAAAAACCCTCTCTAAATATTGTCAGAATACGAAAATATTAGAAGAAATCAAGGTGAGACAGTACAAGATTACTGCACTCGTTTCAATAACCTGTACAACGCAATCCCAGCTAAAATCAAACCTCCACAGGGTTTGGCATTGATAAAATTCCCTGATGGTTTTGACGCTGATATGTCATACCAACTAAGGGAAATAAATTCTACCACCCTGGAAGACATGCAGAAAAGTACAATTAGTGTGGAAGCCAATTTGTTGACAAAAAGGGCACATCAGAGGTCAGAGAGGAGAGTCACAATTAAAGAGGAACCTTCCACATCAACCTCAGATTCCAAATTGGATTCTTTGGCCAGAGCAATGGAAAGAATGATGGAAAGACTTACTATGTCAGAAAGAAATCCTCCAAGAGACAACCTACCTGCTCCTCAGGTTTGGAATCCTAACTTCAGGAGAAACCCTCCTCAAATCAGATAGAGAGATCCTAAGGATCAAAGAGAGCAGAGAGGTCTGGATCAACATATCAGACCTCCCCTACAAGAAAATTATGCTTATGAAGGGGAGGAAGTGATCGAGGAACTAGAGGATACTCACATAAATCTCATGGGCATTCACGATAAGGAAGCTATTTTCCTTACCCAATAAGAACAAGAACTTTTTCTTCTCAATCAAACAAAAGTAAGCGAAGAAGATGAAGATGCAGAACAGCAGGCATTCGAAAATGCCATTTTGGAGGTACACCGGTAGTATAATCTGCGGAGTAAAAAGACAGAAGGGAGTTCCCCAAAAAAGACAATTGAAACGAAGAAGGTAATCGAAACCAAGAAGGCCTCTCAGCCATCTGCTGAGAAGACTCCTGAAAAGAGAATTGCCGAAGTTCCCACGAAGAAAAACCTTACTATTCTGAAAAGATCGTCATAGCCCGAGGTCTCACCTATTAATCCACCAAGTACTTATGGCCAAAAGAGTATGGTGGACAAACCAGAATTGATGAGCATAGGCAGAGCTCCTACACCTTTCAGCCTTGAGGGGGAATTAGCCAAAGTAAAAATTCCCATTCCACTTTCTGAGTTGATAAACAAAGACGTTTATCGTTCACAGGTGATTAAAGCACTGACCATTGAACCTGGCATAGGCACGAAGGCCTTAACCATTGGATCAACAAATCATTCAGATACCATGAACCTTATAGATGATCAACCTGAACTTTTGTTCAGACCTGAAGTAGATGGTCGAGACGATAATGGTGATGTCACTCCTTTTTACATCAGTCTAAACATACATGACCTGATCTTGCATAATGCTATGCTGGATTCGGTTGCTTCCCACAATCTGATGTCTAAAGCAGTGATGGATAAACTGGGACTGGAGGTCACCAGACCTTACAAGGATTTTCACTCATTTGACTCCAGTAAAGTTAGATGTATTGGTTTGATCAAGGACCTATGTATCATCCTAGTTCAGATTCCTGCAAAGAGCATGGTCATGGATGTGGTAGTTGCAGACATCCCTCTGAAGTATGGAATGTTGCTATCGTGGTCTTGGGGGGCTAAGTTGAGAGGTACCCTGCAGCTAGATATTTCTTATGCCACTATCCCAATTTTCGGGCAACAAAGAAGGCTATAAAGAGAAACATTGATGAAATACATGGTCAGTAGCCAAGAAAAAATGCACAACTATCCTCTTTACTCTGTGGATTTTGAATTGGATTCTTTTATCCTGTATAACAATGGTGACACAGAAGAGAAAAACCCTCAGCTGGAAGAAGATACATCTAGTCCAGATGAAGGCCAAGAAATCATTGAGGTGGAAAGGATGAAAAACGTGATAAATGAAGAATTACCGGAAGATTTCTGGAGCATGGATTTTGATGGAGCAATAAGTAAAGAAGGAGCTGGAGCAGGAGTTTGGTTGCATAATCACAGAAACAGGTATTCAGAAAACCATTCTTACAAATTAAATTTCCAATGCACTAACAATATTGATGAGTATGAAGCCTTGATGCTTGGTTTGAAGCTTTTGAAAAGAGTTGGTCCTAAACAGATTATGGTAAGAGGTGATTCTGAGTTGATAATCAAGAAAATCAAAGGTGAGTACGCTGCGAAACACCCACGTCTTAGAGATTATAGGAATGTTGTTCTTAATGCCCTTAGATGTTTCACTGAAGTTGACTTGCAGGTAATGCCGAGGGGGCAAAACATTTTGGCGGACGGATTGGCTACGTCAGCAGCCACATGTAAGATTCCTTTCCGCTCGACTCGCCCATACACGGTGGAGGTAAAATGCAGACCAACTGTTCCCGACAATATCAGGTACTGGCAAGTGTTTGGTAATGATGATCAAATCGATGACTTTCTGCAGTGTAAAAATGATTTTGAATGTACAAATATAGATTTAGAAAACGAAGATGAAAATGTAAATATATCTTATTTTGAAATTGATAGTGTAAATAGCATAGATTCAGGAGAATTAGGTGATGATGAGATGGAGACTGATATTCTACATTTGAAAAGTAACATTCTACCTAGGGTTCTAGTTCCTTTAGAGGACTTGTTTGATTTTAACGACGTAGCCAAAAAACCAAAAATTGAAGCCGATGGACAAAAGGTAGAAGACTGTAATATAGGGACTGAAGAGAAACCCAGGATAGTCAAATTGTCTAAATCATTACCCCCTGAGAAAAAACTCAAATACATTGAGTTGTTCAAAGAATATTCAGATGTCTTTGCCTGAGGTTATGAGGATTTGAAAGTGTATGATACCAGCATCATACAACACAGGATTCCAATAAAAGAAGACCAAAAATTGTTTAGACAGAAACTTAGGAGGATAAATCCCAAGTTACTCCCTCTGATAGAAAAGGAAATCAAAAAAATGTACGATGCCAAAATCATAGTCGCATTGGATTTTTCTAAATGGGTCTCTAATTTGGTCCCTACACGTAAGAAATCTGGGGAGATCAGGCTTTGCATAGATTTCCAAAATCTGAATAAGGTGTCCCTGAAGGACAATTACCCCTTACCCAAAATGGACCACATCCTACAAAGGGTGGTCGGATCCAGTCGAATCTCTTTGCTGGATGGGTTCTCGGGTTATAATCAGGTCTTAGTTCACCCGGATGACCAAGACAAAACCACTTTCACCACACCATGGGGCACTTTCATGTATGTGAAAATGCCTTTTGGTTTGATGAACGCTGGAGCCACTTTCCAGAGAGTGATGGATATCGCCTTTGTGGAAGAATCGGGTAAGTTTATTGTCGTCTATTTGGATGATGTAACTGTGTTTTCCCGATCTGATGATGAACACCTACGACACCTCAGACGAGTCTTCGAGAAATGTAGAAGGTTTGGGATTTCTTTAAATCCTAAGAAAATCTTTTTCAGACTAGAGGAAGGCAAACTGCTAGGAAACATCATCTCCAAGGACGGAATCAAAATAGACCCCAGCAGAATCGAGGCCATACAAAAATTAGAACACCCAAGAAACATTAAAGAATTACAGTCTTTTATCGAGAGAATAAACTTTCTACGAAGATTCATTCCCAATCTGGCAGAGCTCCTCAAAAACATTACAAATATGCTAAAAAAAGATGTAAAAATAAAATGGGACACTGAGTCTGGATAGTCTTTCGAACAAGTCAAACCAGCACTCACAGAGGCCCCTGTCTTGATCAGTCCTGATTTTACTAAGGACTTCTATCTTTTTTCTTTCGCTTCCAAACATACTATAGCAACGGTATTACTACAAAAGAACAACGAAGGATATGAATAGCCCATAGCTTTCTTTGATAAATCGTTAAGAGACGCTGCTTTGAATTACAAGATAATGGAGAAACAAGCTTTTGCCTTGGTAAAAGCTATAAAAGATTTTAGGGTCTACATTCTCCATTCCCACACCATAGCATATGTTCTGAATGCAGTAGTAAAAGACATTTTGACCCAGGACAATCCGGATGGAAGAAGAGGAAAATGGATTGTTGTCATTTTAGAATATGACATAGAGATTAAGCCTACGAAACTAATTAAAGGTCAAGGCCTTGCTAAATTAATGGCTGAATATAATTTCCATGCTCTTGACATTAATTTTTTAGCTGCACCAGATGAACAGGGCGAGATGGTGACTCCAAGTGTGAGAGAGGTATTTCTAAACTCTCCATGGTACGCAGACCTTATATTTGTTTTGCAAAATTTACAAGCTCCCCCTAGTTTGACTAAGACTAAAGCTAGATTTTTAAAGTTGAAAGCCTTAAAATTCTGTATTCTAGAAGGCAATTTGTATTGGAAAGATCCTGGAGGTATTCTGTTAAATTGTTTATTGAAAGATGAAGCTGACAACGTGTTACAATAATTTCATGCAGGAGAATGTGGTGGCCATCTGAACTGGAAGGTCACAACCAACAAAATACTCAGAGCTAGATTCTATTGGCCCACCCTATTCACCGATGTACATCATAAAGTGACTGCATGTCACCAGTGTCAATTGTTTGAAGGCAAAAGGAAACTCCTCCCTCTCCCCCTGAAACTGATCTCAGTTGAAGCCCCTTTCCAACAATGGGGATTGGACTTCATTGGAGAAATACACCCCCCCTTCTTCAGGCCAGCATAGGTGTATTCTCACTACCACCGATTATTTTACCAAATGGATCGAAGCAGTACCAAGCAGGAAAGCCACTGACTCTGTTATTATCAAATTCCTTGAAAATAATATCTTGTCTCACTTTGGATGTCCTAGAAAGATTATAACTGATAATGCAGCTGCTTTTTGGTTGAAGAAACTCATATATTTTTGCAACCAGTATCACATTGGTTTGGGACATTCCACAACTTACTACCCTTAGGGGAACGGGCTGGTGGAATCTTCAAACAAAACCTTGGTAAACATCATCAAGAAAACATTGCAGGAAAACAAGAAATCGTGGCATAACAAGTTGGTGTTCGCATTATGGGCTGACAGACTGACCACCAAAAGGTCAATCGGTATGTCACCATACCAGCTGGTCTATGGCACAGAAGCAGTTGTCCCCACTTCCTTAGGGGTCCCTGTCATGAAGTTGCTTCAAGATGTACAAGCCGAGCCAAATGACTCACAGAGAAGGATCAACCAGATGATCCATTTGTAGCAGTCTAGGGAAGAAGTTTTCAAGAAGACTCAGGTAATCCAAGAAAACATCAAGAATATCTTTGACAAAAGAACCAAGGAAGATGATTTTGAGCTAGGAGATTTGGTGCTGAGATGGGACGCCAGAAATGAAGACAAGGGAAAGCATGGAAAATTTGACAGTCTGTGGAGAGGACCATACATGATCCAAGAATTCAAGGGAAACAATACTTTCTTGCTAAACAACGTTGATGGGACAGATATGCTAGGAGGACCCGTAAATGGCAGAATGCTGAAACATTATGTGCCACCTCAGTAGAGACTCGAGTTTCACTCACCATTGTACATACCATTTTTATTTTTCACCTGCATTTTCTGAGTGAATAACATAAGTCAGTTGGTTGAAGCCCGAAGAGAAGGCCCTAAGCCGCCGACTTCTGTTCTTCCATTTGTTTTTTCGAAAATAAAACCAATCAATCAACGAAGGCTACTATGGCAGAAATTTTCAGAATGACAGGAACCAGGATTCTTAACACTTCACATGGAAAGTACCATCCCCAGGTGGAGACGTTGTTATCACCCTATAAGTTATAGGATCAACTGGTGACTGGGATATTATCTGTCTAGTGTTTTTTGTTGACAAATGATTTTTCATTCTGCAAATAATTTGAAAAAGAAAAGAAAAAGAAAGGAAAAAAGAAAAAGATAAAGATAAAGATAAAAGAAAGAAAAGAAAAGAGGGCATAAAAGAATTTCAATAAAAGCCCCATGCAATAATAGTAACTTGGTCCATACCTTTCAAGCATGGCCAAGTTCTTTTTAAATTGATGTTGATAGGGTAGTGAATGAGTTTGGCTAAATAGTTTAATCTTAGCCAAAGTGTCTAGGTTAGATTAGTGAATAAATCTGGCCAGATTGTCTAATCTTGGTCAGATAGCCCCAGGGTAGAGTAAATTATTAACCCAACAGTCTAATCTGGGTTAATTGTCATAGGAAGCTAGGTTAGAAGATAGGCTAGTCGCTTTATTTCTTTATTTCAATAAGAACCAGTTTGATGATCAATGTTGCACCATGATTTGGATACCTAAAATGTTGTTCGACTAACCCCTTGGTGGTGTAGACATGAAAAGTCTTGGAGAAAACCCGTGAAAAAAAACTTATCCTAAGTTTTCTAGGCGCATGTATTTTCCACGCCCTCACTTATGCTTTGATCATGTATCAATGGTCCAGATGATC
>ML778616.1:47834-70537 GCA_009831015.1 Picea engelmannii
ACAGAGGGGGGGGGTTCCAGAATTGCTGATAAGACCCGCGTGCATCTGGACGGCTCAGGATCAAGCGCTCAGATCTATGATCAGTATTGGATTCCGGACCCCCCCATCCATTCTGCCTTTAATGGAGGGGGGGGTCCATAATGTGTTATAAACAGCGTGCATAGATATGCGGCTCAGAAGCAGGTGCGCAGATCAACGACCCAAGATGTATTTCGGACCCCCCCGACTGATCTACCTTTAACTGAGGGGGGGGGTCCGGAATGGTATTCCTCCTCTGGCGGGTCCCTCTTTATACGTGGCAGCGATCTAATGGCCTCGAGTCCCATCATCTCCTACTGTCTGACCTACCATTGTCACCCCTAGACGTCAACATCCACCTTTCCCAAAATATTCACGTCCCATAACTGCTGTCATTTCTTCCCCCCCATTCGCTTGTGGCAAGCCCCCTCACTATGACCTTTACCCCAATCGTTAGCTACCATGTCACTCATATGTATCCTTCAGTCACCATCACCTGCCATCTCACACTCTAAGTGATCCGTTGGCCATTTATTACTGGATGACCTATCCGTTAACCAGCTGACATGTCTCCCATGCCCAACGGACGCCCATTTGCCCAAAACTACCATTTTCCTTCCTATTTTCACCATTTACCCTCGATCTCCATATTTTCACCATTTACCCATTTATCGCACCAGAGAGATTTACGCCATTTTCTTCCCCATTACAGTCAGTTGCCTCCACCAACAGCCACCCCGCTAACATTGTTTTTCCTTGCAGGTATTGTTGCAATAATGGCGCCAAAGTCCAAACAAGCAGAAGGAGAGGAGAATCCATTTCTCCCGCCTCCTATCGACCTTGATAGGATCCCACTGGTCGACAAAGACCGATTAATCGCAGATACAAAGTGCGATTTTGATTTTGCAGACCTTCAGTCGTGGCTCAGGGAAGTTTTCCTGGACCAGAGTGATGAAATCGGACTCTGGGAGTCCAACTTAACCCTTTAACTCTTCCCTCAGATCCACCCTTTTCCAGAGTTCGCTCTCAAGTGCCAAGCCCACTACATTCCTGAGCAAAGAGTCGTCGCCTCCTCGTCCGAAGAGATCCTTTTCCTCATTACGCCCGAATCTATCGACCAAATGATGCAAATCCCCCGAGCCGACTCTGCATCACCCTTCAACCTGGAAATTCTTACAGAATTATACCAGAAAATGACCTTCCCCCAAAGAGCTCAAATATTCGAGCTTTTCCTTCCCCCATCTGCTCAATTCCCCTCCACAAATCCTCCTTACCCTTCTTCCATGTTCTCGACTAAAGGAAATCGGATCATCTCATCCCTTTATGCTTTGTTAGGATACTATTCTGATTAGTGGGTAGATGAACCCATTCTGGGTTTTCTATCCATATTCTCTACCGATGAAAATCCCACCACCCAGTTTGACTTCAGCACATTCCTGGCGAACAATATTCACGAATAGTTCATGAATTTCTCCACGGAAGGCATGTTCTGATACTCATCCATAATGGCGTACATGTTCATCTTCTTCCAAGCAGACAAATTCATCTTTTCCATGCAGAAGATGGATGGAGATGGTAGACCCCAGGCAGTGACAACATGGACCTCCTTGGTCAAGCACAACTCCACAGAGTTCAATTTCAAGGAGTTCATTGATCAATTCTACCACCCTGTGGTAAGTATGCTTAGCGGCAAGCCCGAGCCTTGAATAAATGATGAAGTTCAGAGGATCCTGCATCTCTCGGATAACACAAAGACAGGGGCTTGGCATTTGTACCAAGATTACACTGAGATCAAAGTATATGAGTGCAAGTTGGCACCGTATAAGCTGCCCAAATATCTGCCTGTCAGAATTTTTTCTTTGGAATATATAAGGTAGATAATAAATTTTGATGATATCCATTTTGTATCACTGAAGAAAAATCAACAGCTTAGAATCAAGGGGCAGATTGGCTCCTTCATCTACAACAATCGTGGCACTGGGGAAGAAGCAGACAGGATGCTGAGGGAAATGAAGTTCTCCATGAGCTTCCCATGGCATTACGATCCATGTGGGATCATCTCCAAGATGAGGGTGAAAAACAAGAACATCTCATATGTTCATGAATCCAGGCCTGAAATTGAGAAATTTGTGAATCAGACAGTATGGGATCCTAACACATTGGTTGAATTAGAGCAGCAGGATCCCCCGGCCACTGTGTCACAAACATCCACGCCACAGGTCCTGAAAGAGAAAAGGCCTAGGCAAGATTTATCTCCACCTATCACGGAGGTATCGTTAGAAGAATTCCAGCTGCACACCAAGAGGCCTAAGACTTTTGCAGTTCCTGGCCCGACCGGGGAAAAAGAAGCCCCGTCTACTACAGTGACCAAAGTTGATAGGCCACCCTTCGGTTTGAGCCTCCATAAGGTCATAACCTCAGCATTGCCAAAAGAATCTACATATTCTCCATTGACCACCCAGCCAGGAAAGGTGGGACCGAAGTTGAGTATCTTCGAAAAGTATGAGCTGATCAAGAAAAGGAACCAGACCTTGACCAACAGTACTTGTGCCCAGTTCTGGAAGTAGACGTCAACTGCGCAACATAGGTTGCTATCGACATTTGACACCGAGAAGGGCAGAATGCATATGGCATTCCTCCAGGAACAGGGACGAGATCCAAAGGTGATCACTGACTATAAAAGGGCCACCTTTGAATTCCAGACGAAGGACGTGCATTCGGCCGATCAGATGGATCTTCACAAGCAGACAGGGGAAATGGTCTTTTACACACTAGCGCATGCTTCAACTAATGCTTCCAAACTGCAAGTGTCCCTGAACAATTTTCAAACACAATTAAAGCTAGAGAAGATATCGTCCTTTGCCAAGGGAAACAGAATCAAGACGTTGGAGGAACTGGTCCTTAAGATCGGTTACGATCCTTCGAATGTAAAAGAATCTGAGGAAATGATTAAGAAGAAGAATGCTGACATAGCCTCCTTGAGGAAACAATTAAAGATCCCACCCACAGATGATTCACAGGCAAAGGAGATAGCAGAGAAAGAAGGAGAGAAAGACGAAATGCTCAAGCTGCTCATAGAGCAGAACACACAACTTAAGGAAATGGAAGATGAAATGGAGAAACTATTAAAAGAGAAAGAGAAACTGAAGCCAATGGAAGTCATTCCATTGAGTGTTATTCCTATTTCAGGAGTGAGCACAACATCAGTGACAGAAGTCCCATCAGCGACTCCATTGACATCCCTGGAGAAGACAGTCGACCTGGCTAAGTCTATGGAAAAGATGAACCTGTAGGAAACAGAGATTAGCAGGCTCAAAAAGGAGATTGAGAACCCTCAGGAACTCAAGTCTTCCTTTCAGACTAGCCTCTCCAAGGAAAAGCAAGTGACAGATCAGCTCAAATAGGATTTAAGGAGTTACAGCAGCTCCGGAAGCAAACAGTGGCAAGAAAGACTTTGGCCAAGGTTAAAGAAAGTGTATGGACAGACATCACCAAGTCCATGAATGAGATATGGCCCATGATACAGATAATGTTTGAGCAGAATGAATTGGTGCAGAGAAGCAAACAGGCCATCGAGAAGATCAGATCAGAATTGGGAGAGATGCCAACACAGGCGAACGAGATCATCAAGTTCCTAAATTCTAAGACCAGGGAAGAGCTGGAAGAGCTGAAAATTGAAGACAGAATAGAGACCATCCTTGAGGTTAAAAATTTTTTGACTAAGAGAGGATTAATGCTTCAGCTGGAAGAAAAGGTTCAGGCCATGGACCTGGGGGTACAAATATTCTTTAGTAATATTGAGGCTCTCCAGAAGAAAGGTCTTCCTGGTCTGAAGGTAATCAATGATAAATTCATGACACTCCTAGACTACAAGAAGAGATTGGCCGATGTGGCTAAGGACAGTTCAAAGTTTGCAGGAATTCAAGGGAGCATCACTGGAAAGGCATTTCTAGATTCCCTTCAGTGGGACATCAGTATCCAACATGATATTCGATACATCTTCCTCACCAAGCCTACCTTCGCCAAGTACACAGAAATGGACGAAGTGTATCGAAGGCTACTCAAAGTCAACGTGCCCAGTCATATTCGATGGGAGGAACTCTGTGACCTGATCGAGTAGAAGATGAGCTATCCCAGCCCAGTCATTTGTCCAGTTAGATGAGTTCGTGCAGAGGCTTCATCAACGGCCCACCCAGAAATCATCATGCAGTTACACCACATCATCAAGCAGTTCCTAGATTTAGGAAATTTGTTAAGTTAGTTAGGCTAAAAATAGATTTAGCACGTCCTGATCATTAATGACAGGATTGTTTGTAATTTGAGTTATAAATAATTCATCTTTCGAAGTATTGGGGGTTGTTGATCTTCACACCCTGACGCTATTAGACTGTAATATTTTTGAAGAGATATTCCATTAATAAAAAGGAGGCAATTTTACAGGATTCTTGAGTGTATTCACTGGTGACGTTTTTCTCTCTAAGTTGAACGTTATTCTCGCTTTGTTATCATATTGCTTTCTGAATCTAATCTTTAGAAGTAATGAATGTTGCAGGATTTATCTCGTATACCCTGTTTCTGACTCAAAAGATTTTAGTGTTTTATCTTCTGGTGTTTTCAATAAAGAAATTCTTAACTGCTTCTTTGTTGAAATTATCTTTCTCATCTTTTCTGCTATTCATCATTTATACTACTAAAGAATCCAGTGATTATATTATCTTGTCCTGTGAAAGTTTTTTCCTTTGCGTTTCTTGTTTGGATTTCATATTTTATTTAAGACACAGACCCCATAGCCCAATGGATGTGTAGACTGTTTCAACCAACTCGACAAACACTCCGACAACAAAAACCGACCTATTTATTTACCTAGCCTAATATTTAAAATTTGAACGATAGCTAAATCATATAGGGATATCCCTCTCTGAAGTTGGAAGGGCTATATCCCAGCTTCAAAAGCGGTTGGATAAAGTTACCTTAGTATATTTCTTTTACTGTCAACCACTAGGAAATTTACCAAGTGCTAACAGAACCAACGATTCCCATGCATTGCTATATGGTTAAATATTTTGATCCACATACCTACAGTGATATTGTTGGTAATCCACTATGGGAAGCAGCCATGAAGGAGGAGCATGACTCTCTCTTAGAGAATCAGACTTGGTATCTAGTTCCACTTCCACCAGGGAGGAAACTTGTCAGATGAAAATGGTTCTACAGGACCAAGAGAGCAACAAATGGTCAGGTGAGAAGGTAAAAAGCAATATTAGTTGCAAAAGGATTTATGTAGATTTATGGGATATATTATGATGAGATCTTTGCTCCTGTAGCAAAGATGGACTCCATTCACTTGGCTCTATCCATTGTAGTAGCCAAAGGATGGGAAGTTCACCAGATGGATGTGAAGAATTATTTTCTTCATGGTGACCTTTCAGAGGATATCTAAATGGAGAAACCACAGGGGTTCATTCAGAATTCATCTTTAGTATGCAGATTGAAGAAGTCTCTCTATGGCCTCAAGAAGGCACCTAGAGCATGGTATGAAAAGATGGATTCCTACTTTCTTTCACATGATTTTGTTAGATGTAAATATGATTCCAATGTTTACATGTTGAGGACTATTGACCCTGTGATGATATTAGTACTCTATGTTGATGATATTTTAATCACTGGTAGCTCTGCTTCAGCCATTGCTTTGGTCAAAGATATTTTGCATGATAGGTTCTCTATGATGGACATGGGTCCACTACACTTATTTCTTGGTCTTGATATCAGTCAGGATGCTTCTGGCATCAAAATTTCTTAGGATAAGTATGTCAGAGATCTTCTAGATTCCACGTGACAGACTCTAAATCTGCACCTACACCCTTCTTATCTGGGATCAGACTTGAGGATGGAGGGGATACACCATTAGTGGACAACACTTTGTATCGATGGTTGGTGGGGAGTCTTCTGTATCTCACCTAGACCCATCCAGATATCTCATATGTGGTAGGAGCAGTTTCCAGATACATGCAGGAACCCCATGATCTGCACTGGAAGGATTCCAAGCACATCCTCATATATGTTCAGGGCACCATGAGTTATGGGATTCACTATGCAGCTGGTTTTGCATTAGATTTCATAGGCTTCACATATTTAGATTGGGCTAGTGATAGAACAGATCACAAGTCCATGTCCGGGTACACTCTCAGTTTGGGTTCATGCCCAATTTGTTTCTCAAGTAAGAAGCAATCAATCATTGTTTTATCTTCCACATAGGTCGAGTACAGAAGAGTAGTCAACTGTGTCATTCAAACACTTTGGTTGTATCACTTCATTACTTAGCTTGGTATCCAGTTTCACTATATGACTATCATATGGTGTGACAATCAGAGTACACTGAGATTTTGCAGAGATCCAGTACAGCGACAACGAACCAAACACATTAAGGTCCACATGCATTTCATCAACGATTTAGTACATGACAGGATCATTGATTTGCATTTCTGTCCTTCCTCTGAACAGACTGCTGACATATTCACCAAGACATTCACTGAGAAAAAGTTTCAGATTTTGTGGGATTGCCTTGCAGTGAAGAACGCAGTTTCCTAGCAACTTCCTTTCCTTCTTTTGATACATTGTCTTTTGAGGGGGGGGGGGGGTTTGTTCCCACGTGGTTTTCCCTGTTTCCTCACTTTTATTCAGTGTTTAATAGTTGCATTGTACATGAGTACCTAATATGTCCTAGTAGTCAGGACTCATTTTTTACTCCATAGTGGTGTTCAAGGGGGGTGTTGGAAAAATTTATATTTTCAGCACACTAGTTCAATGGGAGTTAACTGACTAGTTCTATTCTATACTTTCTAATCTTAGACCATCACTATTATGCATGCATTCCTAGTTATAGGATGTCATTGCCTATATGAGTGACCACTCACTCATTTCTAAGATCATAATATACATTGATGATGATTCTTCATTGTGTATATCTCTTCCTTTTCTTGATAAGATTTGTTTGTGTATGCTTTAGCTAGATTTCCTGTGCAGGTTTCCATGAAACAATGACTACATATCATGCACGAAGAATTTTTTTTGGAAAGGGATGAGTGAAGATATTCGAAAATATGTAGTAGAATGTGATCTCTGTCAAAGGAACAAGAAAGAAAATGTATCGCCCCTGGGTTAGTCCACCCATTACACATTCCCAACCAAAAATGGGAAGAAATTTCAATGGATTTCATTGAAGGACTACCCATATATGATGGAAAAGATAAAATATTAGTAGTAGTAGATAGACTAACTAAGTATGCACACTTTATTGGAGTAAGGAAAACAGATTCAACAAAACAAACAACTGAAATATTATGTAAAAATATTTACAAACTACATGGGTTCCCTAAATTTATCATCAACGATAGAGATGCCAAATTTAAAGGGATTTTTTGGAGAGAATTTTGCAAATAGATCCGAACCTCTCTCAATGTGAGCTCAACTTACCACCCTCAAACAGATGGTCAAATAGAAGTCATCAATAAATGTTTAGAAACCCATCTTCGTTGTTTTATCTCTGACAAACAAAATAAATGGTTTCAATGGTTGCACCTTGCTAAGTGGTGGTATAATTCCACTTATCACTCATCACCTAAAATGACACATTTCCCCCTTTCTATGTTAGCCTGAAAGTCCATGATATGACTCTACACAATGCCATGTTGGATACAGGGCCATCTCATAACCTAATTCCCAAAGTGGTCATGGACCAACTAGGTTTGGACATCACCAGGCCTTAGAAAGACTTGTTCTCTTTTGATTCCAGGAAGGTGAAATGCCTAGGTCTTATCAAAGATCCGATGGTATATTTGGCACAAATTCTAGCAAAGAACATGGTCATGGATGTAGTAGCGACTGACATCCCTCCCAAATTTGGCATGTTGTTGTCAAGATATTGGGCTGCAAAATTAAGAGAAACCCTCCAGATGGACATGTCATATGACACCATCCCTATTTTCAGTCAAGACAGAAGGTTTTTCAGAGAATTTTTTCTCAAATACATGGTTAGAAACAAGTCACAGCCTAGCAATCATCCCATATAATCCGTGGAAACTGAGTTGGGATCTTCTATTTTCTTCAATGACCTGTGTTGCGAAGAGGAAGAACTAGAAATTGACATGCTCAACAAGGGGAGATCTGATCAGCAAATTGAGGAAGACTCAAAACAAAAGGATGAAGCAGAAGATCAGATATGGAAGATGAGTTTTGATGGAGCTACCTGTAGAGAAGGAGCGTGAGCTAGCGTTTGGATCAATCATCCCAAAGGAGATTCAAAATTATGTTCTTATAAGCTTGTTTTTGAATTCAAAAATGACACGGTTGAATATGAAGCATTAATATTGGGGTTAAAGGTTGAAAGAATTGGCTGCCAAAAGAATTGTTGTACATGGAGACTCCGAGCTAATTATAAATCAAATCAAAGGCATATACCGAGCAAAACACCCTAGACTGAGAGCTTATATAAATCTAGTACTAGACCTCCTCAAGAAATTTCCAGAATGTAATCTTTCAACAATTCCAAGACAATAGAATCAGGTCGTTGATGCCTTGGCTACTTCAACAACAGTTTTCAAAGTTCCAATTTTCCCTAAAAACAACTACAAGGTTGAGGTCAAGTACAGGCCAGCAGTACCAGATAATATGAAGCACTGGAAAGTTTTCGAGGATGAAAAACAGATAGAAAGTTTCCTCAATATGGAGAATGAGATTGAGAATTTGAACATTGATGATGAATACTATGACGATGAGGTGGATGCAACTTATTTCACAAAGGAGGGGTATTTTGACAATCATATTGCAGGCAGAGATATTGTTCAACTAAAGAGCAACATCATTCCTAAAGGTATGGTACCATTGGAGAAACTCTTTGATAATAATGATGTCGCCAGAAGTCCAAAGATTACAGTAAATGAAGGGGATGTAGAAGATTGCAATATTGGGACCTCAAAGGATCCAAAGATCATTAAGTTGTCCAGAAAGCTTAGCCCTGAAGTCAAGGAGAGATACGTAAAACTGATGAAAGAATTCCCTGATGTTTTTTCCTAGAGCTATGATGATTTGAAAGTCTATGACACAAGTATAATTCAGCGTGTTATCCCAATCAAAGAAGATCACAAGCCATTCAAATAGAAATTGAGAAGGATAAATCCTTTGTTGCTACCCCTAATTGAGAAATAAGTAAAGAAGCTATTTGAAGCCAAAATCATAGTGTCCCTGAGATTTTCCAAATGGGTGGCAAATCAGGTGCCAGTCAGAAAGAAGAGTGGAGAAAACTGGTTGTGTGTGGAATTCAGGAATCTAAACAAAGTATCTCTAAAATATCATTAACCGTTGACTAAGATGAATCATATTTTACAGAAGGTGGTGGGTTCTCAGAAGATGTCAATGTTAGATGGATTCTCAGGATACAATCAGATTATGGTGCACCCTGACGATCAGGAAAAGACGACATTTACCACACCATGGGGTACATTTATGTATGCCAAGATGCCTTTTGGGATTATGAATGCAGGGGAGACGTTTCAAAGAGATATGGATATATATTTTGTTGATGAAAAAGACAAATTCATTGTTATCTACCTCAATGGAATCATTGTGTATTCTTTCTCAGATGAAGAACACCTCAAGCATCTTAGAAGGGCATTTCAAAAATGTAGAAAGTTTGGAATCTCGTTGAATCCTAAGAAGTCAAAGTTTGTCATGGAAGAAGGAAAGTTATTGGGTAACATTATTTCAAAAGAAGGTATAAAGGTAGATCCCAACAAAGTTGAGGGAATCTTGAAAATTGGCATACCCAAAAGTAAAAAACAGGTTCAATATTTCCTGGGGAAAGTAAATTTTCTGAGAAGGTTTATCCAAAATTTGGCTGAAATCATAAAACACATCACCAACATGCTCAAGAAGGGAAATGAAATAAAGTGGATTCCTTAAGCAAGAAAATCCTTTGAATACATCAAAGTGGCATTGACCAAGGCTCCAGTACTTGCAAGTCCTAATTTTGAGAAGGATTTCATATTTTTCCCTTTCACCTCATAACACACAATTGCTAGTGTTTTACTCCAAAAAGATGACCAGAATTTTGAGAAACCCATAGTGTATTACAGGAAGACATTGAGGGATGATCCTTTGAAATATGACATCATGGAGAAGAAAGCATATGCTCTAGTCAAAGCCTTGAAATAATTCATATTTTACATCCTACATTCCCATACTACTGCTTATGTACCCAACATATCAGTGAAAGACACCCTGACCCAGCTTGATCCTGAAGGAATGAGGGGAAAATGGATAGCAATGCTATTAGAATATGACTTGGAAATGAAACCCACAAGGTTGGTCAAGGGAGAGGGGTTGGAAAAGTTGATGGCACAAACAAATTGTGAAATTTTAGGAATAAGCTTCATTGCAGAGTTGTCAGATAGTACAACAGAAGAGGAAAAGGCGACTCCACAAATATCCCAGAAATTTCTTGACTCTGCATGGTATGCAGATATCATCTTTATGTTGAAAAATTTGCAGGCTCCTCCTGAATTTAGTAGAACAAAATTCAGATTCTTGAAACTAAAGGCAGCATAATTTTGTATAGTGAATGAATCACTATATTGGAAAGGTCCAGGGGGAATTTTATTGAGTTGTTTGATAGAAGGAGAGGCAGAGAAAACCATCAGAGAGTTCCATAAGGGTGACTGTGGAGGTCATCATTATTGGAAGACAACTGTGCATAAGATTTTGAGGGCTAGGTTCTATTGGCCTAGCGTTTGTCCTGATGTCTATAAAGAGGTTTCAAAATTCCATGAGTGTCATATTTTTGATGGAAAAGGAAAATTGCAACCTCTGCCTTTGAAGCCCATTTCTGTCGAAGCTCCTTTCAGAAAGTGAGGTCTCGATTTTATAGGGGAAATACATCCACAATACTCAGCCCAACGTAGGTGGAGTCTGACAGTAACATATTATTTCACTAAGTGGATTGAGGCAGTTCCCACCAGGCAGGCAACAGATGATGTTATCATCCGGTTTTTAGAAGAAAATATTTTGTCCAGGTTTAGGTGCCCGACTAAGATAATAACAAACAATGAAGCAGCTTTCAAATCCAAGAAAATAGAAAAATTTTGCAGTGATTACAATATCACCCTTGGTCATTCTACATTATACTATCCTCAAGAGAATGGATTGGTTGAGTCTTAAAATAAAATCTTAGTCATAATCATCAAAAACCTGCTGCAAGAGAATAAAAAGGCATGGCACAAAAATCTCATCCACACACTATGGGTTGACAAAATATCTCCAAAAATATCCATTTCCACATCCCCTTTCCATATCGTCTATGGAACTGAAGGGATTTTTCCTACTACATTGGGGTTTCTAGTAATGAGACTATTGCGGGAGAAAGATGCAGAGACAGATGTCACACGAAGAAGGAAGGATGAACTCATCAATGTACAACAAACCAGAGAAAAACCTTTTGACAATACTCAACTGCGCCAAGACAAGATCAAAGAGGCTTTAGACAGACATACCAAGGTGGATGACTTTGAACCAGGAGACTTAGTACTAAAATGGGATGCCAGAAATGAAGATAAGGTAAAACATGGGAAATTTGATCACCTATGTCTGGGGCCCATTCAAAATTGCAGCATATCGTGGGAGCAATGCCTACTTGCTACAGGAGAGTAATGGAGACATCGTTGGAGGAGGGCCTATGAATGGAAGGTTCCTCAAGCATTACATTGTTTGAAAAATCATCACCCCACCCATTCATTGTACATAATCATTTTTACGTTTTCTTTTCGCATAAAGAAGTTGGAATAAAAGCAGTGTAGTTGAAGCCCAAGGTGAAGGCCCTGAGCTATGCTGGGTCAATTTTGAGTTTTTGAATAAATACCAGTGGATTCATATCACATGGATAAGTCACATCCCAATGGATAGGCACTACGTCTCCAGTTCTTTGCTACCTCGCAGGGAGGCTAGCATCCCCATTTGGAGCCTATGTTATCACCATAACAATTTTGTATGGAATACAAGTTTCAGATTTAGTAGAGGGATAAAGTAGTGTGGATATGTGGCTTGATTCAGAGGAGCAAGTTATATCTGGCAGAGAAGGGCCAATATAGAAGAGGTGTGGAAGTTGACGAGGCTCGACGGACCGTATATCTTGAAGCGGCCAAGACACATATCGAGTGACGAAGTAGCGTGGAAGACAATTGTTCGAGGGAAGGCTGGGGAAAATACCATGGTTTCATTTCATGGACATGTGGTGCCATCAGAGGCATATCGAGTGAAAAGTGGTCTACCCAAAACCCTTTTTCCCCACCCCCGATATCGAAAATAGCATATAAAAGGAGGGCCCAGGTCATTATTTTATGATATTTCAAAGCGTTCGAACATTATAAAATTGGCACAAATGCTCCATTCGAAACTAAAGCTCAACAATGAACCAGATTCAAGAATTCTCGGCCAATTCATAGGTATTTTTCATTATGGCCACGAAACTTGTCATTTTATCCATAACAGATCAAGTCCTCACCTCTAAAGAAGAAGCCCTAATTGATAGGGACTTAGATGTATTTGACATAGAAACAATAGTCTCACCCATTTTTGTGTCCAATTAAAATTTGCTAGACAATGTTGTAAAATGGATACCCTTCCTCGAAGCGACCCAAGCCTCTATTACCCCTTACACCGTAGAATTCATTTTCCCTATCCTAAATTTCATAAGCTGGTGTGAAGAATAGTATTCATAGAAGAAAATGTCATCTTGAATAAGTTAGGGTCATAGGTCTTATGCGAAATAGATAACCCGTCAATTCAACACACCCTTAGTATACCAAATTCTTCCCCCACAGTGTCAGATCCCTTCGAGGAAGAGAAAATTATCACAGTCTACAAAGAATGTCCCTCTGAAGTAAAAACCCTATTTCTGCAGACCATTGTTAAACCTGAACACCATTCTGAGAGTCTGTCGTTACCTATCAATGTAAGCATCGTGGTTATTGAAGTCCAGTGGGCTTTTTCTATACTTAGTCAAATCCCAGGATTGGATAATGACAATTTTGTAGTAGAAGTCATGTTGGGTTTCCTATTTACCTTTTTCCCATCAGAGTCTAGTCAGTCGATTTGTATAAGTTTTTAAAAGTTCATCACTGACAATATGCACCAATAGCTGGTAAATTTCAATTCACTGAGACACTTGAAGTACTACACACACTTGATGAGAATGTTATTGGAATCAAATAAGACCAAATTCCCTGAAGCTGCATTCATCTCGATTGAATGCAAAAGGATCACCATGCTTATTTTCATAAACAATATCATGTCCAGGGTTTATAATCTCATCTTCGGCATAGACCTGCCAAGGGTTTTGGAAGAAATGAAAAGCTCTTTGCAACCCAATCTAGAGAACAGGGTGGGAGATTGGATGTTGTTTGTACACTCTACTATAATTTGGGTATATGGTTATCAAGAAGGACCTTACCTTTTTCCTGTTTTCCTGACTCCCTGATTATTTTCCATAGAGTTCATCAGACAAAGAATTATTTTAGAGACAACTCATTTTCTGAAAATGCATAAGGCATCTAACTTAAATTTCCGTTTCATAATAGGGCCCTTTGTGGTAAAGACCAGGTCCTGTTCACCTCATATCCAAGCCAAACTCAGTGGATTCGGGTTTACATAGTTACAAGGGAGGAAATATGATCCCCATCAGATCATATCTAAGAGAAGACTAATGAGAAGACAAGGCCCCTACGAGCATGAGCATGTGGAAGGATTTGATGAACTGGCTAGTGGAGAAACCTGTGTAGATATGGAAGTCATTTTGCAACCTGATCAGACACAACAAATAGAGTCTTCCCCTCAGCAGATTCAGACACAGAAATCTTCCCCAAGCTTGATTGTTAAAGCTCCAAAGATGATTGTTTATAACAAGAGGAGCAGTTCAGAGGCACTGGGTGCCAGTAGTCAGCAAAATATTCTCAAGAAAATGAAAATCACACCATCCTCTCAGATAGTGGACTTGGAAGAAGAAGAACCTAAAGAGAAAACGAGCATCGAGATGGTGGAAAGTATAACCAAGAATGAAGAGGCTAGTACAGGAAGCATGCCACAAATTGAAAGCATCTCAAGGGTTTCCAACGACAAGAAACATGTATTTGACAAGACAACTGGGGCAGTCTACCAATCCAAAGAAGACTTAATGAACCAATATGATGTGAAGGGAAGTATGGCCAATAGTGAAATAAGAGACTTGTTTCCCGAGGTAGAGAAGATCTCCCAACATAAGGCTTCCCTGTTTTCATTTAGGGATGTGGAAAGAAAGACATTTAACATAGTAGTGGGAGATGATGATAAAGTGTCTGAAATCAAGATGCATTATTAAAATATTGGTGCCCTGGACAAAGAAAATTTCCATAGGAATGCCAGTGATATGCTATATTTAGACTACCTAAGTTTGAGTTTGAGGGTTTCAAGACTGACAACACATGCACTAAAATTGGATGGACAATTGAAGCAGGAAAAAGCATCCAGTAAAGTCTGGTAGACACAGGTCAAAAGATTGGAATCTGAAGGCCCTCAAGGAGTAAAGGCTTCTTTAGATGAGAAAGAGAAGATGATCCAAAGCCTAAAGAATAAGTTGAATATGTCCTCCACATAACATCCACAGATATCAAAGCTAGCTGCTCTAGAGAAAGAAAAGGAGACATTCAGACAAGAAGCTCTAAATTACAAAGCTAAAGTGTTGCAGCTAGAAAAAGAGAAAGAGAATTGGTCACAAGGATAGGTAGAAACATCAGATATGGTTGTCATTGTACCTTCTAATATAGAAGTTGGATCAAGCACTGATGGATTGGTTCAAGATATGTCCCAAGTAAGCTTAAAGACAGGGGAGATCAAGAACCTTAAGGAGGTCATAGAAAAGCTACAGCAAGAGACAAAAACGAAGGAAGAAAAGATGGCCCAATTTCAAAAGGATAATCAAGATTTGCAAGAAAAGGTGAACAAGTTGAAGATGAGGTTGAAGGGAAAAATACTGTTGCAAGGAGATAAACATGTAATCTGGAATGCTATTACTGTTGAAGCTGCTAAATTCAGACTTTATCTAAATTTTATAAATGACAAAGACAACATGGCTATCACTGCCCAAAACAATTGTACTGTTATTAATGAAACACTGGCGAAACAACCCTCAGAATGGGCCCAGAACGCTATTGATTTGTTGAATTCTGTGTCTAGTGCCGATCTTCAGACCATTGGGGTAAAGGATAGAACTGCACTAATCATTTGTGCAAGGATCATCGCTAAACACAATTTTCTCAAATCGGTTCAAACCAAAGCTGTGCAAATAGAACAGAGCATACAAGAGTTTAGAGATACATTTGAACAATTGTTTATCAAGGGCCTCCCACCATTTTGGGATGGTAAAGGGAAATTATACAATCAAGAGGAATACAATTCTCTCCTCACTAAGTGCAGAATGGATCATTCAAAATTTGAAGGCCTGGAAGAGAACCTGAAGGGGCCCATTTTGGTGGAATATTTGGTTGTAGACTTTGAGATTTTGAATCAGTTCAATACAGTGAAGACGGGGTTGCCAACTATGTCTTATGCTACCTGCATTGGCCTGGAGATTTTGATAAAGGAGATGATGGATTACGAGATTCCTTCTCACTCACAGTGGAAGGAGATCGTACAGTTAGGAAAAATGAAATGTAGTTTTCCAGGGACCAGTAAGTAACCTCCAAGTGTCACCAAACTAGAAAGTTCGACAGGGAATCACATCAAGACAAATGGCGCAAAAGAAGTCGAATAGTCAGAGAGATCCGTCCCTAGTCTATGAAACGTTTTTTGTTTAATCATTGTAAATCGGTTCATATGCCGAGACTGTTAGTTGAAATTATTATAGTCAGTTTTAGAAGCTGAAACATTTTGGTTTCATCCATTGTAATTGAATTGTATAAGTACTAGAAATTTTGAATGAATTAATATTGGCAGAAGTGCGAGGGCACCTTTTTGTTTCTTCTAAACTCTAATGTAATTTTCTGGAGCTGAATTGAATAGATATGCAAAAGCTTTTGAAGTATCTATGAAAAGATTCTAATGGTGGTGATATGAGTTTTGTCTTCTCTCATTGTATGTATTTCCTGTGATTCTTTATTTCCATTTTCATTGTCTTATGCTTAAATTGGATAGTTAAAAGCTCATAATTCATCTTGTGATTCTCTCAGCTTAAGCAATTTAAACTGTGTAAATTTCCTCTTAACTAATTCAAAATTCATTTCAGTAATTCTCTGATGCAATTATTTGTTTTCTATTTCTTCTTACACCCTTCTTAAACTCAATTAATAACTTAGATTCATTGTCTCATTTATCCTTTATCCTCTGGAGAGTTCTACTGGCCAGTCATTGTTTTCATTCAATTTCAGAATTTTGACTCCATAGCCCTAAGATTCCCTCCCCTTCTTTGCCAGCAAACTTTATAAAAACCCCCAAAACAATCTAAATCTAGCCATTGATCGCCAAATATATATCAAGTGACACGAGAGATCCCTCTCAAATTTGAGCAGGCTAGTGCCCAACTCTAAAGTTGGTTGAAACAGTTACCTCTATCGTTTGTCTATCAGCCAGACAAAATTTACAGAGTGCTAACAGGTTGCACCTTGCTAAGTGGTGGTATAATTCCACTTATCACACATCAGCTAAAATGACACCTTTCCAAGCTATTTATGGTTATGAACCTCCATCATGGAAGGAGTTGTCCACCAACCACATAAAATTTGCATTAGTAAAAGACCATTTAGACGAAAGTCAAAAAATCCTTCAGTTACTCAAAGAAAACTTAACAGTTGCAAAGAACCAAATGAAGCAACAAGTGGACCAAAATTGAACAGAAAGAGAGTTTGAAGTAGGAGACTAGGTATTTGTGAGACTTCAACCTTACAATTAGTTATACCTTAAACAACATGGGAAGAACAAATTGGCTCCAAAGTTTTATGGACCATATCAAATAAATAGAAAAATCAGCCACGTAGCTTACCATTTGGATTTACCATATATAAGTTGTATCCACAACATCTTTCATGTATCATGTCTAAAGGGATTCTTGGGGAAACAACAAAAGGCACAAACTATACTTCCTTTATTGGATGAGGAAGGAAGAATAATTTTAGAGCCCGAAGCCATTATCACCATTCGGGAAAAGAGATTGTGTTCTTGAGTAATCAAGGAATATCTGATTAAATGGAAAAATGTACTGGAAGAAGACGTTGCATGGGAGTCAGAGCACTTTCTTCAGTTACATCCTTCCTTATCGTTGCTTTGAGTACAAAGCAAAATTTAAGGGAAGGGCAATGCCACAATAAATAAATAATATTATATAAAGACATTAAAATAATAAATTAAAGTAAATTAAACATTAATGTAATAAAAGGTCATGACTAAAAGTCGTGACTCTTCATAAAACCATAAAGGGAATATATATAGGAAAGCCCCATCCTTGTAATATCATCATTATTTTTACAATCAATTATTATTATATGTATCTTATTATGGATTTAGAGTGAAGTTGTTCATTACAAAACCATTGTGTCCTTCACACCATTGCATGCTTAAAGGGCCTCCTTCACCTCAATTATATGCGAGAGTGAGAGGAGAACAATTTTCATGATGCATGTGGGATAAATTGGACTAAGTCTATAAAATTCCATAGGCATGTAAAACACTAGGACTTCCTGGGAGGTCACCCATACCGGTACTACTCTAGCCTGAGCATGCTTAACTGTGGAGTTCTAAAGGGATTTGATGCATTAACGTTATGTTGTAGGCATGTACATAAGACCACCATGAAATCATTACATGATGTCTATAATTAACAAATGAAGATGACATTACATTCCATTCCCCATAAAAATGGTGAAAAACATGGTTTATCAAAACCACAGGCTCAAAATTGTGATTCAGTGGAAAAGGTGGATGGCCACCGAGATCCATCTGGATCATTCCTTCCCCCTTATGAAGAAATGGTCCCCATTGTGTCAATTTCCCATGGGATATGGGGAGACTTCTGCTAAATATTAATCTTGGTGCGTTGCTTTCCTTGCTGAAGAAGTTGTCTTATTTAGCTTGTTGAAGGTTGTCATGAACCTGTTGCTAGAGGGGTTGGATTTGTTCAACCAATCTAGCTGCATGATCTACCTAAGTGTGGGAGGACTCTGTCAGTGTAGATGCATCATGAAGAGTTTGAAGGGCTTTATTATAACCCTTCTTGACTGGGCAGTGTGGAGGCACCCCCGTAGGTGCAGGAAGAACATCTTGGTACTCTTCTACAATCTTGTCGATATAATTTTGTTGGATAGAAAGATCTTGGGTTGAGGCTACAATGATTAAAATGTCCTTCTATTCAAGTTTTTATTGGCTTGTGAAGAGGATAAAATTTTCAATATGAGATATTACTTTGTGGCATTTTTTTGGTGGGATAATAGTCAGAACTACCTATGGTATCCTATATAGCTGACCCCCCAAAGTGACAATGATGTTATGGGGTCGAGACTCATAAATAGCATGATGCCTCCACATATATGGTTGGCCTAATAAAACATCATAGACTTCCAGTGGAGAAACATCACACAATACCTCATCCTTGAAGGGCTTGATGTTGTAGGACAGGCGACACTACTGGCTGACACAAAGATCTTGACCTTGGCGAAGCCACCCGATGTTGCATGGTTGCGGGTGTGGTATTGTTGGAAAATCCAATTGCTTGACAACCTCTGATGAGATGATGTTCTTTTGGCTTCCACTATCAACAATAAAATGCAGTGGGGTCCTCTTCACCCACATATGTGAATGGAAGAGTCGCTCCCCCTCCTCAGGATCCTCTTCTAGTTGTATTGTTGTAGTTGCAATAGTAGAAGTGGGTTTTGCATCAATGATTTGTCTCCTTTTATTAATTTCTAAATCATGGTCCAAGTCAAGTTTCGACTCTTTTTCTTTGATCTTGACAACCAATTCATGTATTGAACGACATTCATCATTATTGTGCCAAGGGTTGTTGTGGAACTCAAACCACTTTCTGGTGTCTTTCTTAGACTTCTCGTTACCCTTCTTTGCCTACATCTGGGACTGGCTCTCTTGAGGTTGGCCTTCCTTTATTTGTCCTTCATTATGTGAGTTAAAGTTTCATTTTTCCATGTGTTGGGGCTCATAAATGTCATACTTTCATCCACCTTTCCCTTCATCATTCTTCACATTTCATCGCTCCATTAACCTTTCATGATATCATTTTCATAAATATATTTGGGTTTCACCTTATTATTTTCCACTTTATTCATTTTAGTATTAAAAGGGAATTTGTGATTAAATATTAGAAAATCGACATGTTTTCATATATATCTCAAAAATGTGTGAGCTTTGTAACGTGTAGGAATATGTGAAGGATTAATTCAAAAGGACTTCTCAAATACTTCCTCCACCATTTCAAGATTTGAGGAGATAATTCAAGGGGAAGATCATAGAGATTTGGTTGGCATATCTTATCCAAGATATATGAGAGATATATTTGAGGATTTGAAGGGATTATATTTTGTAATAATGGGAAATTGGTTGAGAGAAAAGTGGATCTGTAATTATGAGATGCTTATCTTATTTCCAAATCTCTCATATATAAAAGAGATTGTTCTCTCTTCATGAGGATTCAATTAGAGTAGTCATTAACAGTAGTCATTAAGATTCAAGTAGAAATCTGGATTAGTCTTAGATTTGTAATTTGAAAGAAAGGGATTCTTAGCTTTGATTCATAGTTTTGGTTTCCATGCTTTAATTATTTTGTTATGAGGATTGATTTGATTATTGTAATATAAGATTTCTTCATTGGCGTGAGCTCACATATGTTGTTGTGTCATTCAACTCTTTACATGTTGTATTTGATTTTCCTTCATGTAGTTCTCCATTCCTAGATTAATTTCATTTACGCAATTTCATTTCAGTCGTCGGTTGTAGCAATTCAATTCCAAGTCGTGTGTTTCAATTTCCGGTATTGGATAAATGATTCAATTTTAGTTGTAGCTTAAACGTTAGATTAGATTAGTTCCGATTCAATCATGCATATACTTTGCATGTTCTTTCTAATTTTATGAACCTCGGATTGAAAAATTAGATAGTTGGGAAAATACTACAATGCAATTAATTCAACATTAGTTCAGCCCAATATAACGACTATCATTCCCTTGTTACGATTGCTGTTCCCTTTACAGGAAGTGTTGTTCATTTGAATAGAACAATTGGTGTTCCCTTTACGATTGTTGTTCCTTTATAGGTGTCGCATGTCTGGAGGATGAGGTATTGAAAATGGAAGGTAAGAACCTACGTAGGCAACAAGTTAATGCTTGTGCCAATGCCTACCTTCGGCTGATGCATAGAGGTTGTTTTTAGGACATCTTTAGAGCCCAACATTTTGGCACTGTTGTCGGGGAAGCATGATGGACTAAGGTATTAGTTTCTTTTTCATTTTAATTCATGCAAGTGTGATCTAGATGTGTTGGTAAGGGGTCATAGTATCTACTTGAGTGGAGACTCCTCATGTTCTCCCTACCAACTAGGTAAGAGTAATTTCAATTTATGCAAAGAGTGTTTCAATTTCCACAAGAGTAATTTCAATTCCTGCAAATTTCAATTTATGCAAGAGTGTTTAATTTCTGCGAGTGTGATCTACATGTGTTGGTTCTAAGGGTCATATAAGCTACTTCAATGGAGACTCCTCACTGTCCCTACCAACTATCAAGAGCATTTAATTTTCACAACTGTGAAGAGTAATTGTTTTATGTTTTAGCAAGAGTGTTTTTATTTAAGTTTTTCATTTTGATTTGGGTGTTGTAAGAATCATTTTTTTAACATGGTTTAACAATGAATTTCATCTTGGAACAACTCACTCAGATCCTTGCAAAGGTCAAGATCTCCTCTTCTCACAAAGAGTAGATCTTGATAGGAATCGAGGGCTTAATTACTCCTCAAGAAGAAAATGAAGAATTAACATACGAAGAATCCTACATATTTAATGAAGAACAATTAGGTGAGTAGAAGGTCAAGGAGGACAGCGAGGAGTTGCAGCATGATCTAAGAAAGACAAATTGTTCCTATGAAAGCATGATAGAACAATGGTTTCAAGCAAGTACTAGGTTAGTTCTATTTAGTTTTTCTTTTTTTGTTAATTTAGAGTTTCAGCAACTAATTTCGCACGTTTATACATATTTCTGATTCTCATTTCTGAAATTGAAAGATAACATATTCTTATTATTGTTGCGTGCATGGCTACATTGGGTATTTGATTACACGTAACTAATCACTAATTTTTAATTAGCGTAGAGTGGGTAGGGTAAACAAATAAAACCATTCTTTTGTTTTTCAATTTTAGTTTTTGTTTCGAATAAGTATGCCCTCTTCCTGCACCTTGTTGCGATCTGGAAGATCAGAAAGTAGAGATCAAAGAAATGGTTATGAGTTGTTTTCATGAATGATTTGGAATTGTTGACTATTTGAACACAATGCTTAATTGATTTTGGTCTTCAAATTTCAAATTAATTTTCTCCATTTGCTAAAGAATTTTTATTCAATTTGATTTTTCTCAAATGCTAATAAAATTTCTAGTTTTATTTAAACTATATATATATATATATATATATATATATATATACAAAAATAATAAATAAATACAAAATAAATAAATACAAAATGCAGAAATTAAATTGAAGGTATCTCACAAACTGAGAATTGGATTCTCGTGATTTTTGGACAGGAAGTGTATACTAGTGTGATGAACCTTCCCACAAAATTTCAGTCGAACCCAATACACGATTTTCGAGAAAATCGAAATAATCACTCTCATCCATTTCTCTTATATTTCAAGATCTGTGCATCGAATGGCTCTGATTTTTGGCATGCAGAAGTATTGGGACCATAGGAACCTTCCCCAAAAAAATTAGCCGAACCCAAGACACAGTTTTCGAGAAAATCAACATCATCACTTCCAGCCATTTCTCTTATATCTCAAGATCCATGCGTCAAATGGCTCTAATTTTTGGTGTGCAGAAGTATTGGGACCATAGTAACCTGCCAAAAAATTCCAATCGAATCCAATTTACAGTTTGTGAGAAAATTGTCTCTGAAGTTTGTTGTTACAGCCCTATAGCAGCCTGCAACAAAAACAATAATAATAATAAAAAAAATCGAATGCAAAATCACAGTAATAAGAATTGGGCATAATGATTAGGAAATCTGATTTTATGGGCAGAAGTTATGGGGTCAAGAATGATCCACACCACTCTTTATGCCATATTTTCAGCGATTTAATGCACTTTCTACGCACAGTCTTTTGAACATGGGAAACTTCACCAAGATTTGGCAATGATCTATTATGTGTTTTGTTGGAACTCGGCTATTGTTGGAGTCCCTCTGGTTTTAGCATCCGTGAGAACGAAAATTATATACCTATAATGTTGGTTGCATATGAGAAGGTCGATTTTAATTTTGAGTGCTTTGTTTTCCATTTTTCCGTTAGTATCATTTCTATTTTTATTTTTACATTTTCATTTGATATGTAAAACAAAGACAATAAAAATGATCAAACCATGAAAAGAAAGAAAAACAATATAAAAATAAAAAATAATATAATA
>ML778616.1:70610-109884 GCA_009831015.1 Picea engelmannii
ATATATATATATATATATATATATATATATATATATATATATATATATATATATATATATATATATATATATATATATAATGAAAACAAATAATAAAACTCAAAATATTGTAAAAAATATAAAAAAATTGCAAATGGATTTTCACATTTCTTGAAAACATCATTGGAATCATGTTTTTATCTTTTTATACTAAAATTGTTGTGAAGTCACTTCACCAGGCATTCGCGAAGAGGATTGTCAAAAATGCGTTATCACCAACTGGTAAAAATGCATTTCATTTTTCATTAGGTTGATAGCATTAGTATTAATTTCTGCACTTTATGTTTTCAATATTCTCACAGTATTTGTTGCAGGATTAGTGCTAACATTTTATAGGTTCAAAGATGATCGCATTCCATGCCACAGTGATTTTCAAGAATCACAAAAATTTTCCAAAAAACATGCTTGTTGCAAGCTTGAAGGAGTTGATTCTCATTATACACATCATGACGATTGTTGTTACACAAAACCCATCCATACAACCATTTTGCGTCATGAATTATTTCCTCGTCTTTCTCCTTTGAAGCACATTTTTCATCCCTGTGTTGAAGCCCATCTTCCATTGAATTATCCTTCATGACTTCACACATGCCCATTCTTTTCTGATCTGCATACATTTTTTTTCCTTCTTTTTCAATTCATTTTGCCTTATGAATAAAACCATCCAGCTCATTTTCCATGACTACATTACCTTGCCATAAACATTGTTGCTACTGAGATCTTTCCTATAGTCCTACCAATCTTTTTATCATGCTCACATTGACTGATGTGGGATTCCTTAAGGCCCACCTTTCAATAAGTCTTGCCCCATCGACCTCAACACCTTATCTGGGATATAGACTAGAGTTCATTTTGAGTACCTAGAGGCTTCCATGCCTTAATGGCAAGTTCTCTCGCTGAAAATCATGGGAATACATCAATGTCCCTTGATCATTAGATATTTCACGTGGCTTGACATAATCTCATTCATTCACACTTCTCAAGATGTACTCGGGTACCTTGGCACTCATTGGCATCAATGGTGAGTTGCCTCGCATTGGTTAACGACATTCATCAATGGTCGATAATCCAATGACTTCTTTTCATGCTCGACATCAACACATCCATTTGCATGATTAGAATTGTACCATCAGGTTGTAGCAGGTGAATACTATACACTTTTTCATGACTCCATTAGGAGTTGCAGCAGTATTTCTCAACTATATGAGAGTACCACAGTTCCACTTTCATACTTCCTCTTTTCCATGATTCATGAGTAGCAGTTCAGATTCCTCCACTTCACATTCTTTGATCGGACAGTTACAGCAGTCGCAGCTACAACAGCAGTCACTTTTCACATGATCCTGCAACAGTGACATCTTCCATGCTCTAGTAGCCGCATCAGCCTTATTCCTATTGCATAGTTCATCAAAATTTTGGGTAAGTGGAGGTATGTTATTTTCTAAACTTTAATCATGTAATTCCTCAACTGCTAGCAATGAATAATTTGGAAAATTCGCTCACCAAGCTCCCTTTCCTCTTCCCTTCTATGAATTATGCTAGTTACATGTGGACATGCAACCAATTCAGTTGGGGAGTAGGGGACTTTATTCACTATCATCACTCCATTTTTCCACTACCATCATTCTATTTTTCCTCTCACTTACCATTTACCAACATTTCTTTTCCAACGATACTCTGTTGCACTTTGCTTCATAAGCATTGATATACGTATTGGCATGGTTCAGGGATTTCTTACACTCAGTGATGTTTCCTTATGCACATTGATAGCATATATTTTTTTCTAGTAAGAATATGGGTAAATTATTATCATAACAACAAAAGAACAAATAACGAAATGAATCTTGTTAACACAAGAACCAAAATTATTTATATTCATGGTTGTCACACAAGAACCAACCATAAGAAAATGACAGTTGTTACTCATGTAAATCCCTTCCTGGAAACATTCATTATCAGCACTCAAAGCCGAAATTCAGATGCCAAAATTTCTTGAGAAGATCCATGCACAGTTGCATGCAGACATGGAACAAGTTAATTTGGGGGGTATGTCGGGGCTCATAAATGTCATACTTTCATCCACCTCTCCGTTCGTCATTCTTCACATTTCATCACCCCATTAACCTTTCATGATATCATTTTCATAAATATATGTAGGTTTCACCTTATTATTTTCCACTTTATTCATTTTAGTATTAAAAGGGAATTTGTGATTAAATATTAGAAAAACGACATGTTTTCATATATATCTCAAAAATGTGTGAGCTGTGTAATGTGTAGGAATATGTGAAGGAATAATTCAAAAGGACTTCTCAAATACTTCCTCCGCCATTTCAATATTTGAGGAGATAATTCAAGGAGAATATCATGGAGATTTGTTGGCATATCTTATCCAAGATATATGAGAGATATGTGTGAGGATTTGAAGGGATTATATTTTGTAATAATGGGAAATTGGTTGAGAGAAAAGTGGATCTGTAATTATGAGATGATTATCTTATTTCCAAAGATCTCATGTGTAAAAGAGAGTGCTCTCTCTTCATGAGGATTCAATTAGAGTAGTCATTAACAGTAATCATTAAGATTCAAGTAGAAATCTGGATTAGTCTTAGATTTGTAATTTGAAAGAAAGGGATTCTTAGCTTTGATTCATAGTTTTGGTTTCCATGCTTTGAGGATTGATCTGATTATTGTAATATAAGATTATTTCATTGGCATGAGCTCACAAATGTTGTTGTTTCATTCAACTCTTCACATTTTGTATTTGCTTTTCCTTCATGTAGTTCTCCATTCCTATATTAATTTCATTTACGCAATTTCATTTCAATCATAGGTTGTAGCAATTCAATTCCAAGTCACGTGTTTCAATTTCCTGTATTAGATTAATGATTCAATTTCAGTTGTAGCTTAAACATTAGATTAGATTAGTTCCACTTCAATCCTACATATACTTTGTGTGTGCTTCATAAGTTTACGAACCTCGGATTGACAAATTAGATAGTTAGGAAAATACTACAATGCAATTAATTCAACATCAGTTCGACCCAATATAACGATTGTCGTTCCCTTTTTACGATTTTTGTTCCCTTTACAGGAAGTGTCGTTCATTTGAATAGAACAATTTTCATTCCCTTTACGATTGTTTTTCCTTTACAGGTGTTGCATCTCTGGAGGATGAGGTATTGAAAACGGAAGTTAAGAAACTACGTAGGAAACAATTAAAATTATTGTGCCAGCACCTACCTTCGACTGGAGCATAGAGGTTGTTTTTAGGACATCTTTAGAGCCCAAAGCAGTAAACGCACCTAACCTTTTCTTCATCTAACCTATTATATGGATGGCCCTCAACTACTGGAAGTAGCTAGCTGTTGGAAGGAGGAAGTAGTCGAACTCTCGGGTGAAGAAGTGGAGGCAAGATCCAAATGAAAGCATGTTCAACTAACTACTATCCGGCCATCCAAAGTTTTTATTTGGCTACCTGGCTAGAGATAGGAATCCTTCACCCTCGGACCATGCTTCCCCCACTTACTCTGCTACTTGAATTTTTGTTCAATTTTGACTGCACATCAATAAGTAGCTCCTAGTGAGGATTTTTCCAAGAAATCCATCTTTGTTTAGATGTACCTATGTATACCACTATGGTACTTCAAAACTAGGTGTTGCTCAGAGTCTTTGATAACTAGATTTGAGTGCAAGGTATGAAATATGTTGGTGTACTCCGACACCGTCTGGTCTCTTTTCTGATACAGATTTGTCCATCTCATGTATTGGTCATAGTTTTTGACAGGGTATAACTCCTCCTTTAGGGCATCTACAAAGGTCGCCCAAGTGGGTTCTCTCCCAAATAGTGTAGATTCATATGTGTTGTACCTCTCCTAGTAACCTTCCCACCAAGATCTAACATGGGGAAGGGATTTAAGGACTACGAAGGTGATCTTTTCACTATCAGAAAAAATTTGGACCTAGCAGATTTAACCATTTTTATAGAGCATCTGCATCTATCTGGCCTTCAAATAAGGGGATATAAAAGTTGACTTGTACCTTGAAGGGTGTCGCACTTGCGAAAATATGGATTCTTGTCGAATATGCCTCAGCCACTACCATCGGTATTCTTTCAAGGATATGAGCGAAGTTGTCCATCATCTCGTTCCTCTATCGCACGAGAGATTCCTTGAGAAACATCTTGAAAGGATCTTTTTCTTTGTCATATCTCTTTTCTTCTGCCATGGGAGGTTTCTTGGGCTGGCGAGAGCAATTTTCCTCAAGTGAAACTAGCTTGGGACCCAACTCTCTATACCATGACCTCGTCGGGGACCTACTCTAAGAAATGACAAGGATCAGCCTTCTTTGATACCACTTATCCAGATTATTTTGAGGATGACATGAA
Organism: Picea engelmannii; assembly: GCA_009831015.1. Classification (NCBI taxonomy): domain Eukaryota; kingdom Viridiplantae; phylum Streptophyta; class Pinopsida; order Pinales; family Pinaceae; genus Picea; species Picea engelmannii. Next base: position 75,037 of record ML778616.1, read on the forward strand.
GACATAAATATAACCAAGATATAACAATGAAATACACAAAAATATATAAGAGAACATAGAAATATAGTGAAACCCAACTTCTATTACTGAATAAGATAGATAAACATTATAGAACACAAACTGGCAGAATGGGGTAGCCTATCTTTGAAATAAAAGAGATGTTGGCTATGCTTCATTCGCAACAAGATTTACATCACACTCCATTGCATGTTTAAAGTGCCTCCTTCACCTCAATTATATATGAGAGAGTGAGAGGAGAACAATTCCGATGATGCATGTGGGATAAATTGGACTAAGTTTATAAAATTCCATAGGCATGTAAAACACTAGGACTTCCTCGACAATCACCCATCCCAATACTACTCTAGCCTGAGTGTGCTTAATTGTGGAGTTCTAATGGGATCTGGTGCATTAATGCTATGTTGTAGGCATGTACATAATACCACTAGGATATCATTACATGATGTCTGTAATTTACAAATGAAGATGACATTACATTCCATTCCCCATCAAAATGGTGAATATCATGGTTTATCAAAACCACAGGCTCAAAATTGTGATTCAGTGGAAAATGTGGATGGCCACCAAGATCCATCTAGATCAGGTTGCTAATAGGGAACCTGGTTATGTACACGAGTTTCTTTAAGGAAAGTCACATACACTTTGATAAATGGGGTTTTTAAATAATTGTTTAAGGAGGAAAAAGGGGATTTAAGACCTACAAGTAGGTAAAGGGATGTACCATAGGCCAATGAGTCATCATATAAATGTGTAGTGGCAAATAACATTATAATATATGCCACCTAATGTGTGATGTTATAAGGGAAATTGATGGCCTAAATACATTAAAACATTCATGAGATAGTGGAGGGGCCATTGGGTAGGAATAGTTGAAGATCAGTCCCGGAACAATACCTACGATAGAAACAAGGAATATACTCTCTTCTCAAGTCGGTCATTCCCATTCTTGAGTGTGATGTAAGCATGGTTGTCAAATCAAGTACACTGCATATCCATGAATGATAAAAATATAATTGATTTTCATGGCCATGAGAACTATACACAATGGATCCATGTGATATACAAAAGCAACAATCATGGCCACAAGGAAATACACAGTGGATCGATGCAAATGTAGATCATAGCCATGAATAGATACATAGTGGAGTTGTGTCTCAATATAAAATCAAAGGATACATGGAGCCAAGGAAAAGAAATGAAATGATCATCTGCAAGTATCAGTGTCACTGAGGGTGGTACAATCAATATAAGTAAGGTAGGAGCACAAAATATGTGATGCTCGTACTTCACGTAAATTCTTCAAGACAATCTTCCTTGCTATGAGTCTACACTTTGTGAATAAAGGTGTCAAAGTCAAACATAGTGAGACACCATTTGATTATCGATAATTAATGTATACCATTAACAAATGTGAGACAAGTCATCGATGAAAATAATGGGCATCAAGGTACCTAGTACAATCTAACAAGTGTGAATAAATGAGATGATGTCGAATAGTTAAGAGAATATATTGATCAGGGACATTGATGTATTTCCACTGTCAATAGCAAGGTAACCTACCACTAATAAATGCAATCCCCAAGGTACTAATAAAAACTCTAGATCCATGTACCAAAAAAATATGTTCTAATGTCAATAGGAAGAGATCCACTAGAAGGAAGGAATTAAGGCATCCTCCATCATCCAGTATGAGGGATAGCATAAGGTCAAAGATTTGGAAGGACTTGGAAACAAGAGATTGTAAGGACCACACCAAGGTATGAATCTGGCATACACTAGATGGAATAGCACATGACAGAGACTCTCTGAAAAGAAGTCGATAATAGAGACTACTGACAAAGACGAGGAATCCACAAATGGGTTCAGATGGAAACCAAGGTACTACATGAATCCCTATGTGTGATGATGGTTGTTGATGTTGAACATAAGGGAAATTTCTCAGTCGGTGACCAATTATGGTTTGTCATTTGTTGAGTGCAAGTTCACCTATCAATAATGGAAATAGGTCCAAGGTGTAACTCTAGGTCATACTCTCAAAGCAATGTGTCGTAGTCAATAAGAGTAGACCCACCAGAAAGAAGTCAATGGGGACCTTCTATACTAGTATGAATGGGATACACATATACTTGTGATACTGAGCAATATTTGACTAACACGGGAAGGCCGACTTGGAAAGACAAGGCTTCTGTAGAATAGATAACATAGGTTGACTTCCCCTTATCAGAGACATGACACAAAATGTGACTTAGGCAACATGGACTATAAACTGGGATACATTTGTGACACAGGAGGAATCAACAGATGCTCTATATTGTTGGAAGAATAACCATCTGGAGGAGATTCAACTCAATAATGAGGAAGGGTTTCCAAAAGCCATGCTAAACCAATATTGATGAGACAAAGACTCATGATATTGTGTTATGTTTAGGGGTGACATAAGTAGCTTCCATATAAAGAACATGACTCATTCCCATCCTTCTTTTTTGTTTTTTGTTTTTTTTTTGTTTTTCATATTATTAAATCCTAAAAAGGAATAAAAGAATGTTATAGTGAAATGGAGAAAACGGTCATTGTGGGAGAGAAAACTAGTTCCAAGCACACAAAACATACCTATGCTCAATGCAAGGAAACACATGTAGGATATGGATGATTGAGGGAAACTTTCTTCCAGGGATAAGGTTTCAAGTTGCAAAAGCAAAAAATTGGAACGCTGGTGATTATTCGAGAATGCATACAATTGGCTTATACAACAACTTGAAGTTGGCATTAGGCTCAAAAAGCACAAGTGGTCAATATGTTATGTAGATACAACTTAACACAAAATTTTGTAATCTCTGGGGGTAATTTGGCTAGAAAACAATTGAGAAGAAGTAATGACGCTTCATCACAAAGTCATGACAGGAATAAACAGAGCTTCTGAGCCTACAAAAACTGCATCATGAGTGTCAAAATGGAGATTAAGGTACTAACTAGGACACTCATGAAGGGGTAATCTCTTCCATTCATAAAAAACACCTTTATAGCACCTTTGAGGGGGTGATGTTATGAACGAATGGGATTGACCCTATGGTGAAATTGTGATCAGTACAGATAAATGCATTGTGCAAGTGGAAATGGAACCTACGATATATGCCAATAAAGAACACAATACCTACAGAAGAGTCTGAAAAATGTTGACATATGTAGTAGCATATGTTAGAGGGAGTCCCATAGGTAATGGCTAGAAAAACATTGAGAAGACAATATGAAGTTTCAACGCAAAGTCATGATGGGAATAAATAGGACTCCCGAGCCTATGAAAGTATTTCAACATGGGTGCCAAACTATGAACAAGGTTCTAACTAGGGCACCCATGAATGGTAGGCTTTACCACTTGAATTATGACACTTCTAAACAATAGAGAAGGTTCTTTGTCACAACTCAATGGGGTCCATCCAAAGGAAAAATGAAACAAGAAACAGATAATGCAAAAATACATGAAGGGGAAAATCTAACCTATATGCCAATTTTTATATCATTACCTGTCAAAATGGATTGACATGGAAGAAAAGGTACTAAAGAAAATTGTCTTCAAAGTCATGTGTATAAGACCAAAAACACTCACACATAAGTTAATAATTCCAATATAGAAACCTCTGATAAAAACAAGTATTATGGGATACGAAACTTCAAAACAAGAAACCCTAAAAGTACAATATGTACAGAGCAACACACGACCTTATGGATTATGCATCTATTTCTCTAGGTAGAGCCCATTTCTAGGCTCGAGCCAAGGGTTTCTTTGGTAACAAACCTATAAATATTCTAGTTTAAGAAGAGGTCTAGGATCCGTAATCATAGCTTCAAGGATAGCCTCATCTAAAGGAAACTCAACATCCATGAAATCAGGGCTCGAGGTCTTACAAATAGAAATATCAGACTCAAGAGGAAAATCATAGTCCCTTGGAACAAAAGGGGGAATTGAAGAATTGCATGCCCCCATTGGATACAACTCTTGATCAATTGTCGAGATCGTGTCTTGATAAGGAAACCATGACTATAAATATTCCTTCTCAGAAGTCATTGAACATCGATGATAAGATGCCATATAATTCACCTATGGCAAGAAAGAGTCTACTCGAACACTAGGAACATACAAAGGGTAAGCTTGAGCTAAATTCAAACTAGGATGGTGATTATCAGATGAAAGATTATCAATAGTGACAATTATTTTGTTGTGAGGGAAATGCATCACACGAAAGAGCATAGACACCACAACATTCATCACATATACATAATCATGCCCAAGAAGGGTATTAAAGTCCAAAGGGCCTAACACCACTAAAATATCGACAAGGAAAGTATTCCCACCTAACATGATAGGAAATTGAGGAAGAATCCACAAACATTCACTAGGTCTTTTGTCAAAATATAGCATCTCACTGGTAGCTGACACAAGATTGGGAGAACCCAAAGATTTCCAAGATAAGGAGGATAAAATAATTACATAGGATTCTTCATCTACAATACATCGATGAATTCCTTTAAACATAGAGTCAACCATAACTGCTATCTGGAAAGGTGTATAACATGGAAGGAGAGGCTCCACAATCTCATTCCAATCAACGGAAACCATCCTAGGACTTGGAGGGAGCGTACTCAAAGAGAGTAGAATACCCCCTTGTTTAGCAGGTATTAAATTGGAAATTTTAAGGACATGGTCAAAAGTCGTATCACTCCCCGAAATAAGAGTGGGATCGGTTGAAGATTGTGTCGACTTGACCACTTCATAAGACTAGTCACTCTTTAATAGAAGAGTGGGATCAACCGAAGATTGCATTGGCACGACCACTTGTTCAACCACTAGTTGAATAGGATGCGAGAAAACATGGTCAAGAGACACATCACCCCCCAAAATGAGATTGTTATTGGCCAAAGATTCCATTGGCATGACCACTTCATCGATCAATGATTGATTAGATCATTGGGAAGTTGAATATGAAATGGAACTAGAAGGGCCTTTAGACCAGGACCACTCTTCCTTTGCAAATATTACAAGGGAACTTGGGCTTACGTCCTATACGCCTAGGCTTCACAATCATATCAATGCCCCCAGCATGACTTGCAATGGTCGGTGAGTTTCCCCCAACATGAATTGCAGTGGCTAGGTGTCGATATCCAACATGACTTGCTAAGGTTGGTGACATATCTCCAATATGACTCATAGAGGTTGGTGAACGAATACAAATATGACTTGTAGTGACTAGACTTTTTCCCCTAGCATGACTTGTAGAGGTTATTAACCTATCTCCAACATGGCTAGCATAGGTTGGTGATTTAATTTTAGTATGACTCATAGTGACTAGACTCATGCTTCCAATGTGACTCACAACAGCTGATTGGTTCCCCCAACATGACTACCAAAGGTTGATGACAGGTCTCCAACACGACTAGCAAAGGTTGGCGACTTCTTCTTCTTACCCTTCCTCTTCCTATTCCTTCTAGACTTCTAGTTACTAGTAGTAATACTTTCACTAGAAGAGGGATAAGGAGAAGGAGTAGAATTCATGGATCCATAAGGTAAAGGATAAACATCCATACAATGCCCATGACATAAGGTTCTTATCATATAAGCATCAAGATCATTCAATACATTCAAAGTTCTCCACAGCCAAACTGGTAGTCCTACATTCAACCCAAGAATGTTCAAAGTGGCCATCAAGGCGACACCAACATTTCCAAAGAACAGAAAAGAAAAAAAAATCCCTATGGGAGGGGTCCCTTGGTATCCTCAAGAACTTTGGACAAACCTTTCTTATACACAGGTTCATCCCTTGTGGGTTGGTTGTTCATGTCCATGAAATTCTCATGCACTGACTCTAGTGAACCAGTGGTATAAGAACCCATGCCTTCTAAGAGGAGGCTCCACATTTTCAAGAGAAATACAAGGGATCCTTCTTGACCAGTGAAGTGGTTGGTCAACCACCTTGAATCAACAATCCAAAAGTGGTGATGTTGACACAACCTAAGGCCAACTATACAAAGCAACACTCCACTAAAAAATCCTAAGATAAACATCACAAGAAATCAAATTCTCCAAAAATTCAATCCAGGTGGATAAGGTCCTGAGTCCAAAGCAATACAAAAGTGGAAAGGGACCTTATGGAAAAAGGCACGGGTTGATTAAGTCTCGTGGACCAACGAATGAAGGAATGAGAAGTAGTTATCCTGACCTCCACTAACTAGCCTTATATAATGCAAGCACCCATGCTTCACAGGGAACCCTCTAGCAGTACTGAAGAGTGTGATATGAAATCTCCCCCAAGTACCACAAGAAACCCCCTATAGTCACCTCTAAGATCCCTAGGAAAATAAAATAAGGTCACCAACTCGCAGTCAACATCCGGGGGGTACAGTCAAAGGTCAAGATCATACATATGGGTAGGGTAACTAATCATGAAGCCTTTAAAATCCCACCTCTCATGGAGTTAAGGGAACCGATGAAACCGCCAATATACAATCTCTCCACTACGCTTAGTTAAGCTTTGGAGGGGTTATTTCCTTGTCTCTCCTTCACGTGACCTCGTGTTTGACACATGTGTTAGAGGAGCTTCCCATCTATACTTATAAAATGGTTTTGAACTCTCCCTAGCTTCGACTCCTATGTTTTTTAACCAACCTTAGAGAGTTATCGCTCCAATCCTAATACAAGGCCCTAACCCTAAACTTATTTGTGAACCCTAGAAACAAAGTCTAGTATATTTTAAATTTAGCATTCATTTTAATAGTTGTTCTTCACTCAAAGGGTATGGAAGTGCAAATGATGTTGTTTGATACTCTTGCAAAAATGATAATTATAATAACGGTGGAAAATAAAATTTTACACTAATTCTTCAATGAAAAAGAGTTTCAAAAAATAAAAAAATGCATGAACAACCCTTCAAACCTTGAAATGCAATTTTTTCCTCTCCAGGTGCAACATGCACAATGCAACTTTCAAGAGAGACAAAAGAAGCAAACAAAAGGATTTTCTTTTTTATTTTTCTTGTGAAATTCTTTCAATATGAGAAAAAAAAAATCATATGCTAATATCTTTTTATTTTTCAAATAACAATGCAAAAACAATGCAAAGAAAGAAAGAGACCTAACTAGCAAAAACTAGGTTTTTTTCATTTTCTTCTTCTTTCTAACAAAGAAATACTAACAAGAGACGCTAAAAGAAAGAAATATTTCGTGTTTTTATGTTTGAAAAATCCAATGAAAACACAAAATAAAAGTCTATAACTCAAATACAAACTCAAGTTTCAAAAATAACACAATAGTGACCAGAAAACCGAGATCCTGAGAATAAGACTAGTCTTATAGTCATGAAATACAAGGGATAAAAGGGAGACAAAGATGGATAAAAAAAATTGTTTTCCAATCAAATTTAAGGCCTTACCAACCTCCTATATGCAAAAATACATTTCGGGATGAAACTCCCCAAAACATACCCTCAAACTAACTGAAAGAGAGCTTCAAAAATGTTGAAAAACAAGAAAAAGAGTCACTTTTTTTGGAGGTGTACGTGACTCTCTCCACTGTAAGTCACATATATAAGCTTATGTACATGAAATTTTTCAAGTAAATTCATGTATGTACACGATTGTACTCAATTAAAACCGCATATTCCCAATAAAAACCCCTGAAACTTGAGAGAGGAGCACTGGAAGACTCATAAAAGAACAAGGAAATCAAGAGAATTTTGAACCAAGGTTCAAGACATAGAAAAAGATCCAAAAAGAAATGAAAACACAATCACCCCTAACGACCCCAAAAATGGATAATCCCCAGTGGATTTTCCAATTTTGTTATGAGAAATTACTCCCTATGGTCTTTGGGTCAGGAGCACAACAGATCAAAACCCAAGGAAACTTATCTTGAACTCTAATCACACAAACAATTAGGAATAACTAACTATAATAACTAACTTTCAGAAAAAGGCAAGAACAGTGCACCTGGAATCCTACGTTTGAAGTATATCCCACTTGATGTCTTTCGCTATGGAATTCCTTCACAACAACCCTTTAAAATTCCTATAGAAAAAGAAGTATGCACTTGCAAGAAAGTAGTTATCCGCTAACTAACTTAATGTAATAAATTTAGATTCAATGTTAGATTAAAAATAACATACATATAATATCATCATAATCATAAATTAACACAAATAATTGGACAAGAATGAGAGTGTTTTCATTAATGATAGAAAAAGGGGTTGGTTACAAATTGTAACCATTGCAGCACCGTCCTAGAACTAGGATCCATGTTCCTCCTCCCAAGGATGAAAATGTATAGGAGTGCCTCCAACACTCTACACTCTAGCAGGTCCAAGGAAGACAAAGGTGTTCTTCCTAACAAGATAAGGCAAATGCAATTTCTGGAAACAAGGGTTTCCAAGAAAAAGGGACAATCTCAGACACTAAGGAAACAAGGCAGTTGCAGGATAATCTTCAAAATCCTAGCATAATGGTGCATTTTTTAGCCCTCTTTTTCCTCCACCACAACGCTCTCTTTTATACTCCATTTTGATAGTTCAATTCATTATGTACGGGCTTTAGGAATTTAGGGAACGGGGAAACCCATAAAATCCACCCGAAATGTCGAGATTATATTTTTTTGAGCCAAAATTAACATGTACACAGGTTCCTAACAGGGAACCCACGTATGTACATGAGTTTCTTTAAGGAAATTCATATACACTTTGGTAAATGGGGTTTTAAAATATGATTTTAAGGAGGAAAAAGTGGATTTAATCCCTGAAAGCATAGAAATGGATGTAGCATAGGCCAATGAGTCATCATATGCATCTGTAGTCCTGGCATGACTCGTTTCCTTGCACTTCGTGACTTCACCGAGACTTTTTTCCTGGAATGTGACGCCTCAGGGAAAGAAATTAGCATAGTCCTCGTGCAAGATGGAAAGCATTTGGATTTCACTATAAAACAACTTCCAAAGAGACATTTGGGCCAATCAATATATGAAAAGGAAATGTTGGATATTTTTGCATTCTATGGATCTTTGGCATCCTTATCTATTGGGGAAACACTTCCAAATTAAAACTAATCATCATAGCTCAAGTATTTTCTAGAACAATGAATTTTATCCTTGGAGAAACAAAAATGGGTAACCAAGATATTTGGATATAATTATGAGATCATTTACAGGAAGGGAAAATAAAAATGTGGTTGTTGACGCTCTTTCAAAAAGTATCAACAAGAACGATCTCTATTTTCTCTCTTCTTAAATGCACCATATTGGCTCCAATATATTCACTAGGAATGGTGGCAAGATCCCAAAATTTCTCGCCTGATCCTGCAATTTCAACACCATTCTCAAGCTTATCTAGGGTACTCTTGAAAAAATGAAGAACTTCGCTACAAAGGTCGTCTGTATTTAAGAAAACAGTGGCAACTTAAATCCACAATGCTTTATGAGATTCATGCTTCACCCACAGTGGGCATTCATGGTTTACCAAAACCTATGAATGGGTCAAACATTCATTTTTATAGGACGGTATGAAACAAGACATCTACACCTTTGTGGATGAATGTAATACATGTCAAAGAAATAAGGGAGAAATAGTCAAATCCCTATGAACACTCCAACCACTTCCTATTCCCCCTATTATTTGGAGGGATATTTGTATGGATTTCATTGTTGGCTTACCTAAATTGGGCAATAAGTTAGTAATCATGGTGCTATTAGGTCATCTTTCCAAATATGATAATTTATGTACTCTTCAACACCCATTCACTACAATCACCGTGGCTCATTTTTTATGGATAAAACATTCAAACTTCATGGCATACCTCATTCTATTGTCTCTGACCAAGATCCAAATTTCACCAGCAATTTTTGGCAAGAATTTTTCAGGCTCTAGGGAACCCTAATGTAGGAGCATCGCCATCAACATTCAATGGGGCAAGTGGAGGACAACTCAGCATCCAGCGCACACATTCAAAATGTTTTGGATTCCAAGGGGACCGTGTCATTTATTGTTTTGAAAGTATTGAAATTAAATGTATTTTAATGTTTTGAGGCTTGAGCCATCATATGAGATCGCAAGAGATTGTAATTTCTTTAATGCCTAAGGGATTGTATAGATTTTGAGCATCGACTCATATCTATATTGTAAATGCTCATTTAATTGTAATAATCGTTAGTGGTAGACTACTCTAATTATGATGTGAAATCACTAAGATAGTCTGGAGGGAAGGTTCAAGAAGCCCCTCGTGTACAAATATGTGTAATCTATACCCAAATGAGGATGTTGAGGAATATTTAATTGAGGTTGAATCTTATTGTAATTGTTGTTAAATATTATTGTGAGTGCTGCCAAAGAGAGAATTTGAGAGCTGTGAAAACTCTTTATAAATGTTTCTCAATGAATATAATAGAGGAGAATTTCTTTCAGATCTCTGCATATGCTTATCTGTGAGTAACTAGGTAATGTTGTGTTATTTTCTTTCTATGTTTTATATGCCTATGTGTGCATTTCATGATTGAATGAATGAACCTATAATGTTCTATAAGATTCAATTATTTCTCTTATGAAAACACTAGTGCAAGGTGTTGGACACACCTACCACACTTAGAGGGGCAGTGAATGAGTGTGGGGATCTTTTTCCCAAAACTTCCCTCTTTACGTAAAACTCCTTAGTTAACATTCAAAGTTAACATTCAACATTTACTCATTACCCATTGCTTTCATTTATAACCAGTTAGATGTGAACATATATCAACAACATATATTAGAAATATATCATCAACAAGTTATCATCACAAGAAACACAAAGAACACAAGATGTATGTACAATTTTTCTTTTTATTATGGACAACAATCTGGGGGTTTATCAACAACAACTGAATAGAGTACAACTCTACAAGAGAAACAACTCTATAATGAAAGACTCGGCTTACACCCTCAGCACCAACTAAAATGAGGAAACAATCCTCAACAAATATCAATATGTCAATAAGTACGTGACCTGTCAGTAGTGCAGCCAGCGTGTGCATGCACCCTAGCTCACTACAACCCTCATATGCATGTGGTCGGTGTATACAACAACCTGCGTATATCTTCTGAGATGTTAGGGTTTGTCCTTCAAGATCAACCCAGATTCTCTGCAATCAATATATCATTCTCTTCTGTCTCTGACTGTCCAATCTGACCCCTAGCCAATCACAACACATCCAAGCTCTCCAATAGCTTTCTTATGTTCCACAACAAATCAATATGAATGTTATCTCAATCATGTATAAACAACTAGTATACCATAGCAATCATGTCACCACTAAATCACAAGAGTATTGATCACTCCATCAACCAAATCATCCAAACTAAACCATATCATAGAATCCATACCAAGAATTCCCTAAGCATTCACAACACATCAAACAATAGTATCCATCAAGACAATAATGTAACCATATCAGTGTCGCAGTGATAGATCTGAGCCCATAGAATGCAAATCTGGAACCTGCCTCATCATCCAAGAGCTTGGCACCAGATCAAACAAAAATATCCATGTTTTTATCCACTATACGCTCCATGTAAACAATCATCCTATGTATACCTTCAATGCATATGCACCCTATACACAAACAACCCATGTATACCTAAAAAACTAGGATTTTTGAAGCTCCGAGAATTTTCCATCAAGATCTTCGACATTGCCAAAACTTTGATGCATCCATGAGATCCTCCTCTCGATCTCTTCCTTAGAATAGATCTTCAATTAATCTCAAGAGATCCACTCCAATAATATGCTCTCACAAGAATCTCTCCATCAATACTCAAAAAGATATTCACAAAAAGCTCTCCATTGATACTCCAAAAGATATTCACAAGAAGCTCTCCATTGATCCATAAAAAGGATGATTTACAAGAGACCATAGCTATATTATTTATACTTTCATCCTCTAGGTCACTTAACCCATTTTTAGGTTACTTAACCCATTTCTAGGTCACTTGACCTATTTTCCTTATTTTAGGGTTAACCACTTTCCATAAATAGAAAGTTCGCCAATACTTTATCATTTAAATATTCCTTCTTGATTTTGTCACTTATCTTTATTATTTAAATAATCCACCTTGACTTTGTCACTTTACTTTATCATTTAAATACTGATTTCTTCTTTTAGGTCACTTTGACTTCTTTGACCTTTTGGGGCTTCAAGCCATCATATGGGGGTCCTTCAACTTCGTAAAGCCATAACTCTCAAACCGTGAGGAGTTATGTGACATTCCACGTACCATTGGAAATGGAATGACAAGAACTATCCATCCAGGATAGTTTCACCAACAACTTCATTGATATGCATCTTATTATTCCACATACAAGCATGGGTCCTCCAACCATTCGTCTAGGATAACTCAATCCGCAAAGCGTCTTCCTGTGAGGGATTTCACCATAAGGGGACCACTTTGGAGTTCATCCATTTGTGCACCTTATCAATCATGATAAGACAATAATGAGTCATATTTTCATCAAACAAACTATGCATCCTCATGTATCAATGACAACTCATTGATCCATCTTCATCTCTGCATCATATCAATGATCCATTTTTATCAATTGGTTTCCACTTTATCATCTATCATTCTCATCAAGGACTATACATATACATTGTTCATCAATCATCAATCAATCAATCCTTTGACATCAATCAATCAACCATTGGCATCAATGAATACATGATCCAACAATCTCCCCCTTTGTCATTGATGGCAATACCAACATTGATGTAAACACCAATTACCAATTATTGATGTCAACATGTAGATAAGGCATTCTCTACATCAATAGTCAATGTGATTATCTCTTCCCATCAATAAACATCAATCAAATCAATGTGATTAACTCTTCCCCTTTGACATCAATGGAAAAGGGCCATTATCCTCTTGGGGTTGCTCCCCCTACTTGAACTTTCCTTGGGGCTCATCCCCCTGTCTGAGTGCCTTTGATCTTCCTCTGAATAATATCTCCCCTTTTGAACAAGGGATATTACTCTAATGTATTGTTGAATATACATCGAACATACTCCCCCTATGACCATCGCTCCTCCTGGAATTATGCCTATGTGCTCTTTCTTCAAATATAGGGCTCTTTTCTAGGTATGCATATGATAAATATCCCCTCCTAGAATCATGGGAATAAGAATGACTCCTCCTAAGGGTATGTCTCCCCCTATATTTTCTACAAGATGAACAACATGCTACCATATGACGATCCTTGGACCTATCCATGCATCAAACTTGTGCCATACCATACATCATGAAACAAAATATATGTCAACAATGAAATAAAGAATCATGAGAAAAATATAAACCAATCACATCATGTGCCAAAATGTGTTCTCATCATGCACAACACCTATGTACATCAACAACATGCAATGTGCCAAAAGATATCATCTGTGGAATGTATCAATCATATGCCTCTATCACATGGCAACATTTGCATCTACCAATATGCCAACCATGTGCATCTACCAATATGCCAACATGTGAATCTATCAACAATACCATATATGAGTGTACCATCATGCATTATCACTTTCACCAAGAAAGTATATCAACCATGCATCAACAAGCTATGACTCCCCAATGATGTACAACATGATTATCAACTCAACTCACCAACTGCATGTCTCAATGTCTAGCCCAACCACATGAAAAATGCATGCACCATGATAACCAACATATGATTCCAATAATACGTCATAAGATATATCAATGAAACTTCAAACTGTATCGGCCATGTACCCCAACAAATCAGCATCAATCCATACTCATGGGTTAGTGCCATGCACCCAAGATTTATTTTGCATCATCACCTTACATGATATAACATAGAACCATGAAAACCTGCAGCAAACAGTGTCAGAACCTGCAACAAACAATGTCAGACTCTACAAAACAGAGTTATATCATCACATCAAGATGCAACCACTGTGCATTGCCTTTTCCCAAGGCTTTACCACATATACACGGTTTTCTGCACAACAACTCGCATATGTACGCGACCTATACAAGGTCAGCCTGCGCATGTACACAAATGACACCACTATCACCCGCGTGTGCTTCTGTTGATAACACACTTGAACTTCCTTTCAGTCTTTCATTCTAATCTGTCTAGTCTATCTTCTTCACCCACTTCTGTAGGTGTCCCTGCTCCTTAGAACTTGAGCTCTGAGCATCCATATTTTCAAAGATGTCTCCTTTTCTTACTTCATTCCTTCTTCTAGCCATGCTATGTGAAGTCCTCATCATGGACTTTCTTCTTATGCTCCTGCACTCCTAGGATTTGTGGCCAAATCCACTACAATTGTAGCATCTCATGGTGTTACAGTGAACAACAATGTGTCCTACTTGATCACATCTCCAACACCTCATGGGGTTATAAAATCTTCCATTATATCTCCTTTCATAAGATCTACACTCAAAATATTTGTGACCATATCCATTATATGAATAACAATGCCCATGAAAAATACTTTCATACCTTTGCTTTGGTGTCCCAAAAGTAGCTTCTTCATGTCTTGTTTGCTTTGTTCTTTTGAGATTTTCTTTTCCTTATGTAGATGGTTGTTTTGCAACATTGTCTTCCTTCTTTGATGGACTTACCTCATTCTTCTTTGAGGTGCTTGCTTCAGCATGTGTAGCTTCTTCTTTGTATCCAAGTCCTGATTTATCACATCGTGATCTTTGACTTTCCAAGGTCTCATCTAATATTAGTGAGCTATTCAAGAATTTGTTTGACTTTTCTACCTTCTTTCTAAGGTCAACAATTTCAGCTTCTAACTTACAACATGACTCTTCCTTTTCATTTATTTGATTCTTCAATAGTCCTTATATTCTTTTGGATTCTTCAATTTGGGTCTTGAGATGGACAATGGTTTCAAAACTTTTGCTAATCTCATCATCTACATTTATATATTCTTTTCCATTCTTTAGTCTTGTGATATCTTCTTCCTTTTTCTTCTAATTGAGTCGTATTGCTCTCTTCTTGTTCCTTAAGCATTTCCTTTAATTTCAAGATGTGCCTTAGACTCCTCCTAAGAAACTTCTTAGTGTTATCTGAAAGATAGTTATAGTCTATATAATAATGATCACTTCTATATCTATATAAACCTTCTTCAACTTCATTTTGAAGTTTTAATAGATTTTATTCTATTACTTTCATAGGATAAATACCATCAAACTTTACACAAACTATTTCTACATCTTCTTCTTCACTTGTAGAGAAAAATTCATCATCATCATTGCAATCAAGGGTTTTTTAGGGTTCTTTACCTTCATTTGAAATATCTTCGTGATTTTCCTTTTTGCCAACATCAACACATAATTATTTGCCTTCATTTGAATTGTCTTCAAGATCTTCCTTTGTGCTATCATCACTTGATTCTTTATCTTCACTTGAAATTTTTTCAAAATCAAATTTAGAAATAATGCATTCAAGAGTTTTTGGAGATTATTTACCTTTAGTGATCTTGATGGAGTGATCTTCACTATCTTCCTTCTCCTTCTTGCTTTGATATGTTTCCTCTAGCTTTAGCCATAGATCCTTGGTGGAAGTGCATTGTCTCATGCTCTCTTTGATAGGGCTTGAGAGTCCACTAAGAATGGTCTTGACAGCCAATGCATCATTCTTCTTTCCTTCTCTTTGAGCTACAAACTTTGACCTATTCTTCAATGAAAATGATCCACCAATGACTTCCTTCCAAATAGTTGCTCCCATTGTCTTCAAATTTAATCTCATCTCTATTCTCCAAGTAGAATAGTTTTCCTCATCAAGGATTGGAACTTCATCATACATTTGTGTGTATATGGATATCCTTCAATCTTGTTAAGGATTGTAATGAAGGCCCACTTTGATATCAATTGTTGGACACACCTACCACACTTAGAGCGGTGGTGAATGAGTGTGGGGCTCTTTTTCCCAAAACTTCCCTCTTTACATAAAACTCCTTAGTTAACATTCAACATTTACTCATTACCATTGTTGTCATTTATAACCAGTTAGATGTGAACATATATCAACAACATATATCATAAATATATCATCAAGAAGTCATCATCACAAGAAACACAAAGAACACAAGATGTACGTACAATTTTTATTTTTATTATGGACAACAATCCGGGGGTTTATCAGCAATAACTGAATAGAGTACAACTCTACAAGAGCACCAGCTCTATAATGCAAGACTCAGCTTACACCCTCAACACCAATTGAGATGATTCAAAAATCCTCAACATATATCAATCTGTCAATAGGTACGTGACCTATCAGTAGTGCATCCAGCGTGTGCACGTGCCCTAACTCACTACAGACCGCGTATGCACGCGTTCACTATATACAACAACCTGCATATATCTTCTGAGTTGTTAGGGTTTTTCCTTCAATATCAACTTAGATTCTCTGCAATCAATATATCATTCTCTTCTGTGTTTGACTATCCAATCTGACCACCAGCCAATCACAACACATCCAAGATCTTCAATAACTTGCTCATGCTCCACAACAAATCAATATGAATGTTATCTCAATCATGTATAAACAACTAGTATACCATAACAATCATGTCACCACCGAATCACAAGAGTACTGATCACTCCATCAACCAAATCATCCAAACTGAACCATATCATAGAATCCATACCAAGAATTCCTTAAGCATTCACAACACATCAAACAATAGTATCCATCAAGACAATAATGTAACCATACCAGTGTCTCAGTGATAGATCTAAGCCCGTAGAATGCAGATCTAGAACCTGCCTCATCATCCAAGAGCTTGGCACCAAATCAAACACAAATCTCCATGTTTTTATCCACTACACTCCCTGTACACAGTCAGCCCATGTATACCTTCAATGCATACACACCCTATACACAGAAAGCCCGTGTATACCTCAGAAACTAGGGTTTCTGAAGCTTCGAGAATTTTGTCGTCAAGATATCTGACATTGCCAAAACTTTGATGCATCCATGAGATCCTCCTCTCACTCTCTTCCTCAGAATAGATCCTCAATTATGCTCAAGAGATCCACAACAATAAGATGCTCTCACAAGAATCTCTCCATCAATACTCCAAAAGATATTCACAAGAAGCTCTCCATTGATCCATAAAAAGGATGATTTACAAGAGACCATAGCTATCTTATTTATACTTCCATCCTGTAGGTCACTTAACCCATTTTTAGGTTACTTAACCCATTTCTAGGTCACTTAACCTATTTTCCTTATTTTAGGGTTAACCACTTTCCATAAATAGAAAGTTCGCCAATACTTTATCATTTAAATATTCCTTCTTGATTTTGTCACTTATCTTTATTATTTAAATAATCCACCTTGACTTTGTCACTTTACTTTATCATTTAAATAATGATTTCTTCTTTTAGGTCACTTTGACTTCTTTGACCTTTTGGGGCTTCAAGCCATCATATGGGGGTCCTTCAACTTCGTAAAGCCATAACTCTCAAACCGTGAGGAGTTATGTGACATTCCACATACCACCGGAAATGGCATTACAAGAACTATCCATCTAGGATAGTTTCACCAACAACTTCATTGATATTCATCTCATTATTACACATAAAATCATGGGTCCTCCAACCATTCTTCTAGGATAACTCAATCTACAAAGCATCTTCCCATGAGGGATTTCACCATAAGGGGACCACTTTGAAGTTCATCCATTTGTGCACCTTATCAATCATGATAAGACAATAATGATTCATATTTTCATCAAACAAACTATGCATCATCATGTATCGATGATAACTCATTGATCCATATTCATATCTACATCATATCAATGATACATATTTATCAATCAGTTTCCACTTTGACATCTATCATTCTCATCAAGGACTATACATATACATTGTTCATAAATCATCAATCAATCAATCCTTTGACATCAATCAATCACTTGACATCAATCAATCAACCATTGGCATCAATGACAACATGATCCAACTCAAGGAGTGCACAGTAGCCACACAAGGAGTGCGAAGGAAGAGTCATTTAGACTCATTTGTTCATGAGAGAAAGATTGAATTTCATAGAGTGAGTGAAAGGAGTGCACGTATACTCGGTGGATTATAAAATCTCAGGAAGACCCTTGCAAGGTGTGCATAGTTCCAACACTTAGTCAAGTGTTGAAATATTCTCAAGGAAGATAAGTGCAAGGACTCTGCGGGAGGATTTACTAAAAATATTCAAGTTTCAGTGAAGAGCAAGGTGTGCGTCGAAGGTGTGAATCACTCCGAGTGATAAATCTTAGGAGGGATAGAAAACATAATCCTTTGGAGGAATAAACCTTTTATTTTCAAGGTCAAGTGGATGAGATATTCTCGAGGAGGAATCATGTCTTTCCTAGTAATCATATCTAGGAAATTAGTGTGGGTGATAACCCTTGAAGTCCTTTGTACTTCGCCTACTCAGATATTTTTGAGTAAGTGTCATGGAGGAAACGAGTTTCCCAAAGTCCCAGGATCCGGAAAAATCTGGACCGTCCATTTGTGAGGACACATGTCTACAGATCCAACGTGGTTCATAAGTCTATCTATCTGGTAGGTTTGGAGTGTTGAAGTGAGAGAAAGAGAAATTCTTGAATCCCAGAAGCCCAGAACGGATCATATCCATTGGTGCAAAGAGCCACGTGTCAAAAGATCTTGGAGTCTGGAGTTCTAGCACTCCAGAGGAAAATAAGTGTAAGTTTACTTGGGTCGAGAATTCCCAAAGGCCCAAATACTAGAGAAGACCTCGATTGTCCATTTACGGGGGCAGGTGGACCATTGATCACAACCCTTCACAAGTTCGCCAATTCAGCACTGCGAAGGATTTGAAGTATTTTGTTGTGGAAGGATCTAAAGCCCAGAGTGTGGAGTAAATATCAACCATTGATATGAGGTGAGTGCTAGCCATCTGATTCACAAGTTTGGAGTTCGTGAGTTCGGGGTATTTTCATGTTGGAGTGGGTAATACTCCCAAAGTGTGGGATCATGAAATACCTGTGAACCACAGATATCGGCGTACGTTGAGAGTCGTTGATCTCCATCGTATTTTAGATGTGCATGAATTCATTGTTCAAGAGGAATGTTTTGTGTTGTAGTTGGAAATCCCAAAGCCCGGAGCTCTGAAGTGGTGAAGTTCTTGTGGGTTAAGAGCTTAGTCCACAGTTTTTTTCCTAAAGTCACGTCGATTTCTTCGCTTAGGTAAATAGACCCTTGAAAACACAGATTTATGTGCAGGGAAAAGAAATAAGGCATGTGGTATATGATTTTGAGGGTTCATTAGGAGCCTAAGAGATAATTCAACTCCCTACTGTGAACGATCCTTAGACCAGGAAGTCATGCGAGCCCTAGTAGGTGGTTGGGGGTTTGCATCAAGTGGTACCAGAGCATTATTTTTTCTGTAGACTACAAGAAAAGGAGGAAACTTGTCCAATATCATCAAGTGGTATTGAGAAATGATATTAAGCTTTGTGTGAAGGGAAACTTGGAATCATGTTGCCAAGAACACGTAGAGATAGACTAGTGGTCAATGCATCCATGGAAGAGGAGATGAGACAACTTCGTGTGAGGTTGGACTCCATGGAGACAGCGCAAAGAAGAGAACATGATGTTGGTGACATCGGTGAAAGTGAAAATGAAGATGTCGAAGAAGAAGAGGTTGCAGGAGAACAAGAAGCATAGGAGCAACTGTTGAGTGATGTTGTCAAGCTGGGAACTAGAGAAAAAATAGAGGTCCCAATGTATGAAGTAAATTTAAACATAGAAGAGTTGCTTGACTGGGTAAGTGCTTTATATAAGTACTTATATTCTGAAGAGATTGATGATGAAAATAAGTTAAAGCATGAAGTAACCATATTGAAGGGACATGCATCCTTATCGTGAGACAAATTGCAAGCTGGCAGAAGATGCAAAGGTAAGGCCAAAATCAAGATTTGGGATAGAATGGTAGCTAAATTGACGGATAAATTAATACCCAAGAATTATCAAGTAAATATGTTAAGGAAGTTACAGAATCTGATACAGAAAGGTTTGTTGGTGAAAGAGTACATCGAATTTACAAGCTAAACATAAGAGCAGGACATAAGGAGAATGATGAAGACAAATTTTTCAGGTACATTAATGGCCTGAGATATGAAATCTAGGATGAGATTAGCATGATGAGAATGAGAATTGTGGAATATTCTTATTAGGTAGCCTTGAAAGCAAAGGAAAAGTTGGCAAGGAAACAAAGTCAACGGAATAGAGGAAAAATTCCTAACAGAGGTAGAGGAACCTTCAGAGAAAATTTCCAAGGGGCCAAAGAAGAAGTTGGAATATATCACAGTAAGATAGAGAGAGGAGGACACTATGGTGGAAGAAACTCTTTTCCCAGAGGAAGAGGAAGAGGAATAGGAGGAGAAGTGAAGTGTTATGCCTGTGGAAAGATAGGGCATATGTCTTGGGAATGTCTAGAGAGGAAAAATATAGGAGGTGGAGAAGCTCACATTTCTTAAGCATAGAAGAAGAATGTGGAGATAGAGATGAAGGAAGAAGTGGTAGAGGAAGGAATATCACTCATGATGAGGAAATTTTTCACTGTAGCACACCCATGTCGGGGCATAAAAATTTTGTTCTTCTTAAGAAAATCAATATCATCATTTGGGGACTCTATTCCATTCTTCTCTTCTAGTGATTTCCAGACATGGTCTCCATGCTCTGAACCAAACTCAGAACTAGTAGATACCCTCTTCCAAGTCCTTCGAGTTCTTCCATTTCCCCTATACTTTCATTTGACCGTGGTCCATGACCAGACACTGAAATAACAGGCGCCAAGACAACTACCATGCGAATCCTCTGGAAGGGAAAATCTCTGAAATTCACAATCTGACGTCACATTTCCTCGGGAATTTTGACGATCCCGATTCACTTCAGGACTTCGGCATTCAAGAGTCCTAGATGCTCACACAACCTTCCCTCCCAAAGAACTTCGTACCTGGAGTTCCATATCAAGTTCCAGATGTCCATTTTAAATCAACGGCATAG
Organism: Picea engelmannii; assembly: GCA_009831015.1. Classification (NCBI taxonomy): domain Eukaryota; kingdom Viridiplantae; phylum Streptophyta; class Pinopsida; order Pinales; family Pinaceae; genus Picea; species Picea engelmannii. The sequence continues at coordinate 96,128 of ML778616.1, forward strand.
GTTCATTTCGGGACTTTGGCATTCAGGAGCTTCAGACATTTCTATAGCATTTTATTCCGAGCGTTTTCTTCTGAAGTTAAGGATCATGCGCCACGTGTCCTTCTCAATCAAAGGTCTTGTTTTACTTCGGGACTTCGACGTTCAAGAGATCTGAACATTCCAACAATCCATTATTCGGGAGTACTTTCTTCTGGAGTCAAGGATCATGCGCCATGCATTCTTCCTGATCAACGGTCCTGGTTTACTTCAGCACTTCGGCGTTTGGGAGATCTGAATGTTCCAACAATCCGTTCTCCCGGAGTACTTTCTTTCGGAGTCAAGGATCATGTGCCACACTTCCTTCCCAGTCAATGATCCTAGTTTACTTTGGAACTTCGGTGTTCGGGAGATCCGAATGTTTCAACAATCCATTCTCCCGGAGTACCTTCTTCCAGAGTCAAGGATTGTGTGCCATGAATCCTTCTTGATCAACGGTCTTGGTTTACTTTGGGACTTCGACGTTCGAGAGATCCGAATGTTCCAACAATCCATTCTCTCGGAGTATCTTCTTCCGGAGTCAAGGATTGTGCGCCACACATCCTTCCCAATCAACAGTCTTGGTTTACTTCAAGACATCGACTATTTGGGCTTCAAGAGTTTCAACCTCTCCACATTTTCTTTCTCCCCAAGTGATTTCACCCAAATTTGAAAATTTTTTGACACTTGTCTTGCACGGATCAGTGGCTACAATTCACTTTGGGACTTCGAAATCCCAGTCATTTCACCAACCACTTAGGCGAGGTATGCGTGTGCCAGGGGATGACATGTAACTAGGTCAGGGGTGACACGTGCCCTCATCACTTTGGTATGATCATCCTTCAACCTCCCACAGGTTTTCAGGGACATGATCTGGCCAATACCAATTTTTTCTCCAATCAACGATTCACAGTGATTGTGGGACCCCATGGTGTTCGTTTTTTACTGGAGATATCAATCTCCTCAATCCAAAAAGTACTCGCCCAACTCAAACTAATCATGGTGGTTGATCCTCCATCCTGACGAGATCAATGACCTTGGTGAATTGCGGGTCATGAACTATCACATCTGCTAATTTCATCTTCGCGCTTCGCAATGATTCCCCACCATCGATCTTCGATCGATGGTTCACAGTGATTACAGGGCCCAATCTCCGATATCTAGGAAGTGCATGCCCAACTCTGTCTAATCAAGGTCATTGATCTTCCATCCCCAACAAGATAAACAACATTGATTAATTGCAGGCTGAGAACTAGTATGTCCACTAATTCTAACTTCGCACTCCGCAATGATTCCCAACCATTGATCTAAGTGAGCGGCTGAGGTCTGATTCATTAATTCCAGTGGGTCCTTGAGTCGATCTGACGACTGTGATGGGTTTTCCTCCCAATGAATCGTTCACATTCATATCCTCTTTCAGGTTCTTGATTCATATGTGTCTCTTGTTATTCATGGAGTTTGGGTAATTCTGACTATCATGAAGTTTGACATTCCAGACATCGAACTTCTGAAACTCCGAAGTCATTTTGAACTAGATCCTTTCGAGCTTAGCACAATATTCCTAGACCCAGGTCACATGGACCTTCAGATGAATCTCAAGTTGTGCACTCTACTCTTAGTCGGTTTTTAGTTAAGCCCATGGGTGCAAGTTCAAGATCACTCGGACTACTAGTTTGAAGGAAACATCTTCCTAGTTCGTAGAACCTTAAGTTCTGAAACTAGGCAGTGTAAACTCATGAGGTTACCAAGATGGTAGCATTGCCAAGAGGCTTGATCTGATTCTGGAGTGGTGAGGTAGCTCCCTGGGGAAAAACACCTTCAAGAGTCAAACTGGAGCATACGGGAAAAGCATAAGCACAATTCCTCAAGGAAACCAACATATATACATAATATAACCTTTTCAATGCAAACCCATTTACAGATAATTAAATACATGCATGCAACTAGTAAATCCCAATTCAACGCATAAAGTATGGAAAAACTTATCAAAACCAGATAATGTGAAGTGATTGCTTGAAAGGGTTCCCATTTCCACCCAACCATAGGCTCGGTCACTCCTAATGGATTTACCACTAGCCACCCGCGAGCTAGACCACGATGCTTTTTAGATTGAATATCTTCTTTCGACTCAGAAATATATAGGGACGAAGGTTACTCTCCTTCTCTCGTATCAGTCTCTATTTCCCATGATTAGAACACACTCTTTTCACAATTCTTCCTTGAATCCTAGATATTTCACCCTTGTCTTTGCGCTCTTCACCCATTTTTCCTCTCTGACCCCCCACGCTTTCCTTTCTTGCCTTTCCCAGTAAGAATATGTGTGTCCCTAATTCTTAGTCTATGGTTAGGTCTGGAAGCCTTATCGATGGGCGGTCTACCCCATCCCCTCATTAACTCTTAAGGAGGTCTTCCCACCTACCAATCTTACTGTAATTCATTCCTGGGTTAGAGGGTTGTTCCGATCCTAAGCAATGAAATCCAGCATAGTACTATTTCGGTGGAGGTTAACGCAACCATTATTGGTCCCCTCCACCAACTTTTCATAGCATTCGTGGTCTCTCTTAGCACATCCCCTTTCCAACAGTTATGCAACACGTATCCATTTTCTATTAAAATAACATAATTTACATTCATCAACCTTTTATACAAAGTTCCATCAAATCAAACATTCACACCTTTGAGTTTGCCATAGTTCCTTGGCCAATATAGTTATATTTACAAACTGGGGGAAACGGGGTGTTACACTCATAAATCCATAAAAATAGGCACGAGAACCAATCCAGAGGAACAGTTTGTTCAGAACTGCTTGCAATAACATAGATAGGGTATGCAAGGTGATCATAGGTAGTGGAAGCACTGATAACTTGGTATCCACGGAGATGGTGGAAAAGTTGAAGCTGGAGACGGCTGCACATCCAAATCTGTACAAGGTGTCGTGGTTGCAGAAAGGAAATCAATTCATGGTAAGTCGACAATGTAAAGTTGAATTTAAGATGGGTGGTTATAAATATGAATTAATATGTGATGTTATACCCATGGATGTTTTTCATGTTCTGTTGGGAAGACCGTGGCAATATGACCGTAATGTCATACATTATGGGAGGAAGAATACTTATACCCTTGAGAAAAATGGGTGTAATCATATGTTGTTTCCCATAGAAGACAAATGAGTCAAAGACGAAGTTATTCCAAGTATACTTCTCATGAGTGGGAAGGAACTCTTGAAAGAATTCAAGAAGGAACAGGAAATGTAGTTTGTTGTTGTAGGTAAGCTGAAATTCATCGTAACAAGAACTTCTATGAATGATTTTCCTAAAGAATTCCAGGAGTTATTAGATGAGTTTGTTGATATTGTGGTGAATGAGTTACCTCACTCTTTACCACGCATAAAGAGTATCAGTTATCATATCGACCTTATTCCAGGAGCAAGTTGTCCAAATAAAGCAGCATAAAGATTGACCCCTCAAGAGAATGAAGAGGTCAAGAATCAATTCCAAGAGTTGTTAGACAAAGGTTTGATCAGGGAAAGTTTGAGCTTGTGTGTCGTACCAACTATGTTGAGTCCAAAGAAGGATGGAGCTTGGAGAATGTGCATAGATTCTAGAGCCATCAACAAAATAACCATCGGGTATAGATTTCCTTTACCCGAAATGGATGATTTAATGGATTTCTTGAGTGGAGCTAGTTATTTTTCCAAGATAGACTTGAAGAGTGGTTATCATCAGATCAGGATGAGAGAGGGAGATGAATGGAAGACAACATTCAAAACAAATGAAGGATTGTATGAGTGGCTTGTTATGTTGTTTGGCTTAAAAAATGCCATGAGTATGTTTATGACGTTGATGAATGAAGTACTCAAAGACGTTATTGGTAAGTTTGTGATTGTTTATTTAGATGGAATTCTAATCTTCAGTAAGACTGGATAGGAGCATTTACGACATTTGAATATGGTGTTGAGGAGGTTGCAGCAAGAGAAGTTGTTGGTGAATTTGAATGTTCTTTTATGAAAACAGAACTTGTATATTTGGGGTTCGTAATCTCTTCAAATGAATTGAATATGGATCCAGAGAAGGTGAGGGAAATAAGAGGTTTTCCTTCTCCAAGAATTATATTCGAGGTAAAATGTTTCTATGGATTGGTGAGTTTTTATAGAAAATTCATCAGGAATTTTAGTAGTATTTGTGCACCTATTTTGGACACCCTAAAGAAAGAGCATAGATCTTTTAATTGGACAGAATAAGATGAGAAGGGATTTAGAGTGCTGAAATCAAAGATAACAGAACAACCTATTTTAGTTCTGCCAGGTTTTAAGAAGACTTTTCAGGTTAAATGTGATGCTAGTGGAGTGGCCATTGGCATAGTTTTAAGTCAAGAAAATAAGCATGTTGCTTATTTTAGTGAGAAACAGAATGATGCTAAGAGGAAGTATTCCACAGACGACAATGAATTTTATGATGTAATACAAGATTTGAAAAAATGGAGGTATTATCTTATCCCAGAGGAGTTTGTTTTATATATTGATAATCAAGCTTTGTATTTTATAACCAGACAAGAGAAATTGAACTAGAGACATGCCAAAGGGGTAGAACTCATGCATAATTTTACTTTTTTTACTAAGAACATTAGTGGAAGTGCTAACAAAGTTGTAGATGCTTTGAGTAGGAGATGTTTGATCTTGTAGGAGTTCGAAGTGGAGACATTGGTGTTTGAGAACCTCAAGGAGATGTATCAGGAAGATATAGAATTCAAAGAAGCTTATGAAGAATGTGAGAACCCTTTGCTAAGAGACAAAAATCAATGGATGGAGTATCTGATACAAGGTGGACTATTGTTCAAAGGAGTTCAGTTGTGTATCCCGAAATGATCAATGAGGGATAATTTGCTAAAGGAAAATCATAGTGGAGGTTTGGTTGGATACTTTTTCCATGATAAAACATATGTGCAGTTGAGTTATTCATATTATTGGCCAGGTATGAGGTCTGGTGTGAAGAAATTCGTGGACAAATGCAGAATCTTCCAATATGCTAAAGGAAAGCAACAAAACACTGGATTGTATCAACCATTGCCTATTCCAGATAGGCCATGGGATGCTATAAGTATGGAATTTGTTATGGGACTACCAAGAAGCCAAAGAGGGAGTGATTCAATCTTCATAGAGGTTGACATATTTTTGAAGATGGAACATTTCATACCATGTCACAAAACCAGCAATGCTACTCACATAGCGAATTTTTTTTTTTAGGAAATTGTGAGATTGCATGGGTTGACAAGGATCATAGTTTCAGATAGAGATACTAAATTTGTGGGACACTTTTGGAGAACTTTGTGGAAGAAGCTAGGGACAAGATTTTCTTTCAGTTCAACATATCATCCTCAGACAAATGGACAGAATGAGGTGGTGAATCAAAGTTTAGTGAACTTGTTGAGGAGTTTGGTCACTAAACATAACAGTTAGTGGGATCAAATTCTACCCCAAGAATATTTTGCATATAATGACTCACCGAATAGGAGTACTGGTAAAATCCCATTCAAAATAGTGTATGGGATGCATCCAAGAGGAATTTCGGATTTAAGAGATTTGGGACAAGATGAATTCTGGAGCACAGGAGGAGAGGATTTTGTTGCAGAGATGCAGAAGTTGCATGATTAGATCATGGGAAAATTAGAGAACATCATCCAGAAATATAAAAATAGAATAGACTAGAGGAAAAAAGAGGTAAATTTTGAAATTGGAGATCAGGTTTTGGCACATCTGAGAAAGGAGATATTTCTAAAAGGGAAATATAACAAGTTGAAGATGAAAAATATAGGACCTTGTAAGATCCTTAGAAAATTTGTTTCAAATGCTTATGAGATTGAATTTTTAGAGGACATTGTAATATCACCAATATTCAATGTAGTAGGCTTATAACTTGACAATATGGATGATATAGAAGGGACAAATGGTCAGGAGGAGATTCGGTGGAAGCAGCAGATGCCCGTAGTAGAGAAGCCACAGATAGAGAAAATTTTAGATCAAAGGATTGCTGAGAAGACTAGAACAAAAAATTATTATGAGTATATGGTTAAGTGGAAAGATAATCTAGCAAAAGATTCCAGTTGGATAAATGAATCTGATAGCCAGAAGCACGGAAAGACAGTGCAAGAGTTGATGGATAGGAGTCCATGAATCATTTTTTCCAAAGGAGTATGATATAGGAGCATCGCCATCAACGTTCAATGAGGCAAGTGGAGGACAGCTCAACATCCAATGCATGCATTCAAAATGTTTTGGATTCCAATGGGAGTGTGTCATTTACTATTTTTAAAGCATTGAAATTAAAGGGATTTTAATGTTTTTGAGGCTTGAGTCATCATATGAGATCAAAGGAGATTGTAATTTCTTTAATTCCTAAAGGATTGTACAGATTTAGAGCATTGACTCATATCTATATTGTAAATGCTCATTTAATTGTAATAAGCCTTAGTAGTAGAATACTATAATTATGATGTGAAAGCACTAAGATAGTATGGAGGGAAGGCTCGAGAATCCCCTCATGTATAAATATATGTTATCTATGCCCAAATGAGGTTGTTGAGGAATATTGTAATTGAGGCTGAAGATTATTGTAATTGTTTTTTAAGCTTATTGTGAGTGTTGCCAAAGAGAGAAGTTGAGGCTGTGAGAACTCTTTGTAAATGTTTATGAATGGATATAATAGAGGAGAATTTCTTTCAGATCTCTGCATATGATTATTTGTGAGTAACTGGGTAATGTTGTGTTATTTTCTTTCTGTGTTTTATATTTGTGTGTGTGCATTTGATGATTGAATGAATGAACCTGTAATGTTCCATAAGTTTCAATTGTTTCTCTTCTAAAAACATGGGTGTAAGCAATGCACAATATCCATGCAAGGAGTGTGAAGGTAGAGTCATTCAGACTCATATGTTTAGGAGAGATAGAGTGAATTTCGCAGAGTGAGTACAAGGAGTACACATATACTCATTGGAGTATAAAAGCTTAGAAATACCCTTGCAAGGTGTGCACATGGCCAACACTTAGTCAAGTGTTGAAAGAGTCTTAAGGAAGATGAGTTCAAGGAGTGCATGGGAGGATTTTCTAAAAATATTCAAGTTTCAAGTTTTAGTGAAGCTCAAGGTGTGCGTCAGAGGTGTGAATCACTTTGAGTGATAAATCTCAAGAGGGATAGTGAACAAAATCATTTGGAGAAAGAACCCTTTTATTTTCAAGGTCGATTGAACAAGGTACACTTGAGGAGGAATCAAATCTTTCCTAGTCTTCATATCTAGGAAAGTAGCTTGGGTGATAACCCTTGAAGTCCTTCGGACTTTGTGTACTCAGATATTTTTGAGCAAGTGTCATGGAGGAGACGATTTTCCCGAAGTCCTAGGATTAAGAGTAAATATGGACCGTCCATTTTTAGGACACGTGTCCACAGATCCAGCGTGGTTCGAAATTCTGGCTATCCAACAGGTTTGCAGTTTTGAAGTGAGAGCATGAGAAATTCCTGAAGCCCAAAACGGATCCTAGCCATTGGTGCAAAGAGCCACATGTCGACATGTCTTGGATTCTGGAGATATGGCACTCTGGAGGAAACTGAGTGTAAGTTTACTTGGGTTGAGAATTCTCAAAGGCCCAAAGGGCGGACCAAATCTCGATCATCCATTTACGAGGGTAGGTGTTCCATTGATCACAACTTTTCACAAGTTCACTAGTTCCACACTCCAGAGGATTTGAAGTATTGCGTTATGGAAGGCTCTAAAGCCTGGAGCGCGGAGTAAAGATCAACAATTGATCTGAGGTGAGCGCTAGCCGTCCGATTCAGGGTTTCGGAGTTCGCGAGTTCAGGGTATTTCAATGTTTGAGTGGGTAAAACTCCCAAAGTCCAGGGTCCCGAAATACCTGTGAACAGTAGATCTCGACATACATTCAAAGTCGTTGATCTCCACCGCAGTTTGGTTATGCACGAATTTGACGATCAGGAGGAACATTGTGTGTTGTAGTTGGAACTTCCGATGCCCGGAGCTCCGAAGTGGTGGAGTTACTATGGGTAAGAGATTAGCCCATGGATTTTGGCGTGAAGTCACGTGGATTTCTTCCGCTTAGGTAAATAGACCCTCACAAAAAAATATTTGCATGCAAGAAAAAGAAATAAGGCATGTGGTATATGATTTCGAGGGTTCAGTAGGAGCCCAAGAGCTAATTCAGCTCCCTATTATGAATGATCCTTAGACCGATAGGTTGAGAAAACCTCGGGAGGTGCAGGGGGGTTTGTATAAAACCCAATTACATATCAACGCCACCTATAATCCCCAGACCGATGGCCAAACAAAAGTTGTCAACATTTTTTTGGAAACATATTTGTGTTGTTTTTCATCTAAAGGACAAAATCAATGGGTTCAGTGGATACCCCTAGATGAATGGTGGTATAACACATATTTCCATATTGTTACTCGCATGAATCATTTTGAAGCAGAATGCAAGTAAAATCCACCATCGGTTCTTTCATACAATCTAGGTGTATCGAAGGCTTAAGAGGTTGACAATAATATTACAGTCTGAGAGGCCACTATCCGTACCCTCAAAGAAAATTTTGTCATGGCTCAAAATCACATGAATAAATAAGAAGATCAGGGTCATTCTGACATCACTTTGTTGAAGGGGACTAGGTGTTTATTTGTATGCAACCTTATAAACAAAATTCACTCAAAGATCAACACTGTCAAAAATTTGGTCCCAAATTTTATGGTCCTTATAAAATTCTCAAGCGAGTGGGGCTCGTGGACCACCAATTAGATTTGTCGAGTCATTCTAAGATCCATCATGTTTTTCATGTCTCATGCTTAAAGAAAGTGATTGGAACTAAGTGTCGCATACAAACCAGTCTCCTTGAGTTGGATGAAGAAGGTTCTATTTGGTTGCAGCCACAAGTAGTCTTGGAATGACGTGAGCATCGTCTTCATCAATGCACCATCAAGAAAGTGTTATTTCAATGGAAATATACCACTCCAGAAGATGCCACCTCAAATTCGGCCACCATTCTACAACAATTTCCTTATCTCAAGCCTTGAAGACAAGGATTTTATTCACGGGGTAGGGAATGTGTTATAACCCTAAATTGCACCACACATGCAGACCTGGCATCAGGACATCTTACTTACTATTTTTTCCAAGCCAATATAAAACAACTCTTCTAAAAACAAAATTTTTGAAGATGTATGCACCCTTCACCAATACTTCCCGCGTATGTATGCTAGTTGTGCCACTACTGCGCACATACGTACACTAGCTACACCATTACATCCCGTGTATAACGACAAAATTTGCAAGGGATTCATTGAGATTATGGGATATTGGGTAGTTTCCCAACCAATTGACCACCTATAGCCTATCACCCAACCGAATAACCATCTTTTTGTCATATAAAAAGAGGTGTTGGGGTCTCATTCCAAGGAGAAACACAGTAATAGTGAAACTATGACCATTTTTCTTTCCCCCCTTGCCCTAAGAATTTGCAGCCACATTGTGAGTTTTTAGCCAAAATTCCCTATTCTTGCATTTTTCCTCATCCATAAGCCTATGCCCATTCTCTAGAGAGAAGTGTGAGAGAAGAAGGATACGTGGAAGCAGTTGGAGCTTGGTGAAGAGGAGCCCAGGACCGGGTTCGATCAGTAGTCATCGTTCTCATTTTGTAAGTAACTCTATGTGATTAATATAAAGAAGTACTTTTTCCATCCCGCCATATGATGTGTTCAATATTCATGTTTGATTTGCATTTTGATATGACATCTAACCCATTATTTCATATATAAAATGCATGTTCGTAGTTTCTTGTTTGTCTTTTGGTGAATGCAGGTCAGCCTTGGAAGGATATTTGCAATCGAGAAGCGATCGAACGCATAGGGATCGACACCGAACGTGGAGTTTAAGGTAAGACTACTGGATCCCTATACTTTGTACTTTATGCATGAACGTGGGGTGTTGTCGGGATAGTTGTTAAAAGTAGGATACTTTAGATGGTTATCTCTGCCTGCACTTTAGAACCCTAGTGCAGTTCATAGGGGGGTTTTCCCACTATAGCAGAATGTTAGGGACCTAACCTCCCTAACCCCTTACGTAATAATAGAATCTTCCATTTCTAGAAAGATCTTCCTCTAGAATGTTCTTTAGAAGATAGAATTAGTATAAATAAGAGTAGGAGGCATGAGAAAGCCTTGTCTTGAGAATTATTGCAATATAGCGTTGTTCTAGTAGAGGTTTCCCCCTCAAAGAGGAAAGTGAGCATTGTTTCCTATCAATAAAGGTATCATTTTTGGTGTTGTGGTTCTCTACATTTTGTTGTTCTGTTGGTATTTGCTACAATATTTATATTTCTTTCTTATTATAATACATCTGGTACCTAACAGGTATTTTGTCCCTTATTAGATTCATTTGTGATAGTGTACCTGGATGATATATTGGATCTTTATAGATCTAACTGGGAAGAGCATATCTCACATCTCATGCAGAAGTTAGACTCTAAAAAATCATCAACTTCTAGAAAATATTAAGAAATGTGAATTTTCTTGGTAGTTGTTGGTCTATTTAGGGTATGTGATTGGTCGAGGGGAACTCGAGATAGATCCTTCCAAGATGGAGGCCATCCTCAAGTGGTCAACTCCCACAAATATCACTAAATTTAGGATCTTTGTCAATACAACAAAATACCTATGAAATTTTATAGAATCCTTTTTAGTTGTAGCTACATCACTCCATTCCATAAAAACCAATGGTAATATTTTCCAGTGGGGAAGAATCAGTAGAAATATTTTGATGAGATGAAAATTAAATATCATTCAAGCACCAATTCTTGCATTGCCTAATTTTCATAAGCCTTTCAAAGTGGAGATAAATGAAAGTGGATATGCTATGGGAGTGGTCTTGATTCAAAGAGGTAAGTCGGTATGCTATCATTGTTAAAGGGTTCATGGGGGAGTCTAATGGAAGTGTAAGCATGGTCTACTGGGAAGGGAGACCATCATCCACAATGATCACCAACCACTATAGTATTTGCAAGCAAGTGGATGGGTTTTTTACAACAATTTCATATAATCATCAAATATAAGAAGGGAAATCCTAATAAGTTGTCATGCATGCTTTCAAGGTCACCCACGTCCAAGATCACGGCTTTGGGAACTCTTATGTACATGGAGCCTTTGACCCATGATGCATACAAAGAGGCATACACAAAATATGAGGAATTTAAAGAGGTGTTTCAAAAACTATAGGGCCATGTTTGTGTAGAAGAAGGTGACGATAAGTGTAACATCCCCACTATAATCCATGGTTAAATTAATGCATAATGTAGATATAAATGTGGCTATGGACAAGCAATGTAAATGCGAAATGTATTTCCTAAATTGTAAATAAATATAATGTAATACCAGTTGTTGGGATATGGACAGAGATGGGGGTTGATTAATATGCAAGAGAGGGGGAATGCCTAGAGAGTGCCCAAGAGGGGTCCTAAGGGAAATAATTTATGGGTATTGATTCAAACCTACATTTCTGAAGTTTATTATCATTTGGGGAAAACTTATATTTTTTGGTTGAGTGTATGAGAGCCCAATCATTGAATATCTATCATAGGGTGCATGTGAGAGTCACATCCCATAGTTATTGGAGAGCATGGGGTTGAAGTAAAATCAACAATGGGCAAAGCGAGCAACCAACTCTCTTGGGAAAGGAGAGGAAACTTGTATGGGTAGTAACGAGTAGTTTTACACATTCATTTTTACAAGAACGGGAAGTAGAGAAGAGATTGGGAGCTAGAACAACAAGGCTGGGTGAATTATGGAGCATGTTGGAGCATTTTTGGAGGATTTTGGAGCTGGAAATTGAATATTTGGTTTGATCTGGATTATTTTGAGATCAACATGAATACAAGAATATAAGCAATGTATAACAAGGAAATGCACAAAGATAATGCGGAGAACATAGAAATATAGTGAAAACCAACTTCTATTAATGAACAAGAGAGAGAATCATTGTAGAACACAAACTGGGAAAATGGGGTAGCATATCTCTGAAAAGAAAGAGATGTTGGCTACACTTCATTTGCAACAAGATTTACATCACACTCCATTGCATCCTTAAAGGGATTCCTTCACCTTGATTATATACGAGAGAGTGAGAGGAGAACAATTCCCATGATGCATGTGGGATAAATAGGACTAAGTTTATAAAATTCCGTAGGTATGTAAAACACTAGGACTTCCCAGGAGGTCACCCATCTTAGTACTACTGATCCGAAAGGATCCAAAGAGGCCTAGGAATGACTCAGAGTTCTCAGAAGTACCTCGAAAAGGTCATAATGGCCTCAGCAGATAGAGAAAGGGAAAAAAATCAAAGTCCTCAAAACTCAGCAAAATTGACATCATTGCGAAGAGTGTGTCCCAATATTTCTAACGATGTAAGAAGTTCATCAAACAGAGTTACGGATCGAAATATATTTGCAGACAAAGTTTTGGTCAACCTAGCCCAATCAACAAGGATGAGTCAACATATGTACTGCTAACATCAGCAATAGTACTGATTATTTTAGTATATGTATAGGGTATGTGGCATAGTCAAAGAGTGACATGTGTCTTGATGACATCAACATGCTGACAGGGCAGCACCAGAGGCTTCCACATGTCACTCAATTTTGGCATTTTCAGGTCGACATATGGACCAATGCAAAAGTGCCACATGGAAGTCCATATAGTACATGGAAGGATGACATTGCAAATGGTTGGCATGGGCCAATAGATGGCTGCTACATGGCCCAGTCATGGGCTTCCACGCAGCAGTGGAAAAATGCCCAATGAGGGCCATTAACCAAAATTTAATTTAAAAAAAGGGGGGTTGGCCAACAGCCAACCCTGGTTCACCAAAATTGGAGTGGTTCCAAAAAAACTAGTGGCATATGTCACCATATATATTCCAACAACCAACTATCTTCCCAGGTTAGCGATGATTCCCAACAATCCTCCAAAGCTAAGCACCAAATCTGGTGTCAAGGTCTGGTTGTTACAACAGAGGGGTGAAATGGGAGGCCCGCAGGTTTGACCTCAGGACCTCCCCCAACGAATACCTTAATTTAACTCCAATTTCCAAAAGACCAAACAACCTTTGTTGGTAAGTCCACCCACATATTTTATTAAAAGGTGATTCTTTGCCAATGCATGGGGGGAGGCGCGTGCACAAGTCCGTACCAGTTTAGGTTATGGTTTTCAATGCAAGCATTAATAAATTAATTACAAGTTGTAGGAACAGAAACCAAGATGATTTTTCTAATGGGCCTGGGAGTGCCAAAGTCATATTGGGGTGTGGAGACAGTTATTTTTGGGTAATTCAATGCCATGAATTCAGTGGTGCTATATGTTTTCTAATATGAGCAAATCTTCTGCAACTTAATTCCTGAATGAGGTATACTTATGTATTTTTCCAAATTCTTTTGCTGAGTTAATAAAAAGGCCCACCCATTTGAGAGTAGGACCCAGAGATGTATTCCACCAAGGAACCCTTTTATCAAGTTTTCTGTTCATATTGATGCTTGTGTCTCCTTCTTATTGAGCTTGTTGAAAATACTAGAACAACTGAGAGGGGGGGGTGAATCAGTTGTTTATAAGCTTAAACAATTTTATGCTTTTTAAATACTTATTAAGATTTCTTCATGTGTCATCAACCAATCATACAACATATGGACAGTAAGAGTAAA
>ML778616.1:125655-160573 GCA_009831015.1 Picea engelmannii
TGCATTATGAAATCCCGATCCCCGAATTGCCGATGAGGCCTCCTGGCTGCCACGTGTCCATACAAATGAACGGTCCAGATCCCTGCTTGATTAACGGTTGCGATCAAATCGCGAAATCGCATATCACGATTTCGGGGTTTTCAGTGTTAAGTGATTTGGATATTTCAAACTCTCGATCGCTGATTCTCCGATGGAGCTTCCAGGAGGCCACGCGTCCACACGAATAAACGGTCCAGATCCCTGCTTGTATTTAACGGCTATGATTAAATCGCGAAATCGCATATCGCGATTTCGGGGTTTTCAATGTCAAGTGATTTTTGCATTATTAAGTCCCGATCCCCGAACCTCCGATGGCTTATCTCCCTTGCAACTTCTACAGATCTGACGGCTATTGTTCTTTCGGGAAATTTGAATAAGATCCTACGGTCACTGACTCTTCTCCTCCCGATAATTGTTGTGCTGCTATTCATTGCTATTGTCATTACTGTAACCACAACTGTTCTTGCCATCAATGACAAGTATACGCTAATTTGCTTTCTGTTATCTGAAATTGCCAACAGAGCTTTACTTCTTTATGGTGCACTTTAATTTATGCTCATTTAATACAATTCTTTAATAATTCGTAATGATGAAAAGATCATGGATCAAATTCTCTAGCCTGAGTGCGCTTAACTGCGTATTTCTTATGGGATTTGGTGCATTAACGCTATGTTTTAGGAATGTACATAATACCACTAGGAAATTATTACATGATGTATTTAATTGACAAATGAAGATGACATTACATTCCATTCCCCATGAAAAGGGTGAATATCATGGTTTATCAAAACCACAGGCTCAAAATGGTTATTCAGTGGAAAAGGTGGATGGCCACCGAGATCCATCTAGATCATTCCTCCCCCCTTAGGAAGAAATGGTCCCCATTTCATCAAGTTTCCATGGGATATGGGGAGACTTCTGCTAAATCTGAAGCTTGGTGCGTTGCTTGCCTTGCTAAAGATATTGTCCTACTTATCTTGTTGAAGTTTGTCATGAACCTATTATTGGAGTGGTTAGATTTGTTCAACCAATCTAACTGCATGATTTACCTAAGTCTGGGAGGACTCTGTTGGTGAATATGCAGCATGAAGAGTATGAAGGGCTTTGTTATAACCTTTATTGACTAGGCAGTGTGGAGGCACCCTCGTAGATGTAGCAAGAACATCTTGGTACTCTTCTACAATCTTGTCAATCTTCTTTTGTTGGATAGAATATTGGGATAAGACTGAAGTGGTTGTAGTGTCCTTATGTTCACCTTCTAATCGGATTGTGAACAGGATAAAAATTTTCAGTATGAGAGATTACTTTGTAGAATTGTTTTGGTGGGAAAAAAGTTGGAACTACCTTTGGTATCCTGTATAGCTGACCCCCCAGAGTAACAATGATGCTACAGGGTTGAGACTCATAAATAGCATGACACATCCACATATATGGTTGGCCTAGTAGAACATCACATACTTCCAGTGGGGCAACATCACACAACACCTCATCCTTGAAGGGATTGATGTTGTAGGATAGGCGACATTGTTGGTTGACACGAAGATCTTGACCCCAGTGAAACCACCCGATGTTGTATGGTTGTGGGTGTGGTGTTGTTGGCAAATACAATTGCTTGACAACCTCTATTGAGATGATGTTATTTTGGCTTCTGCTATCAACAATAAAATGCAGTGGGGTCCCCTTCACCCACATCTTTGAATGGAAGAGTCGCTCCCCATCCCCGGGATCCTCTTCTGGTTGGATTGTTGCAGTTGTGATAGTAGAAGTGGGTTCTGCATCAATAATCTATCTTCTTTTATTATTTTATGAATCAGGTTCCAAGTCGGGGTTCGGCTCTTTTTCTTTGATCTCAGCCACCAATGATTGTATTGAGTGATATTCATCAGTGTTGTGCCAAGGGATGTTGTGGAACTCACATTACTTTCCGGTGTCTTTATTATGCATCTCATTACCCTTCTTTACCTGCATATGGGACTATCTCTCTTGAGGTTGGCCTTCCTTTCTCTGTCCTTCATTACGTGAGTTAGAGTTTCCTTTTCCATGCTTCTCCCACTTACTCTTCTACTTGAATTTCTGCTCAATTTTGACTGCATATTGATAAGCAACTCCTAGTGAGGAGATGTCCAATAAATCCTTCTTTTTTTGAATGTACCTGTATAGACCACTACGGTACTTCAAAACCAAGTGCCACTCAGAGTCTTTGATACCCAAATTTGAGCATAAGGTACAAAATATGTTTGTGTGCTCTAGCACCATCTGGTCTCTTTTCTGACACATATTTTTCCATATCATGTATTGGTCATCATAGTTTTCGACAAGGTAGAACTCCTCCTTTAGGGCATATACAAAGGCCTCCCAAGTGGGTTCTCTCCCAAATAGTGTATATTCGTCTGCGGTGTACCTCTCCCAGTAACCTTCCCACCAAGCTCTAACATGGGAAAGGGATTTAAGGAGTGCAAAGGTGATCTTTTCACTATTGGAAACATTTTGAACAAAGTAATAACCTTCTAGTAGATTCAACCATTTTTCTAGAGCATCTGCATCTATATGGCCTTCAATTTAAGGGGATATCAAAATTGACTTGTAACTTGAAGGGTGTTGCACTTGTGAAATGGATTCTGGTCAAAGATGCCTCAACTACCCCCATTGATAGTCTTCAAATGATCTGAGAAAATTTGTCCATCATCTCATTCATTTTTCGCACGAGGGCTTCCTCAAGCAACGTCTTGAAAGGATATCCTGCTTTGTCATCTCTCTTTTCTTCCACCATGGGAGGTCTCTTGGGCTATCAAGAGAAATTGTCCTCAAGCGAAAATAGCACGAGACCCAAATATCTATACCCTGACCTAGTCGAGGACCTGCTCTAAGAAACGACAAGGAGCAACCTGCTCTGATACCACTGATACAGATTATTTTGACAATGACATGAAGACAAGAATATAACTGATAAATAACAAGGAAATACACAAAGATAATGTGGAGAACATATAAATATAGTGAAAACCAACTTCTATTAATGAACAAGAGAGAGAAACATTATAGAACACAAACTGGCAGAATGGGGTAGCCTATATCTGAAAAGAAAGATATGTTGGCTACAATTCATTTGCAACAAGATTTACATCACACTACATTGCATGCTTAAAGGGATTCTTTCACCTCGATTATATATGAGAGAGTGAGAGGAGAACAATTCTCATGATGCATGTGGGATAAATTGGACTAAGTTTATAAAATGCCATAGGCATGTAAAACACTAGGACTTCCTGGGAGGTCACCCATCCAAGTACTACTCTAGCCTAAGTGTGCTTAACTGCGGAGTTCTTATGGGATCCAATGCATTAACGCTATGTTGTAGGCATGTACATAAGACCACTAGGAAATCATTATATGATGTCTGTAACTGACAAATGAAGATGACAATACATTCCATTCCCCATAAAAAGGGTGAATATCATGGTTTATCAAAACCACAGGCTCAAAATGGTGATTCAGTGGAAAAGGTGGATGGCCACCGAGATCCACTAGATCATGGTTTGTCAATAATGAAGAGTGAACTACTACAAAAGTTTCACTATACCAACAAGTGGTTTTGCTATTTTTGTTGGTGGTTTTTCTGGCAGTTAGTTCCCTTGAGTTCCTAGTAGAGATATTCCTAGCTACCTGAACTAGAAAGATCTTGATAAACAAATGGGCTGATTTATGGACTGAGAGCAATGAAGGGGAACACTCCTTGGGTTGGGAAGTTCAAGAGGAAGAGATCTAGAGGAATTTTTGGATAGTCGTAGGAGAAAACTAGTGGGTTGTGTGATATGGATCTATGAGGGGACTGTGAGAGGCACCCTTCTTTTGTGGATTCCTAGCCACAGTTCAGGGGTGAAGTGTTATTGATATTTGAAAGAACGAGTCTATGGTTGGGTGGAACATCCTTTCCAAGCAGCTAGTTGCACAAGTGTTTTATAAAACATAAGTGTTTATCTATTTGTTGAGTTATTCCATTAATTTAATTGTCGTGTTTAACTCTGTATATGTGAATGGTCAATTGATGTTGTGAATGAGATATTAATTGAATTCACGGTTATTTAGAAAATTGTATATGCATTTAATTATGTCTATTAAAATTTAGTTGGAAATCTGTTAAAATCATAGCCGGTAAACTACAAGAATCTAGATAGTGGAAGAAAATTGCATTTTTATGTGTTTTTGCGCAAGCAATGTTCCTTGGTTGAGTTGGGGGATGTTACTGAATGGTATCAAAGCTCAAGGTTCAACACTGATCTTGTATGGGCCAAGAGCCAACACGAATTGAGCAAATTCATGGTTGCATATTTTGTTATGTGACGAATTTGGGGGGAAATGGTGAACATCAGTGAAATCCCCAAGTTACGAGAAGATTTGTGAGTTTAAGTGCTTTGGAGCAGTTGAAGAAGGTAATTCATGGAGTCGAGTTGCAGGTTACAGAGTGGATTTTTTCCTAGAGGGTCAAAATCTTGTGAGTTTCATGACAGTCGTGAAATTTAGTAATCGAAGGCCCATATTAATTCGACCTGGAGAAATTTTGATCGAGATTCAACTATAGAATAATGAAGCAAGACATTCCCGAAAGGCCTTCGAGAAGAGGGTTTTGGAAATACTTCGGAGTTGGGCATAAGGTTGAGTTTGAAGGGAGGATTTCAATGATGCAAGCCCAAAATAATAGGATTCATCAAATCAGCTAGATATTTTCCCAATCGTTGTATTTGTAGAAGGTGTTTCAGGAGATTCGTTTGGAACGTTGGGCATGTTTTGGTGTTCGACAAAGTCAATCCAACCAAGGCCACTAGTGTGAAATTTTGGGAGCCCAAGATGATCATTGTCTTTGAGTGGAACGATTGTTGACTGTTTGATCTATCAGACGAGCATGTTTCCTTTGAAGGGTCGATGGTGAAGGAGAATGCCATGTCATTTTTCCATGTCAGAGGACATGTCATCCAGGGTGGGTGAATTAGTGAGTGCCACATAGCATTTGGATGTAGGTATTCGGAAAAGAGAGAATTATAATGGTTTAGAAATGATGGTTTTTGATAAGTCTTCAAAAGGAGGTTATTAGAAGGTTCGTTCAAGGAGAGTGCTTCTGATGGGTGATTACATTGGAAAAATCCTGATAGGATATTGGAGCTCATAATTCGAAAGGGTCTAGGAACATGGAAAGCTATGTTTCTGATAGAGGGTTTCCAATGGGAAGAGTCCGACAACATTTCAGACTGTGGATTTTGGGAATTCACGTAACCAACAATTGAATCTTTCCAATGGGAAGGTTTTGAATAAGAGTTTTGACAAGCCTATAGAGGACTAGACATAGCTTCAAAATGCCAAGAAGATAGATGATTGGGATTAATCTAATTTTGATACCAACGATTTGGATCTAAAGATTGTTACAATAGTAAATTATTGAATGTTTCCATGAAAATTCCAGTTTTTGAAGGTCTTCATCTTGTAGGGAATTTTTGAGGGCCTACACATCGTTTTTAGAAAATCAAATTTCTATGAAATTGTGTGTCCTTCCAGGACACAATTTTCTACATCTAAAATGATAGATCTTGGAGAGATGTTTATAGCAAGCTAAATTGTTCTCCAAATGGAGCTTGTATGAGGGAGCTACGGCCAAAACAGTCAAGGGTAAATTTAGTAACAGATTTCTTTTAGAGGGCTTAACTCTTAGCTCAAGAATCAGTTTGGGGCCCAAGAGTAGTCTATGGAAAAATCATGGAATATAGAAGTTAGATATGGAGCCATATTTTATTTTTTGGTATCTAAAAATGTGTTGGGATAGAAAGAGGACACTTGTAGTATGCAAGGTTAGAAAGGGAAAATGGTCAAAACTTCTGAAGACCATAACTTTATGCTCGAAACTTAGAATTGGGAAAATAAATGGTCGATGGAAAGGCCTTGAGGAGGAGAATCCATCTATTAACCCAGAAAATTAATTTGAGTAAAAAATCTTGCAGTAAAATGAAAATAAGATGAATTATGGCATTAAAGGGAAAACAAATTTATGTATTCTTTTGTGAATTGTGTGTGTATTTATTCTCATCTAACAAAAATTGTTTGCATGCCCATTTTCTTTGGAATTAGAGGTTCGTAGAATTAGTTTGGTTTCTATATGATAACAACAACAATGGAAGATGCCAAAGGTTCCTACAACCACGAGGAGGAATTTAGAGGTTTGCATGTCAGCATGGCGAATGATGAGACTAAATCAAATGGAAGAAGAGACAGGCAGGATCTTGTAACTATGAGAATCCTACATAGAGAAGTGCAGAGCTATAGAGATGATAATGAAAAGATCATGAAGGATCAGGAGGAGTGTTCAGAGCTTAAAAATGTAGCAGAAACAAGCCAAGAAGGACTCCGGAACCAAGAAATCAACTAGTTATAGACAACTGACAGCATCCAAATCCCATAGTGGAAGGGATGGGAATGGTAATGATAAGAATTCAAGGAGTAAGACAAGGTGTCATCATTCCCCAAAGTAATCCACTAGGAGAGATCATGCTAGTTCAAGGAAAAGGAGCATCCCAAGTGTGTCCCCTATTAGGAGGTAGATCAGAAGGCATGAGGGAGACATATTGTAAGGTGAACTCGGGAATATTAAGCCACCAAATTTCAATGGTGAGCATAGGAAGGGAGAAGAGGATAAGGCCTGGTTTTTAGAAAAGAAGAAATATGTACAGCTACATGATTACCCCTCCAAGGTAGAAACAATAATTTCCACCTACCACTTGAAAGGAAATACATCCATGTGGTGGGATCATCTTAAGCAAGCCAAGCATCTTGATGAGAAGAGGGTCTCATGGAGGCATTTCAAAGGATATTTCCAAGAGAAATATTTGTCTGAGAATTACTATGAGAGGAAGATGAAAGAGTTCTTTGAACTCAAGTTGGGAAGCATGAAAATGGATGAGTATGAGAAGAGGTTCTTTGAATTGTTGAAGTATGTTGACTTTAGAAAGGATGAAAAGGCCAAAATACAAAAAAATAGTGGGTTACCCTCCTAGAGTTTTACAACAAGACAATAACTTGTCTTGATGAGAAAGGGAAACAAGGAAAGATTCAAGGCATTCCAAGAGTTGCAGTTGTTAGAGAAATTTCAGACATGCAGCTGAAAAATAGTTTTAGGAAGGGATATCAAATTTTTCCAACCCACGTGGAAGAGGCAGCTAGTGATAAAGTGGCAAGTATTGAAGACCATCAAGTCTTGAGATATTTTGAAGATGTTTTTAAGGAGATCTGGGGATTTCCACCAAACAGAGACATTGATTTCTCTATTGATTTAGTGACAGGTGTTACCCCATTGTCCAAGATTCCTTATAGAATGGGCACACTAGAATTGAAATATTTGCAAAGGCAACTAGAAGAACCTTTGAAGAAGGGGTATATACACCCAAGTGTGTCACCTTGGGGAGCCCTAGTTATTTTTGTGAAGAAGAAAGATGGAACCTTAAGGTTGTGTATTGATTTCAGACAACTGAATAAGGTCACTATAAATTAAAAAATATTCATTGCCAAGGATTGATGATTTATTTGATTAGCTGAAAGGTACAAGAATATTTTCCAATATTGACTTGAGGTTAGACTATAATCAAGTGAGGATAAAAGAATAATATATTGGTAAGA
The DNA here is from genome assembly GCA_009831015.1 of Picea engelmannii. NCBI lineage: Eukaryota > Viridiplantae > Streptophyta > Pinopsida > Pinales > Pinaceae > Picea > Picea engelmannii. The sequence continues at coordinate 133,351 of ML778616.1, forward strand.
TAACATTTAGAACAAGGTATGGGAATTATGAATTCAAAGTAGTGTCATTTGGACTATCAAATGCCCCAGTTTTTTTTATGTATCTAATTAATGGAGTGTTCAGGGAGTACCTAGACAAGTTTGTAATTGTTTTCTTAGATGATATTCTTATCTACTCTAAGTATGAAGAGGAGCATGAGGGGCATCTGAGAAGGGTGATAAAGGTATTAAGGGAGTGCAGTTTGAATGGACTCCAAAATGTGAAGAAAGTTTCTAATAGTTGAAAAATATTTTGATACTTGTGCACCCATATTAAAGATTGCATATCCAGATGAAGACGTTTTAGTGTGCAAATATGTGTGCAAGGAAGGGCGTGGTGTATTTCTCAGTAAAAAATATCATGTGGTATGTTATGAGTCCCAAAAAATAAAAGAGCATGAGACAAATTACACTACTCATGATCTAGAGTTAACAGCGATTGTACATGAATTAAAAATGTGGAGACATACCTTATGGGGAGGATATTTGAGCTAAGAACAAACCACTATGGTATGAAACATTTATTTGGACAACCAACATTAAATGCTAGGAAAACTAGGTGGTTGGAATTTCTTAGCGAGTATGACTTTGAAATTAAACATACAAAAGGAAAAGAAAATCAAGTGGTTGATGTACTCAACAGAAAATATCATGAAGTGCATATTTCAACCATCAACATGTACATAACATATTTAAAAGAAAAAAATCTCGAAGCATCAAATTCAGATCAACATTATTTGCAAATAAAGGAAAAATTGCAACAAGGCCATTTATAGCAGAAATTTAAAGATTATGAATTAAAAGAGAATGGAATCCTGTTGTACAGAGGAAAGTTGTATGTGCCAAATTACATGGAGATGAAAAATATAGTGCTGAGGGAAATGAACAATGTGCCATATCTTGGGCACCCAGGATATAAGAAATCCATTACAGGTGTAAGGAGCCAATACTTTTGGCCAGAAATGAAGAAAGAAGTGGTTGTCTACATAGCTCGATGTCTAGAGTGTCAAAACGTGAAAAAATAGCACAGGCATCCAGTGGGATTGCTACAACCATTTCCCATGCCAGAATGGAAGTGGGAAGTGGTTACAATATATTTTATTACAAATCTACCCAGAACAAGGAAGCAACATGATTCCATCATGGTCGTGGTGGAGAAATTGACTAAGGCATCACATTTTATTCCTATGAAGACAACACACAAGGTGGAAAACATTGCAAAGATTTACATGAAGGAAGTTTCTAGGCTACATAGAGTGCCTAAGGAAATAGTTTCAGACAGGGATTCTGAGTTTACATCCAAATTTTGGAAAGGTTTGTTCAAAGGATTTGGGACAAATTTGAATCTTTGTACGGAATATCACCTCGAGTCAGATGGGAAAAAAAAGAGGACCAATAGGATAATTGAATACATGATAAGGATGTATGTGATGGACTAGTGATCAAAATGGGAAGACTATATTCACTTAACAGTTTTTGCTTTTAATAATGGGTATCAAGCCTCATTAAAAATTATTTCATTTGAAGCTTTGTATGGCAGGAAGTGTAACACACTAGTGAGTTGGGATAACCCAGTAGATAGAGCCCCCATTAGGCCAGATTTGTTAAAGGAAATGGAAGAGCAGACGATAAGGATCAGGAAGAATTTAAAGTCTTCCCAGGATAGGCAAAAGAGTTATGCAAACAAGAACATATTTTTTTAGAGATTTTAAAGTGAGGGAACGTGTTTTCCTAAAAGTTAAAGAAAAAATAAGTTAAATAAGGTTGGGTTGTTACCCGAAGTTGGAAGCAATATATTGTGAGCCTTTTGAAATATTAGAAAAGATAGGGTGATTTACATACATGCTAGCATTTCCTACATCCATGAGAGTGCATAATGTATTTCATCTGTCATTATTAAAGAAATATTTGCCTGGCACTAAACACATAATTGATTGGACTGTGATCTAGGTTGAAAATGAAGGGGATTTCCGGGTGGAACCAGTACACATCCTGGACCGGAAAGTCAGAGTTCTCTGAAACAAATCCATAGGGTTGGTAAAAGTTCAATGGAACTATTACAGTCTTGAATATGCAACATGGGAGCATGAAGAAACCATGCGGGAAGAATACCCACAAAATATTTCCAATTTTGAACAAAATAAAAGTTGAAAATGCAAGAATCCATTTTTGGGCAGCTAGTTAACAAAACCACATCTTAGAAATTATTGGTCACCTATGTTGATATCCCTAATAACAGAATGGTGTAGCTCGATGGAATGAATTTAGTGAAGTGGGTGCATTCTTTTGGGTTAGCAGGTTGAGAAGAACGAGGGATTATGGTTGGGACTATTGTTGGAGGGTAAAGATTACAAAATTTTATTTATTTTTCTAATTATTTTTATGTAAATGTGTGAGTGTGTATGTGTGTGTGTGTGTGTCTGTTTATTTCATCATGGTGTGGTGCATCGATGACGATGCACAATTGTAGGTGAGGGGTGTTGTAACATCCCCACTATAATCCATGGTTAAATTAATGCATAATGTAGATATAAATGTCGCTATGGTCAAGTAATATAAATGCAAGATGTATTTCCTGAATTGTAAATAAATATAATGTAATACCATTGGTTGGGATATGGACAAATATGGGGATTGATTAATCCACAAGAGAGGGGGAATTCCAAGAGAGTTCCCAAGAGGGGTCCAAAGGGAAATAATTTATGGGTATTAATTCAAACCCACATTTATGAAGTTTATTATCATTTGGGAAAAATTCTATTTTCAGGTTGAGTGTATATACCAATCATTGAATATTTGTCATAGGGTGGGTGTGAGATTCACACCCCATGGTTATTGGAGAGCATGGGGTTGAAGTATAATCAACATTGGGTAGAGTGAGAAGTTAACTATCTTGGGAAAGGAGAGGAAATCTGTACATGTAGTAACGGCCAGTTTTACACATTCAATTTTACTTGAACAGAAAGTAGAGAAGAGGGGAGAAGAGCTTGGGAGCTGGAACATCAAGGGTGGGTGAATTCTGGAACATGTTAGAGTGTTTTTGGATCATTTTGGAGCTACAAATTGAAGAGCTAGGTTGTCAGGCCTCAAGAGTGAACTCTTGGGTGAGTTGCATTGTATCAACAAGTGGTTGTTGTTGTTTTTGCTGGTAGTTTTCTTGGCAGTAAGTTCCCTTAAGTTCATAGCAGAGAGATTTGTAGCTACCTAAGATAAAGAGACACTGATAAATTAATGGGAAGCGTGATGGAATGAGAGAAATGAAGGGGTACATTCCTTGGGTTGGGCGGGTCAAGAGGAAGAAAGCTAGAGGAATTTTAAGATAGTCATAGGAGAAAACCAGTGGGTTGTGTGATATGGAGTTTTGAGGGGACTATGAGAAGCACCCTTCTTTTGTGGATTCCTTGCCCTAGCTCAGGGTTGAATTGTTGTTTATGTTTGGAACATCAGGTCTATGGTTGGGTGGAACGTCCTTCCCAAGCAGTTCGTTCCACAAACATTTTATAAAAGATAAGTGTTTATCTATTTGTTGAGTTATTCCGTGAATTTAATTGTTATGCTTAACTGTGTATATGTGAATGGTTAATTGTTGTTGTGAATGAGTTATTAGTTGCATTCATGGTAATTTAGAGTGATGTATATGCATTTAATTATGGGTATTATAATTTAGTTGAAAATGTGTTAAAATCATAGTTGGTAAGCTACGGGAATCTAGATAGTGGAATAAAATTTTGTTTTTATGTGTTTTTTCGTAAGTAATGTTCCATGGTTGAGATGGGAGATGTTACAATAAGTATTACTATCATATCTAGGATGGGTTTCTCTACAATCTAGACAAGTGATCCGAATTGGATCCTTGCCAAACCTCTTGTAAATTTGTAATAAGCATCGAATTGTTTATTTTTATTTTACTTTGTCTTTTATTAGAAAAATTGGAAGTGGAAGTGAACCATTGTGATAGTTGTCCTTCCAAAGGCATACCATTAAAACTAAAGGCTATAATGAAGAATCATCAACAAGGGAGGTGCAAGGAGAACCTGGGAGGATAGTAGCAGAAATGAGAGCTTGAAGAGGAAAACCTACTTGAAGACTAGTGGACGAAGTATTTAAAGAGCCTTCCATGATGAGTGAAGGTTCCTTGAAGCCATGGTCATCTGCAATTTTGAATTTTCAATGAGTAAAAATTCACAAAATTTGTGTATAGCTCACCCCTCTGTATTTATCTCCCAGGCTTAATAAATCCTCATTAATTGTTGGGTTTCTAGGATAAAAAATTATGTTGTTTTTGGTGTGTGATCGAGTTCTCTGCTTGCTTAATCTATTATGGTGGTATTTACTCTTGCTACCCCTTATCACTTGAATCTATTCCTTGTTATCTTGTTCACTAGTATGAAATGATATGTGTGCACTCATTTGGATTGTTGATGAACCCAAATGACCTAAGATATATAATCATTTTGTTAATTTCCTAAAGTAAATCTATTTCATACTTATGTACTTAATCACTCTAAAAATCCCTCTTGTGAATTGAAGAGCAACGATTTGAGTCTAACTATAAAATTGGCTTTATTACATCGCCCATATTCTCCTTCATTGGGTATAGCTCACAGCTATCCAATTAATTTTCATAGCATATAATTACTTATATGTTGGCTAGAAAACATCTTCAAAACTCCCATGCCTTCTAATATAACTAGAAATTAAACCACTGCAACTCCAAATTTCCAAATTAAAAAAAAAAAAAAAATGATTTCCCTATGTTGTTATCGAGCCTATAAATGTGAAATTTGTGTAATTTCCCATGGAATTTTCTTAACTCTTTGATCATTGGATTATGTATTAAACATTCCTTAAGCACTATTTTTAAATTCAAAATGCTAGTTGGTTTGATCGTTGTGGAAATCATATCCCATAGTCCTAATTTGTAGCACACCCTTTGTGTGGGTTTTGAGGCATTTAGTTGCATCAAAATAAACTATATTTAATCAGTGAACCATACCCACTAGAGCACTAGAAAAAAAATTGACTCCCAGCTATAAATTGCATTGTATTCTCCATCTAGAAACTCACTTACAACCAAACCCCCCCATGATGTGTGTTTCCTTTGGTAAGTGATTTCTATTTGCCTCAATTCCCATACATATAGAAAATATATATGATCTGACTATACATTTGTAAAGAGTGAATAATTGATATTAGGTTGCAAATAGATTTAGGAGTGTTTGAATAGAGTGCCAAGCATTATATCCATTGTTATTTAGCACTTGACACCAAAAAAGAAATTAGCCAGATATACCAATAGAGAATGTTCTTCAACCAAAAATAAAAAAATCTAATTATGCAGAGGGTCCATTTGAAGAAATAGAAAGGCCATAGGCCCACCGTTTATGAATCAACAAGATTTTTGTTCCTTAAGGTGAAAGATTGCATCATATCAGAGAGGTTCACGCCTCCAAAGTTGCAAGGAATTTTGGTGTTGGGAAGGAAATTTCCAACTTACAATGGTATGTGTATTGGCCTAGAATGTAAGAAGATGTAGCTTGGTTTATTAGAGGATGCATATTTTTTGTATTAGCAAGCCCGGTAACAAAAACAAATATTTATACCATCCCCTACATATACCTACTATACCTTAGGACAGAATATTCTTGGATGTTGTACGTAGTTTTCCAAGAAATAGGAAGGAACATGATCATATGTTTGTGGTAGTTGATAGATTTAGAAATATGTGCCTTCTTATGCCTTGTAAAACAACCATCAAGGGAAAATATGCAGTAAACATGTTCTTTGAAAAGGTCTAGGTGAACTTTGGGATACAAAAGAGAATCTTCTCATATAGAGATATTATATTTCTAAGTTCCTTTTGGACTACACTTTGGGAGAAGATGGACACCAAGTTGAAGAGATCAATTTCTTTCCATCCATATTCAAATGGGAAGACAATAGTGAACATTAAATTAGTTCAACTTTTGAGGGGTTACAATTAGAAGCAACTGAGGACCCAAGACAAAAAATTAGTTTATATTCAACACTGTTATAAAAAAGCAATTCATACTTCTACCAATAAGTCCCCAATGAAACGTGTTTTAGATAGTTTCCACCTTCTCCCTTATATTTTGTATATGGACAATATGGAGGAGTGAGGGAAGACATTATAGGAGAAGCATTGAAGGATGTTTTTTTTTTGATAAGATCAAGAAGATACATTTTCTTCTATAGGAGACATTAAATAAGTCACAGGAAAGGTAGAAGGCCTGACATCATGATCAAAATAGGATTGAGAAAACATTTAAGGTGGGAGATAAAGTTTAAACAAAGTTATCGACTTAACGAGAACTGTGACCTCAAAACGAGAACTCTGGCCCAAAAAACCCATATTTGTGCATAATAAACATCAAAATCAACCCCCAAATCAAAATGTGGTGCTATCAATAGCACCATTTTTTTTAACAGGGTCAAAATTACAACATTTTTCAAACATGGACTTCAAAACTCAGACAGTAGTTCAGAAAAATCTTAAAGTCAACACCTAAAAAAAAGAATGTTTTTGGATAAAAAAAAAAAATCAAAACGTTGAAATTTTAGATAATTTGAAATCATATTTTTAGTAGTTGGTGCCATTAAAACCAAAACCTCAAAATCAACCATCAAATTGAAAAGTATTGCTACTGGTAGCACCCATTCTAAATTTGGGGTATGAAAATGACACAGTTTTATAAAGTGGTAAAAGAACTCATCATTACTATAAACAAAATCATAAAATCAACCCTTAAATGCTTAATTTTAAAATCTTACTATCACTCAAAGCACAAGGTAATACATAATGCCATGAAAATATCACAATATACTTTAAAAATTCTAAGTCACTTTTTAATAATTTTTTTACTTTTAATAATAAAAATAAATAAATACAAGTTACATTAAATGAAACATAAATTATTTCTTAAAAGTATTGTTATATTGTCCATATTAAAAACATATGAGCTAAGAAATTTTATTATATTTCCATAATCAAAACATATAATTCATAAAACATAAAAAATATATATATTCATAACTTCATGTAAGATCATATGTAAGTTCAATGCTCATTTCTAGTTACCATACAAACATCATATGGATCAAAAATACATAAAATGTTTCATACACTTATTCAGATTGACTCATGGTTTCTAAAATACCATCAGAATCTACATTGTCTTCAGATGAATGATTGGATGAAGATGTAGATGATCCATACTCTTCTCTATTGTCGATGAATGCACCATTTGATTCTACATGCATGCCCATCATTTCATATGTCAAATGCCTTTTAGATCTACGACTAGGTTTAGCTAGCAGAATCCCATATTGCATTTATTTATTGTGGAAACAACCTCTTGATAATCTATGTTGTCTCGGAGTGAAGAGTTCCTCTCTTTGTCAAATTGAAGTCATAAACAAGTATGTCAAGATCATCTAATTTTAAGAGGTCAATGCGATGACGAGTTGTATTTTGACCCTTTCTTTTTCTCTTTCTATTGACATGTTTATCAACCACCATCTCTGGCTTGTACACACCATTGAATGGTTGTGTACTTGTTTCATTCCAATGCACTTCAATTGCAATAACATCATCATTTTATTTCTCAATCTTTATAACCATTGCAATCCAGAATGGATAACCATGTGGATCTTCAGTCGCTAAGACTGCAATCATTATACCCTCCTTAATATCTTGTACTAAACCCATTTAAAGGTCTTCCATGGCTTCACGTTGTGCACGTGACCTCTGTGAACCAATATACATTTCTCTTTCCTTTGCTTGTGTAAACTCAATAAAACCTTGAGATTCTTGTTGAACTTCAACAATGTTTGTTTATTCAGATTCATTTGGCATATTTTATGGCCAGTGAAATTGATTCTTCAACAATGTAGCTTCATTTCTTGAGCTTGAAATTATGTTACTTTGACTATTGAAAAAAGACTCCCACCAAACAGAATCAGCAACATCAAAGTACTCATACGTATCATTAATGGACTTTTTATTTCTTCCAGGAATTCAGAATAATCTACATCTCTATTATGCCTTTGTGCATTATGGATTTTAGCAACTAATTGTAAAAATAATAACTTTGATGCAAATATTGGACGATATCGAATGAACTTAAAAAATGCTAAACCTGGTTAAGGCCCTCATTCTGTAGTAGTTTAATATTGATTTCCCCATATAAGTGTTTTCCCATCAATTTTTTTGAAACCAAATTGATGTTGGAAGATAATGTCATTAAGTTTCTCAATACATTTTTCTTCATGATGTGATCCCTAAATAAATCTTCGCATTTCAACAGTTTCTTCTAATGTATGAAAAATAGACTCTGGAATGTATTCTTTCTTAATACATTCAATCAATGATGGTAGGCTTCCAACATTTTTCCTCTTCAATGTTATTGAAAAAACAATTGAACATTTGATCAATATGATCATGAGTGTGTCCAACAATAAGGAAACTAACTTTCACCTTTAGAAATATTTCCATTTCAACAAGCATTCTTGGATATCCAAACACAATTTGATTTTTATTTTCACGACTAGTGTTGTCCAACTGTAGATAGAGAACTTGAGGAAGATTTTTGGACCAGTGAGTGAGCACATAATGAATTATGATGATGGTCATATTTGCATCATTATGAATATTTGGAGCTGTGAAGTAAACCCTAGACACATTTTTCCATTGAAAACCATACAACCAACCAAGTGAAACTGAATGAAATTCTCTTCGTGTAAATTTTTGGGTGTACGGAAAAAATGTGGTAGAAGTGTTTTCTTCTGGTCCATGTCATCAATTATCATACATAAATATTGTTTGGAGCATCATAACACTTCTTCCGATGTTTTTATAACTTTTTTCTTTCACTTGATCATTGATTCTGATGTTCTTGAAGTGTTTTGACTATGGAATCTGCACATGACATAAAATGAAAATATTGATCATATGTTTTCATAGTTGATAAACGCTCAATTTAAAAAAAAAAAAAAAAATAGTAAGTACATACCTCTTTCTGCCCCTTTAGATTTATCTCTTCTTGATTTAAGAGTAGCACATATACTGCAAATCCTCATCCTTGACTTCTTAAGAATACGAACATTGTTGAATTGTTTCTTCCATATTCTTGTAAAATATGCATATGTAATAAAATTACCATTTCCTTCAACACCTTCAGCATATCCTTTGTACAAGTTGTAGATTTCCCTCCTTGAGAAATTATCTGGAATATGTATTGTGTCTCTATCTGGCATACACTCTCCATGTTTGGAAAAGAAATCATGCATCCATGACAATGTAGTGTTTGTCAATGGCCCACTCTCTTTTCGATGATTTACCTTTCAATAAAATGAAGGATATTTTTCCAACCTTGTCTAGATTTTTAATAGACAAATATTACCAATTGAGTGAATTTTTTTGAAAGCCTTTCTGCAAAGTAAAACATTCCCAATGCAATAATCATATCATGTATTGGTGGATATCATGCACCCCATCAAATATGAATTTTGAATGCTCTTATTCATGGACAAATATGTCTTCCTTTTATTCAAGGCATACATTTAGTTCATGCTTTTCAAACAATTATTTTGACAACATTCACTTGAAATCAATTCACGTATGGAAATTGATTTAGTGGGAAATTCTTTCCTAGACCTTGTATAACTAGAATGATTTGGATTGATATAAAAAGGTCTAATCTAGGTCCTACACACAATGTTTCTTTGCAATGTCTCCATTATTTCATCATCCTCACTAGAAGGATTTTTCTTATCACCAAAAGGAATCAAGCAAAACATTGTCAGGAGACTGAACTACAAAATGTTGATTACCTTGATTTGGTGTAGTTGAATGATTGAGAACATGATCTTCATTCCTAGGTCCATAATCTTCATTGATAATATCGTTCATGAGAGGAATATCAAAATCACTAGAAACATGATTACCATCATCACCAATGTCATTTGATCTTCCATGAAAATATTCACTTGAAGGAAAATCATCATCACCCATAAGACTGTCAATGCCATTAAGATTCTCACTTGGAGAAAATGTTCCATTATCATCATCGGTACCTTGAAAATCCTCATTTGGAGGAAAATCATCATCAACATTGTGTCCACCATTGACATAATCATCTTCACTACTTTTGAAATCCCCACTTGAGTGAAACTTTTCACCATCCTGCTTAGTGCCTTGAAAATATTCATCGGTATCTTGAAAATCCTCACTTGGAGGAAAATCAACATCATCAACATTGTTTCCTTTTATCACTCGAGAAAGAGTGTCCACCAATGGTGTAATCATATTCACTACTTTGAAAATCCCAATTGAGGTATATTATTCATCATCCTCATTACTGGCTTGAAAATCCTCACTTGGAGGAAAATCTTCATTATTCTCATCAGTACCTTGAAAATCCTCACTTAGAGGAAAATCATCTTCATCAACATTGCTTCCTTTAAATTCCTCATTCAAGAAAGACTCTCCAGTATTGCCATAATCTTCATCATTACTTTTAAAATACCCACTTGGGGGGAATTCTTCACCATCCCCATTCGTGCCTTGGAAATCCTCACTTGGAGGAAAATATTCATCAGTACCTTCAAAATCCTCACTGGGAGGAAATTCATCATCACCAACATTGTTGTCTTTAAATTCCCCACTCAGGAAAGAGTGTCCACCATTGTCACAATCATCTTCACTGCTTTTAAAATTTCCACTTGAGGCAAATTCTTCATCATATTCATTGGTGCCTTGGAAATCTTTATCAATACCTTGAAACTCCTCACTTGGAGGAAAATTTTCATCCCAATCATTTAAACGTTGATCATAGTCTCCACTTCGACCTACATTTTGATTATTTTCATTACTATTAAATTGTTGAATATATTTATCAACATCATATTCCTCCTCTTCATTATCGGTGCCTTAAAATTCCTATGATTTAGTAATTTCATGATGAACATGTTGAATAACATTGCTTGCAATATGATCAAACTTCTGACTAGCTAAAAAATACGATGCCTCATTTGCATTGCAAGCATTCCCATCATATTTCCTAGTCCCAACAAAAGAGGTATGCGAACAATTTGTTGATGTCTTAGAAATAAAATATTATGTATCTAATGAATCCATACCTTCTCTCTAAGAACATAAAATGATAAAAATGCTCACCCTCCCAATGAAATTATTATAACTTTGGTGGGCGCAATCCCATTTTGGAATAAAGACTAATGTTGGAGAATAAATCACAAACAAAGAAAAGACAATTGGCAGGGAAAGCAGCACGTGCAAGGTAAACGTGCATGCAGAGGAGGAAATCATGTGAGGCACACATGCAAGAAGACCTAACCATGCTAGGGTTAGGGTTTTGGTAAGAATATGTAATGGTTGATAAGCCAAAAACATGTATAAATAGGCACCTAGGAGGCTTAGGTTGGGTGTTGGGATTTAGTTATTGTGTCGATTGGTCATTGTTACCATGTTGTTCAAAGACTGAATGTCTGTAACATTTGATCCAATTTTGTAAGTTGTTGAGATGAGGAGAGAAAGTAAGGTAGATCTTGAGGGTTAGATCACAGGTTGAGGATCCCGGTGTGATATATTCCACCTCATTGTAGATCTCGACCTATTTTGATGGAGACTTGTAAAGCGTGAGGCGTTATAGTTTTGGAAACATAATAATAAAATAGCAGAGCAACAAAATCTTTCTGGACATAGCCCAGGAGGGGTGAACCATGGTATATCATGTGTTATGTGATCGGATGTTGTGTATCTCCTTTTTTGTTAATGGTTAGATGTTAGAAACATGTATGAATGACTTAGTTAGATCTATTAATTTGCATGCATGAGTAAGAATGACAGATTAATCAAGATAAGTTGAATGTTAGATTAAAAAAATGAATATAAATGAGGTTAATTCCATATCCCCACTCATTCCCAAGCTGAAAGCACCTTAGCGTTGTATAGCCACCCATAAGAACTATCTCGGGTGAGACTGCGCAGTGCATTTTGTGTGTTGTGTTTCCTTCTGGTTTACCAGGAGGGCCGATAGTTTTAAGGGGTTTTGTTGGAAACCATAGTAGATATGAACCTGGGTCATCCCTAGAATGGTAGCAAGGATGAAGTATAACCAAAAAATGGTTTTTTTGCTGATTGGAACATAATAGGATTGAGTAAATGAGATATGTTGAAGAAGTGTGAAATAAATGTCAAATCTGGTGAAGTGTGAAAAGGGGATGTTGAGACCATGGAAACCAATGAAGGAAAAGATCGAGAGCTGGTTGAAAACAAAGGATATGGAATTTGCACAAAAAGATAACAAAAACCCGAAGTTAACACCACACAAATATTTGGACAAGTATGTATTTAGCAACTTGCAAGAAGTATTTTTCTGTGATTTCCTTCATGTGTTGTAGGAGTGGATATTGAGGTTGAAATAAAATCACCCTACAAATCGGATCAGACAACTAGAGTGGAATTCTGTGGAGATCGCGCAGTTACAACAAGTTGACAATAATTTACACGCACAGTAGATTTCTGGTTAGACAACATTGTTGCAGAATTTATCACAGAATTTGTAGTAGATACTGCAAAATCTTACAGTGTAGCAGAGAAAGAGTTCCTGAAGGGACCTCAAGGTAGGTAATATCATATCCTTTTATACTTCCATTAAGATGTTATTGTATAACAAATATGTAATGACAATGGCCTCAGACAGCTAAACTTCTCTGTGTGCATGGGGGAAGGGGGGAAGCACTGACAAGAGACGAAGAAATGGAGGAAGAGATGGATAAAGGAAATAAGGAGGAGGCCTTGGATCCAATCATGATGGAGGAATACCAAATCAAGCAGATCATGGAAATAGTTGGAAGAACTCATAGTGGAGTACCTTACCAATACAAGATGAACAATAAGAAGAGAGTCATAGCAGCGAGGGAAGGCTTGGGAACTGATGAAGAAGAGGTAGAGGATCTTCAGGCTATGGAGCAGATTGAGGAAATCATGTGCATGACATATGAAAGGAATACAAGAGGTCCAAGAGAAGAAACTAGAGGTAGAACTCCTATCCATATCAGTGTCGGTGTGGAACCCATAAACCCATGTGCGACTAATACACCAGAAAGAACACCACCATTTCGACGACCGAATTTCAGTGGAAGAAACGCAATAGGAAGTACATATACACATCAAGAAACAATTGGGGGAGATAGTTTAGGAAGTATTAGTCAAGGATCTACACCGTGCGAAGGTACTAGTTCATCATTCAAGGTGGCAGGACATGATCCCACCATCAGGTTACCAGAATTCAAGGGAGAGGCATCGAAGGAACCTAAGAAGAACTTGTTCATATGTGAATAGATATGGGAAGAAAAGAAGATCACAAATGAGGATACCAAACTTCCACAATTATCCATCACGCTAAGAAACCATGCACTGGATTGTTACATGAGCTTAGCTTGAAACAGTCCACCAGGACCAATCAGAACGATTGTGGATATCAAGAAGTTGTTGATAAATTAATTCTAGAAGCCTAGATCAAAGGATTGATACATGAATGAGACGATACAGATCAGGCAAAAACTAGGAGAATATGTTTGGGAGATAAACCAAAGATTCAAAATATTAAAGGGAAAGATAAAGTATGTCATGACAGATATGCAACATAGTTATCTATTTGTGAATTCACTACTACCACACTTGAAATACCCTTTGAGACAACAAAATTTTCAGACCTAAGCAGAGGCTCTGCAGGAAGCCTTGCAACTAGAAGAGAACCAATATCAGAAGACAGATCCAGCAATTTAGGAGCTAAAGGAGCACCTAAAGAATTTAACATTTCAATTGAACCATAATGGGAGTAAGGAAAAAAGAGAATTTGTTTGGTGTAAAACATGTACGATAGAAGGACACCACAAGAATGAATGCCCAACATTCACGTAGTACATGGAAAAAAGACTTCCAAACCCTTTTTCCATCGGGAGGAATATGGTGTGAGATCTGTAAGACACAGGGGCATGATCTTTATCATTGTCCAATGATGCATAAATACCATAAAGTGTCTAAGAGTTCATATTGCAACTTTTGCAAGTTAGTAGGCCATGATGAAAAAATTTGCAGGACGATGGAGCTGATGAGGGAAATAAAATTAGACATCTATAGGTGCAGGAAGCGATGATGATAGGGAAATATGCACCATAGTTTAACCAAGTACCAGCCCCATATAACACTATGCCACAAAAATATAACACTGCATAGTTGTAGTAAAATACCGTGCAGCCACAGTATAATCCTGCGTAGTATAACCAGGTTCCTCGATACAATGCACTGTGAGGAGATCAAACTGGCTACAGAGGTGAAGGATGAGGTAGAGGAGGATTTGGAAGAGGCAAAGGACCAGTGGCATGCATGTTGATCTATTTATATGCTAATGGATTCGACATAAATTATCAACTCGGGGAGTTTGTAATCTTACGAGGTGCAAGAACAATATATGCAGGATGAAAGCAAGCTAGCCTAATCTAATGATTGAAAAAGGAAACACACCACTGAAATTGAATCTAATTAGAGAAGCAAGAAATTGCATGGAATAAATCTAATTAAGAAAGTATGAAATGAATCTAATTATGAAAGCATGAAATTGCATGAAATGAATATAATTAGGAAAGCATGAAATTGTATAATATTAAACCTGATTGAGGAAGCATGAAATTGAATTGCATGATATAAACGAAAGCGTGAAATTGCATAAATTAAACTGGGTTGAGAAAGCATGAGATTAGACAAAGGAAAGATCATATATAACATAAACAACAAATAACAAATGACAAATGACAAACATATGTGAGCTCACATAAAATCTATATTAACAACTCAAAATAAGAAATCTATTATGGAGAAATCAATCTAAAACATCAACTCTATTACAACATGATAAAATCCATGACTAACTCATTATATCAAGAGAAAAGACTAACTATGTTCTTCTCTACTTGATCTCTTTCTCTCTTCCTCCCCTCCTCCAAAATGAGGACAGATCCCTCTTATTTATACATTAGTGCTTTGGAAAGAAGATAAGAAACTCATAATTACAATTCCACTTTTCTCTCAACCAATTTTCTATAATTACACAATACTTATCCTCTCCACTTTTCTCTCAACCAAATTGCTATAATTACAAGACACTTATCCCTTCAAATCCTCTCCACTTTTCTCTCAACCAATTTTCTATAATTACACAAATTCTCTCATGACATTCCTCGTTGAAATTAGCTTGAATTATCTCCTTCAAATTGTGAAAATATGGAGAAAACATTCGAGAAACTTTTGAATACTCCTTGGTTGAAAGCTTCAAATATCCCTACATTACAAAGCTCACACAAATCTTTGACAAATATATGAAAAATATGTCAATTTTCTAATATTCAATCACAAATTCTCTTTTAATACGAAAATAAATGATTTGGAAAATAATGAGGCTAAACCCATATTTAATTATGAAAATGGTACTAATGAATGGTTTATGGAGTGCTAGAATATGTATAAATGTGAAGAATGGTGAAAGGAAAGAGGATGAAAATGCGACATTTTTGAGACTCAACATACCCCCCAACTAAACTTGTTGCATGTCAAAATGCAACCTTGCATAAAAACTTTTCTTCTCAATTTTGGACTTGCATGATTATATATTTATTTTTTTTGAACAATAAAGAGGATGAAAATCCCCCACCCCCCCAACTGATCTGGTTTCATGTCCTCATGCAACCTTTCATGGTTATTCTGTGGGACTTGTGGCTTCTTAGTGAAATCATTCCATAATCGCCAATGCATGAGTGGAAACGTTTTTCTTATGGTTGGTTCTTGTGTGACAACCATGAATATAACAAATGTTGGTTCTTGTGTTAACAACATTACTTGTGTTTTTTCTGCAATACATAAGAGTTGAAAGAATAATGGCATTGGAAATGATGAACCATCAATGTACATTAGAAATCCTTTTCTTCATGTTATGAATCATGCCAAAATAGAGCAATATCTAGAATCAAGGTGCAACAAGGTGTATTTTGGAAGAAACATGTTGATCAATGGTAAGTGAGATCGCATATGAAAAATGGAATCAAATGGTAATGAATATCCCCACCCAACTGAAGATGTGTTATGTATATGAAAAGGAGAAAGGAAACAAAACATGGTGAGGGAATTTTCCAATGCATTCATTCTAGCATGTAAGGAATTGTATGATTAAAGTTTAGAAAACAACATACCTCCACTTACCCAAAAAGTAGATGAACCATGCAAGAGGGATGTAGCTGCCACTAGATCAGGAAAAATGTGACTGTTGATGTCGCTGCGACTGGATCATGGGATGTGAAGTGAAGGAATCTGAACTGATGATTGGTTGTATGAATCGAAATATGAAGTCTGAAAGTGGAAATGTGGTACTCTCATGTGGCTAGAAAAATACTGCTACAACTGCTTATGGAGTCATGGAAAAGTGTATAGTATTCACCCGCTGCTAAACCTGATGGTACAATTCCAGTCATGCGAATGAATGTGTCAATGTCGAGCATGAAAAGAATTCATTGGATTACCGACCATTGATGAATGTTGTTAACCAATGCGAGGAAAACTCATCATTGATGTCAATGAGTGCCAAGGTACCTAAGTACATCTTGCGAAGTGTGAATGAATGAGTTGATGTCAAGCCACTTGAAATATCTAATGATCAAGGGAAATTGATGTATTCCCATGATTTTCAGCAAGAGAACTTTCCATTAAGGCATGCAAGCCTCAAGGTACTCATAAGGACTCTAGTCTCTATCCCAGATAAGGTGTTGAGGCTGATGGGGCAAGACTTGTTGAAAGGTGGGCCTTAAGGAATCCCACATCAGTCAACTCGAGTTATACAAAATGATTGGTAAGACTATAGATGAAAAGATCTCGGTAGCAACAGTGTGTATGAAAAAGAAAGCAAGGCAATGTAGTCATGGAAAGGAACTGAATGGTTTTATTCATAAGGCAAAATGAACGGAAAAATAAGAAAGAGATGTATGCAACTCATAAAGATAGGTGTGTGTGAAGTCATGACGAATAAGGCAAATGAAAGTTGGACTTCAATACATGGAGGATGGATAAGCTTGGAAGGAGAAGGGTAAGTGATCATGTCATGGTGTAATTGGTTTTCTGAAAGATGGTGGTGTAGCGGCAAACGTCGTGACATGTGCGGGGAACAATTAAGCTCCTTCAATACTTTAAGGAGGCATGTCTTCTAAAAATATTGGTGATCCTTGAAAATCACTCCTGCATGAGATTTTATTGTCTTCAAACCTGTAAAAGGTTAGCACTAATCATGCAATAAATATTGTGAGATCATCGAAAAACATAGTGCAAAAAGGAGTGCTAGCAAACCAATCCAAAAAATGAAATGCATTATTTACCGATTGGTCGTGACGTATTTGTGACAATGGTCTTCATGAATACCTATTTAAGTGACTTCAAGGAAAACAATAAAAGCATAAGAAATGAAAGCGTGAAGTAATATCATTTTCAGGAAGTTTTGGTGATCCATTTGCAAAATCACTTCAGCATGAAATTGATCATCTTTGAACCTGAAAAATGTTAGTACTAAATCTGCAGCAAAATTGTGAGATCATTGATAAAAAGAAGGAACTAGTACGAATGTGAGAAAATCAAATTTCAAAAATAAAGTGTGTTTTTACCTCTCGTCATTGCGTGCTAATTTTTCATCGATTGTTGTTTGAAGTGACTCAAAACATGCCAAAGAAAATATTGTTTTGGGGAATTAGGAAATGTCCATTTACAATTTGGTTTTATTTTTGCAATGTTTTGATTTAAATTGTTTTCAATTTTTTTCTTTTTAGGGTTTTTCTTTTTATCATTATTATATTTTTTTATAATAAAACAAAACAAATAATAAAAAACCATTTTTTTTATTTTTATAATTTTTTATAATAAAACAAAACAAAGAGAAAATTATTTCATTTTGTTTTACTTTGTTGTGTTTTAATTGGGATTAGTTTATAAAATATATACATATATATAAATTAATAAGTGTTTTATTATGTTAAAAAATTTATGTTGTGTTTTTTTTATTGTGGTTAGTTTATATATATATATATAAGTTAAATCAAAATCGAGAAGCAATTAAAAATGCCTAAAGAAATGCTTAACTCTAATGTTAGCCAAATTTGAATTGAAACCCACCAAGACTACCAAATGTGAAGGCGAGTGGAAATAACTATCCGTCCTAGTTGGAAAGGTAGAAAGATAGCTTACACCATACATTAAGGATAGTTCTATCATCATTGTTTACAAGGAGTAAGCGGGTTATGTCGAAAACAATGTGTAACTCGAATGAATACAGTGGTAGTAATTACGGAACCATCATAATCCATAATAAGTATAATGATTCCCTATTCAATTTATATAAATGCCACACTAATGAAGGCTTTAAATGCTACAACTACCATCATAATTATGTTATGTACATCAACTACAACACCAATAAATATACCTTTGTTCGACCCCGCATAATTCTTTCCTTCATTATCCAAAATATCTACTTTTGCAAAATTCATGATTAGATTGCCAATACGCTCATCCGGAATAAAATTGTGCATGAATTTCAATAGGAGAGCATGATTGATGTTATCAAAACAACCCACAACATCCAAATTTCACATCTTCAGGAAGAATGAACCCCATAGAAACTGGCTCATCACACAACATACCTGAAATTGACACATGAGATGAAGTTGGCAGGTGAAATGTAAATGGATTGAAAGAAGCTTCTCCAATGGGAAGAGGTTGCTGAGAAGGTAATCCATTTATAGAGATAACAGGAAAATGAATATACCACTATGGCATAGGAGTGACATGCTCCCTACCATGCCTAATTCCACAAATATCATTTGTTTTCTCATTTGAACTTCTACTGATAACATATATAGAGACCTGTGTGCTCCATGAATCAGTTGCATTATTATTGGAATTCTGAGAGTTTCTTAATGTTTTCACCATAGAAAATCTTGGACAACCAATGATAGAAATGTTGTTGTGGACATCCATGCATCTCTTAAGTTTCTCTCTTGTTGAGGCCACAGTTCGTATACAAGAAACATTTCTTATTAATCCATCTTTAAAAGCACCAGTTCTAGGACTAAGGTTGCCTTGATTTTTAGCATGGGAATGTCCATGCATCATTGGTTGACTTAAACCAAGTCTAAATCATTGTGAAGGTCTTACAAAGGGAGTCAACACGTTGCTCGAGTTAGTTGGACCAAACTCCACTTTTGTAGATTTTACCCTGCTAACATTGTGTGAAGATGAAACTGGATCCTATTGGGTGGAAGAACTTACCGATCCAAGAAAATAAGTTCTGAGATAATTTGCAAAAGAATCAAGGTGTGAATCACGAATTCCAGTAAAATGTGAAAGAGAAGGCCTCTGTCCAATAAGATCTTTTATATTTGAGAGAAACTCATCTCCGACCAACTTAGACTTCTCTGACTGCCAGATACAGAAAGTTATGAATGGTATAAATATAATCCATATAGAAAGTACAAAGGAAAACCGCAAAATGAAGTGCAAGCCATGCCATGCTTTGTGGAGATGGTGTAATGATTTTCGTTTTAACAAGATCTAGTTCCTCGAACCGATTTTTCTATGCTTGGAGTTGCAACACATGCACCTAGCTATCCTATTTTTATATGTGGTTGTGTTTAACAAATGGCATACTAAATTTCTAAGATGGTTTTTCTTTGCAACCATTTTCTCAACCATTGGTTGTTTCTTTGCTTTGATTTGCCAAGGGGAGGAGCCCTGATTAATGGAATTTGGCGGGGCATGATGACGACATGGATGAATTATGGGTCGGCATAATAAATTTGAATAATCGAATTATTTGGGGGAATATATGAGCCGCTCGACCAAAGGGTGCAGATACCCAAGAGTTCAGATCTGATCGAGCATGGAGCGGATGATATCAGCATTCAAGGTAGCCCACTGCAGAGCATAATAGCCTCCCGCATCGCGGTGGGAGATGGATCAAACCTCCTCTTAAACTAATCTACTCAGTTTGTCGAAATATCCATAAATCGATGCGTGTACACATCGTTCTTGATGCTCACATCCTCGTCTTCAATTCATTTCGTTGTCTTGTTTATTGCAGAGGAGGAGGAGGAGGTGAAATTTTGGTTCTCTTGAGCATCCACGTATGTCACAACTTTGGTCTCCGAAGCCATTTATTTCAGAGAAGTTCAAATCTCAGCCCTGCATTCTATTGGTTTCGGACAGGTATTTGTATAATTCTAACGGGAAGATCCACGTGAGGGTGCGTTTCCAGATGAAACTGAGAATAAAGAAATAGTTGCAAACTCTAAATCTTCCAATTCTGGTCTACTGACATGGCCAGTGAGTGACTAATTCACGCTTCAGATGGAATCCCTCGGTCGTATATACCCCGGATCCTTACTACTACATCTAAAGAACATAAAAAGTCCACCAGTTGCAAGGGAAACAACTAACCATGCCCAAAGTCCAACTCCAATAGTGACTTTCACAAGAGTTGATGACGTGATAACCGAACTGATGTAGGTTATTAGAAGGCTAATAATCATACACCAAATGAAAGGAGCAAGTCCAAGCAGGTTGGTTTCGAATCTATCGATTTCTTGGAGGGGCATAGGTCTTTAGGGTTTCTAATTTTTGCTTGTTCTGTCGATGGTGTATGAAGTGACAGACTAATTCACTACTTCATATTTTCTTCTTTTGCAGGTTTCGGCATGGGTGCAAGCTTCAATCTAGAAACAAAGGCCTTGCAAAATACAATCAATCGCAAGCTTGAAATTAGCTCACATAAAAACACAACTATAATAATTTTTTTAAGTTTTGTTTTGGTTTCTTTTTTTTTTCTTTATTATTTATTTTTTATTTGTTGTATCACAATTTTAAAAACAAAAATTGGAAATTTTAAGAAAAATTCAAACAAATGTTTTTAGCAAATGGGGATCCCAAGTCGAAAATTGAAAGAAAAAAAAAATTATATGTTATATTTCCTGAAAACATTAGAGACATCCTACGTTCTAATCCTCGAGATCGCATGAAGCATGGAGGAGAGCATACGTATTCAAAACTTAACGTAAAAACTGAAAATAACATCCTACCTACCCTATGGTAATTAAAATTTAGAAACTAATTACGTGTAAGAAAATTTCCAATTTAACCATTTGCGTAATAGGACCAAAAATATATTCACGCACAATTTCAAAAATTGAAAACTAAAATTTATAGAAGTGTGGGAAATAGATTGCAGTAAATGTGATACAAAAAAATAGGGAAGAAAACTTTGAAATGTCCTGATACTCGCTTGAAACCACCGTTCAATGAGGCTTTCGTATGTGTGATTTTTGTTCTGATTTAGCTTACTTGCATTCTCTTGTTTCTCCTCCTCTATCTCGTGTTCGAATAGTTGTTCCTCATTTGATTCTTCGAATGTCAATTATTTTTTTTCTTTAGGAGGATAGGCTAATTCTTTGACTGTTGTCAAGATCTTATCTTCTTGAGAAGATGAGATCCCAGCTTTTGCTAGGATCTGCGAGAGTTGTTCCAAGGTTATATTCATTCTAAAATCATCTTACTGGTATTCAAATTAGATACTACAAATGGAAAATTGGTACAAATACGTATGAGACATTACGAAACAATACTAGTATAAAAGTAGTGTAAAATCGTAGATGAATAGGTACAAAATCAAAAGCAAACTCGTATAAAAGCATAAACTAATTCAAAATGAAAGAAATGAAACTTGCATAAAAGAAAGTGCTCTTGCAGTTAAACAAGCACATTGGCGGGAAAATAAATTGCGTAAAAGTAAACACACTGTGCGGGAAAGAAAACACACTTGCGGGAAAGTAAACACACTGTGCAAGAAAGAAAACACGCTTGCAGGAAAGTAAACACATTGTGCAAGAAAGAAAACACGCTTGCGGGAAAGTAAACACACTATGCAGGAAAGAAAACATGCTTGTGGGAAAGTAAATTGCAAGCAAGTAAACAAACTTAGAAAAGTAAACAAACTAAGAACAGTAAGAAAATTTGCAGAAAAATTAAACACTCATGTAGAAAGTAACTAAACTCTAATCCCTTTAGCACCTCCTCGACAACGACGCAAAAATGTTGAGCTATTTATATGCTAATGAATTCGACATAAATTATCAACCCAGGGAGTTCGTAATCTTATGATGTGTCACATACCCACTACCATAATCAAATTTTCGTTGGTTTCTGCCGAATCAGAGCCCCCGAATTACCTACGGAGACCTAGCACAAGCTAGCTCTTTCTCTCTCTCTGCTCCCATGTGATCGCGGGTCATGATCACAGGTCAAATAATTCGTGGTGCCTCTTTGTATTTCGTGCCTCGGCGCTACAGTGATGTCGAATCATTCGACTCTGCAACCGCCGAACCCCGGCAGGGTTAACAACTGGCCAATAGGGACGAATCCCTACAGGGTTAGCAGATGGCCAATCGGAATGGCCCTGTCACACAGTTGAGTGGAGTACAAGTGGCGAGAGGGGAAACACAACACGGTGGGCGGCGTGACAGGAGACAGGTCCCACTTCACATGCCACACCATTCCGGACCCCCCCCCATTAAACGCAGAATGGAAAGGGGGGTCCAGAATTCGCCTGAGTACCGTTGATCAAGACAAATAAATCCTTACCGTTCCAGAGTTGCGCTTTCGATTCTGGACCCCCCCCCTCACTACTAAAGGCAGAACAGTAAGGGGGCTCTGGAATGAAGCCTCGGCCGTAGACCTAGGTAGGTGGACTTTGGCCGTCCATATCTGCTCGCCACTTACCCTAAGGCGCACTCGCGCCCCAACTTAAAGTTGACGTCTCTTCCCCACATCTGACGGTCATTACAGACCTTGAGATTCTCTGAAAGAATCTCGTCCATTCATCAGGATTTATCATCACGAGAGTCCGAACTCTCGACCACGGGACCCCCGAATTATTGATCCCCAATTTCCCGATGCGGTTAATCTCTCAACACGTAGCCTCCTTAAATCGGACGGTCCAGATTTGTCTCGGGGTTTCCACCATGGAAAGTCTCGATCTCTCATCACCAGGACTCCTGAGATCACGATTCCTGATTTCCTGAAATGGGAAATATCACGGCATGTGGCCCCCTTAAATTGGACGGTCCAGATCTGTCTCAGGGTTTCCACCATGGAAAGTCCCGATCTCTCATCACCAGAACTCCCGAGTTCACGATTCCCGATTTCCCGAACTGGGAAATCTCACGACACGTGGCCTCCTTAAATCGGACGGTCCAGATCCATTTCAGGGCTTTCGCCCTTATTCACTGGGGTTTAACCCTCGGGTATCTCCTGACAGATCCAATGGCTATTGGGTTTTCCAGCCGAGATCTGACAGCTCAGACAGGTTCCTAACTTGTGCGCTCTCCCACAACTCCCTGGACGTGGAAAGATCAATGGTCCAGATGCTCTCATGGACCTTGGGGATCTACGATCCCGACCTCTTCGCTACCCACGAAGACACAGAAAGTCACAGGGGTAAGGCACTTAATATCCTACTTTCTCCTACCAAATCTAACGGTCTTGAGTGACCACAGATTTCCCGACGAAATCTCGTCCATCGATCACCACCTATCAAGGTTAAGGCACTTAACTTCCCAGCTTCTTCTTCTTATCTAATGGTCATGAGTAACCACAGATCTCCCGACGGGATATCGTCCATCGATTCGATACCTATCAGGGATTTCTTAGGGCCTTGCGCCCTCACATCCTCCTTCCAGGTTCTTGAGGATGTTTTCAAGGAGGGTATCTCTATGGGGAGGTTTACCCAGGGTACTATCTAAGGCAGATAAGGGTATCTCTCTCCCGAGAACCAAGTGTGAAGTCTAAATTAGATCAGTTTGCATATAAATAACAATTTAAGATAGCATAAGCCACACGTAGTCGTTCCATATAAACATACGACTACCATTACTGATCAAGACACCAAACAGACATTCTTATAATGAAGTCATTCATGATTTCACGGCTTATGATCATAAATGTCAGCATACATATATTTCAAGATGTCAAAGGCAAAACACTTATCAGAAAGTATCACCAAGGGCTATGCAACTGCTGAGAGGGGTGCTCGTTTCCACCCAACCATAGGCTCAGCGACTCCCAGCAGATTTACCACTAGCCACCCCCGAGCTGAGACCACGATGCTATGAGATTGCGTCTCTATTTTCCAGTGACCAGGAGCGAAGGTTACTCTCCTTCCTCTCTGCTATCACTCACTCTACATATCGCCAGAGTTCTCTTACTCCCCTCGCGTCTGCCCCCAATCGCTTCTCCCCCACGCCTTATCCTCTTGCGAGGTTGCATGTGGCATGATTTCCCTCACGCTGGACAGGCCTGACGGCTCTACGGATGGGCGGTTCACCTCCCCATCCCTCATTAATTCCTGAGGAGCCATCTACCTACCAACCTATGAGACATTTAATTCGGGGCCAGCGAGCCACTTTTGGTTCTCCAGGCCAGTGAAGTCCAAATACGGTATTGATTTTCGGCGAAAGTTAATGCCACCTTTCCAGGTGCCTTCCACCACCTCTCTGCAACCATCGTGGTCTCATTTTCAGCATATCCCCTCTCAGCAATCCTGCAATATAAATCATAATATTATTCACATTCATCGACCTTTTCCACAAGGTCCATTCACATCACATATTCACATTTCTGAGTTTGCCACAGTTCTTGGCCATTCTAGTTATTTTTACAAACTGGGGGAAACGGGGTGTTACAATTCCCTCCCCCTTAAAGGAACATCATCCTCAGTGTTCTTATCTTTTAACATGAATTGCATGTACAGAAGTAAAAAAAATTGGATATGCCTGTCTCATGGCATCCTCCATTTCCCATGTAGCCTCATCTGGGCCAAAATGTCTCCACTACACCTTTACCTATGCAATGGTTCGGTTCCGGAGCGGATTTCCTTTTTGTCCAATATGCATTGGGGTTTTGGTAGAAATTCTCCCTCCGGTTCCACATAGATCACAGACCAGTCAATTATATGATTAGCATCATGTACATATGTCTTCAATAATGAAACATGGAAAACATTATGTGCTTTTACTGTGGGAGGAAGTGCTAGCCGATAGGCTACAGGTCCCACTCTATCTAGAACCTCAAAGGGTCCACAATACCGGGGTGCCAACTTGGCACAAGCTCCCATTTTCAGGGAACTCCTTCTGGGCTTAATTCTGAGATATACATGGTCTCCCATTTTGAACTCTCTTGGAGTTCTCTTTTGGTCAGTATAAATTTTCTGTCGGTTCTGAGCGACCTTCAGATTTTGTTTTATCTGAGTCACTTGTTGTTCCATTTCCTTCAACATGTCGGGTCCAAAAGAAATCCTATTTATAGGATTACTCTAGCTGACTGGAGTATTACATGGCCTACCATAGAGGACCTCGAAGGGACTCATCTTTAAGGATGCTTGGTAGTTGTTGTTGTAGGCGAATTCTACCAATGGCAAGTAGTCTTCCCATTTCCTGGGTTGATGCATTACATGCATCCTTAACATATCCTCTAATATTTGATTCACTCTTTCTGTCTGTATATCGGTTTGAGGGTGATAGGCGGTGCTAAACAACAATTTGGTCTCTAAACCAACCATCAGTGATTTACAAAAATTGGAAGTAAATTTTGTGTCTCTGTCAAACACTATCTCTTTCGGCATACCGTGCAGTCTGAATACCTCTTTCATGAGTACCTGGGTGATATCTATCACCTTGCAGGTGGATTTGACGGGGATGAAATGAGCAGACTTGCTCAGTTTATCCACCA
Organism: Picea engelmannii; assembly: GCA_009831015.1. NCBI lineage: Eukaryota > Viridiplantae > Streptophyta > Pinopsida > Pinales > Pinaceae > Picea > Picea engelmannii. Next base: position 159,278 of record ML778616.1, read on the forward strand.
CTACCATAATGGTGTCATTCTATTTGGTTGAAGTTGGCAATCCAGTGATAAAATCCATGGAGATGGTTTCCCATTTCCATTCTAGGATGGGTAAAGGGTGTAATAGTCCTGTTGGGTGTCGATGTTCTAATTTAACCTCTTGTCCCTCTATGCATTGGGCCAAATATTTTGCTATGTATTTCTTCAATCCAGGCCAATAAAATTGTTTCTGGGTGGCAGTGATCATTTTTTGGTATCCTGGGTGACCAGTATATGGTCTTTTATGTAGTTCATCCATAATGAACCTCTTAAATTTGTCACAATTTGGAACATACAGTTTATCTCTGTAAGTGAGCAAACCTCCTTCGGTCATCTAGTAGCCTTCATATTTTTCTCCAGAGGGTTCTTACTGTAGGTACAGGGTCACAGTCTGAATGAAGGGATCTGTCTCTTGAGCATTTCCGATTCTGTTCTTGACATCTGCCTCGCAGGTACTCACCGCTGCTAGGTGAATTGTTTTCATGCTTCTGCTAAGGGCATCGGCCACCCTATTTTCCTTCCATTTGATGTGTTTGATTTCAAAATCAAATTCGCTAAGGAGGGCCATCCATCTAGCTTGTCTAGCATTGATCTTTGGTTGGTCAAACAAATACCGCAATCCACAGTGATCTTTCATAAGTACAAATTTTCTTCCCAAGAGGTAATGCCTCCACATTTTCAAGGCATGCACTATGGCAGCCAGTTCTAGATCATGAATCACATAGTTAACTTCATGTTTGTTTAATTTTTGGGATTCATAGCAGATCACACTTCCTTTTTGCATAAGGACTCCTCCAAGCCCTTCCTTACAGGCATCTGTGCACACAAGGAAGTCATCTTCTGGGTCAGCGATTTTCAACACGGGTGCATGGGTCAGTAGATGTTTCAGGGTTTGGAATCTTTCTTCACATTTCTGTGTCCATAGGAATTTTTTCCCCTTCTTATGGAGGGCAGTGATTGGACAACCAATCTTGGAGAATCCTTTTATAAATCTCCTATAGTATCCCGCTAATCCCATAAAGGATCTGATGTTTGAGACATCCTTTGGGGTAGGCCATTCTATGATAGACCTGATCTTGTCAGGATCTACTGCTACCCCTTCCTCAGACAAAACATGTCCCAAGTAATGTATTTGCTTCTGAAAGAAGTCACATTTGTTGAATTTAGCATAGAGCTTATGCTCTCTTAGCACTTGCAGCACAAGTCTAAGATGCTCTTCATGTTCTTCTCTATTCTTAGAGTAGATTAATATGTCATCAATAAAAACTAGTACAAATT